>JAHVAK010000480.1:3000000-3590000 GCA_019845155.1 Luehdorfia chinensis | reverse complement strand
GTTGTGATCTCGCTAACGCTGCATCTTAGCCTAGCTCTGATCTTATCGCATGAGCGTTAATCGGGAACGGTGGGTTGGGACGACTAAATGCCCCTGTGTTGGCGCGTACATTTGTAGCACTTTGATATATCCTGCGCAGTTGATGACTTCCAACACTGTTCGGTAGCTGTCGCCGTGGTAGAAAATTGGCCAAGCCGTCATAATGAATTCTCTTTTTTTAAAAAAAGCGATGCCTCGCAATAGGATAAGAAAAAAAAAACAAAAACAAATAGAAAACAAGCCCTTTAAGTCCACTAACTATATATAAGGTGAATAATTTTGATTAAAACGGATTGTAGTTGGTTTGTTGCTGAATAAGAGATTTAATTACGGTTTTGGCATTAGGGCATCAGTCAGAATTACTTTTTAATCTGTTAGAACATCGTCTGGTTAAGGGCTTACAATCTGCGGCTTAGCAACCTACAAAGCTATAACATTCTACAGTATCTATATTATACAGAAAGATTATTAGAGATTATTGAGAATTTTACCAAGGGCCTTATAAAACTAGTGCTGTAATAGTCTTAAATTATACCAATTACCAGATTGTATTCTTTGAACTCATAGCTTTAGAAGGTATTCTCGCGATTTTCTTTTCTTTATTTCCTTTATTTTTCATCGCCTCGGTTGGCGCAGTGGCTAAGCCTTTAATTTCTGCGACGCGGGTCGCGGGTTCGATTCCCGCACGGGACAAATATTTGTATGGAATACAGATAGTTGTTCCAGGTCTGCGTGTTTGTGCATGTGGATAAAAATTCTAAAATTCAGGTAATAGATGTCGGGAAACTTAAAATACCGCTATTGAACCTTAAGTCGTAATTCAGTATACAGGGTCATTCGTAATGTCCTATACTTCCCGGCAGGCTGGGCTTAGGGACGATGTGTATATGCCCCAAAAAATATAATGAGCCTCGCTCATTATATTTTTTGGGTGATGCCTGTAGGAAATATGTCGACTTAAAGAATTTGCTTAAAACTCATAGGTGACTACTATGTTGTACAGTTGATCAAAGCAATGAACTCATAAATTTAATTAGACGTTTTTTCATTGAGCTGCCATCGAAAGAACTCACAAGTACTAGGATAACATGAAGCCTAAGGAAATTTGTAGCGAAGTGAATATGTTTGCATGACGCCGTAGTAGAGCAACATAAATTAAATGGAGAAGAAAACGTATTTTGAATTTGTCTGGTTCGGAGCAATGACTTTCTGAGTTAGGGTCGCGTAAAGTTTTACAAAACAAATAATTTTAAAGTTTTGTATGGACATTTTCAGTATTCAATTTTGTCATTAAAGCTTAACTGTTGTGTTTAACAGATCAAAGTAGCATGGGTAGGTGCCGGGATGTTATACCAATGATGAATGACGTTGTATATTTCCACGTATACAAATTAATCAACGATTCCTCTTTGTAATTCAGCGCGTGGTATAGAAACTAAATAAATATGATTTTAGAACGTTGTATCACAAACTAAAAACCAAAGTTTCCAAGCAAATAAGACGAATGTGTGCTTTCATTAAAGTCTGGCTCAATCGCTTTCATTCAATGTTTGTTTTACAAGCTTGTAAGGTTACGAGTGCAAAATCCAAGTACGAACAATAATCGTATAATTAAGCAAAAAAATCAGGAAATCCTTTTAAAACGGGTGGCCAGTTTTCGACCAAGGTGACAACTGTCGGAAAATATCAACTGCTCAGGTGCTCAGGAGGTGTCCTGGATGACAGAGAATTTCTTATGGGCGGACGTTGCACTCACGCCTCGTCTCTTTCTACTTTAAAAAAACAAAACATTTTATTTTAACGATGGCGCCATCTACCGACAAAATATGTAACATTTATCTTCGATGTTGTTGATTGTTACCTGATACTATATCTTTTTCATTGATATTTTTTGTATATCAATGATGTATAAAGGACCTAATAGTCAGAGGGATAGAGTGAGATACCTTCGCATTTTAATATTAGTATGGATTTAGTTGTATATGTATATGTGTGTGCTTTAATTTAGCTTTACCTGAGCAAACTAAGTCTACACATACACGAGACATTCAAGTCGACCCCGTCAGTATCTAATCTATTTAACACCACCGAGTGGACACTTGGACGTTCTAATTCCAAGTAATCCATTTATGTTGACAGTGTCAACAAATTTTGGCCTCACAGACGTATTTAGATAGACACTTGATTAATTAAAAACAGAATATTTGCATGTCAAACATATTGAGCGACCTACTTCAGTAATTGTTCAGTTTAATGCACTTAAATGGAAAGTAATTAACTGTTGGTTTATTATTCAGTGATGAAATGTTATTAGCTATGATGAAACTCGTACGAGAAAATGTCCTTCTCCCAATAAAATAATTATCATAATGTACCACACACAAACACGCGCGCCCCACTCACACGTTCCACCCACTCACACGTTCACATTCACACACGCACACCCACAATAATCACACCGCGTACACACGATTCACTCGTGTTCTAGGGCGGTTCTCACCGCCCAGAGTTACCGACACACAAGTCAACAGTCCGAAAGGACGCGCGCAGCCTCCCTCGGACGGTCATTAGACGACTTAAAATATTTAAGATTTTCGAAATCACGAAAGCACGCAGCGAACGCGACACAGTCCGAACTTCGAGGTTTTTGTAGGAGTTTTTATTTATTTATTTATGTTTGGGTCAAACCAAACCTGGCACGCGGGCCCCTGGCCCGCGAGCACAGTATCCGATGAAGCTGTAAAAGCCGAGAAGGCTAACAGCAATTACATCACCGAAAATATATATCGCCGGCGAGCGCGGCGTTCTTCATAAGTTTACGTTGCGCTTTATTTTATACTAGCTCTGCCCCACGGTTCCATCCGCGTAAAAAAGCCCGATCGATTATATACATATATACTTTCCTATTTTAATCGGATATTTGGATTTAACATTTTTTTTTTGCGAGAAACTCTAATTATTTTTCTAATATTAAAATAGCCTTCGTTACCCGCTACAATATCAGCTATCTCGCAGTTAAAGTCAAAATCGGTCCAGCTGTTTCGGAGATTATCCGGAGCTAACAGACAGACACTCAGACAAAGTACCTTATATACTCTCATAAACATTAAGTAAAAAGCTGGTATTTTGTTATTACGAACAGACACTTCAATTTTATTTATTTGTATAGATTAATTTACGTCATAGTTAACAGTGTTTCAGATTTTTGAAGTGAAAATTATTTAAGATTGCTGATAGTAATATTTCATTGTGTGAAAATGCGGAGGCAGGGCCTACTCAGATTTCAGGGTTATATATATAGGCAGGGTTAATCAGACCCTGTATGTCTGTATCTGTGTGTTGTAACCTCCCCGCAAACAATATGCTACCTACTATTATATCCAGTATGTCCGGACAGAACGAAAGTTAGGACTGTTCTAATCGCGATATTGTGCAAAAACATGTTTAACCATTGAGACAATAAGACCTCTCTGCTAACATAGTGGGCAAAATCGACACCTACGCCAATGTATTGTAGTGCGTAAAACAGAATTATATTTATTCCCGCAATGTCACCGATATACATAAATACTTCCCTAATTGAATCGAGTTTTGGTGGTTTAATTTTTTTGCGCGTAACCCTAGCTTCGTTTTTCGAAATTAAACTATCTGTCAGTGTAAGTTTCGTCAAAATCGATCCAGCCAGCTTCGGAGATTAGTCGGAACAAACATACAGACAGACGAAAAAAAATCAAATTTTTTTTTTTTATAAGTAACGTACTTTCATAAGCATTGAGTAAAAAGCTTTTATTTTGTCATTACAAACAGACACCCAATTTAATTTATTTATATACTCGTAGATACATTATTTACATAATAGTCATAGTTTAGTATTTTTCACTTAACTAAGGTTCTCAAAAAAAATTCTTTATCAGAACCAATAAGAACTCCAGCGGGCTATTTTCTCTTGTTATTCATTTTAAAATTAATATTGTACACAATTACAGTAGTATCATAAATATAAAGATATAGAATTACCTTTGAAACGATCACCTCATTCCCAGTGGTTATCATAATAATTTCATAAAAGATCTTTACTTAACGAATGAAGTGTTTTTTTTTATATTCGTTGATATTTACGGTCCGGAGTTGTCAATTTTCGGAATTTATTTGATATTATCACCGCAATCGAAATCTAGCAGTAGAACACCATCATATGCATCATCATATTACGCTATATTATATGTTGGTGGACTTGTTTTTGTTCTTTATTTTAATAATATTTATTGATTATATAATACTTTTTTAAATACTGTGTAATTTTATTTTATATTGAAACTTTACTCTTCTTAAATATTTTAGTTTTTTATCATATCTCTTATAAATATAAAAAGTTTTACGTCTATCACGTGCAACTAATTTATTAATACAGTCTCGACTTTTTCCTATATAAGGGGTAGGCAGAGACCACATCCGTAGCACACTTTTCGTCCGAGCAGGAATAAGACATAGTGGGTGGCTAACCACTTCGCCGCGCTGGCGTATTACTAAGTACTTCAAAATGTTTTAATATATTAAAAACTGTAAAAACCTTCGGGCTAACAGTGGCCATCAGTCCTAAAATAAATAAATCTGTATGGTCGAGTAACTGGCATTTTTAATTGTGCTTGTTCCTAGTATTTTCATTACGAACAACTCTTTTTTTAGTTAGCTGTTTCATGTTTTTGTGTATATACAAAACGTATTAATTTTAATTTTGAGAGGTTAAGATATTAATTTATTTAAATGTATCTCTAAGAGTCAAGATTATAAATAGCTCTTACGGTCCTCTTTTGCAAAACAAAAATCACCTCGATGTCTGTCGCATTTTCCTTTAGGAAAATACCATAAGACCTTATGCTATGGAAATAACTAAATTAATCCAATCTAGCAGTTTCATCATTATTTACTTAACTAATGTTGAAACTGAAAAAAAAATTAAACTTTTCTAATCTGTTTTACAAAGTAAGCTGCCGAGCTTACTTTAGCAAAGAATGTTATATCAGGGACACTCATGATATAATAAGTCATTAAGATAAATAAGGAACAGAAATACGCCGAGAATCGAACCCTGCGGGCCACCCGCGTAGATACTGCTGACCCGGAAGAACTCGTACTATTGATAAGAACTTTCTGTGTTCCATTATTTAAATACGAGTTAGGTTTACAGTACAGTTAGTAGTATAGAAATTCTTAAAATCCTTATAATGTAGTTCCCTGATAAGTGTTTCATGATTAACGCAATCCGAAGCCCTTGGAAAGATCACATTCTATGCTATTCTATACTGTCGGACACCTATCGGCCTCTGTAAACTACAAAGCATTATATTAGGATGCTACTGTATATAATGTTAGGTTGAAATTGTTATATAGTTGCAGGTACATCCATGCTACCCGCACTGATTTGTACTTGCGTCATGTTAATAGTAATCGCAAAACTTAGTTTAAAAGAGAACTGCATTCTTTTAAATTAAAAGGGGGGAGGGGATCAGTGGAAAGTAATAGGATCCAAGGGATGATTACGCTTTCACCTTTTTGATTATTTTCTGCCCAAGTAGTGTGATTTGAAGTCTCGACCCGTTATGTACGTAATCGCGGAACTGTACATGATACGATTTGTTTTTGTCCATGACTGTCTACTGAAAAATATTCCTTTATTTTACCTCGTACCTCTTTTCAAAATATCTGACTTAAAATATACTTAGTATCGTGCAATAATAAAACATAAAAAAACCGAAAATATCCAATGACTCATAATCATTACGGAGCTTAGTATTAATGTTTATCATGTAAACTGATATAATAGTTATATATGGTGGTTGGGCCACAGTAAAAACCGAAACGGAGTTTGATTAAATTTCGGCTTAACTTCAATCCGCCATTAACCGTGCATTTTTTCGATATAAGAAATTATCATGTGTATTATTTTTAAACCCAAGACACCTCCCAATCATGCAAAATTTCATCGTTTAGCCATTGTAGCATGTAACGGTAATTAAATGCGGTAAATATGTACGCTCCAGATGTATTCCACAGGAACCGTACATTCAGGCTAGTAGTAAATAAATTTAAAATGAAACATTCAATTCGCCGATACAATAAATGAGTGGCAACATGCCAGCCTAATTAAGCTCCCAAGGGCTTCAGGAAATTTGTAATTAGCTCCGCTTAGGCGATCAACACCACAGCATTATTGAGTTTTGCTCTTTTTTATTTGTTCTTCTAATTTGTTGATAAATTTTACTTATTTATTCATTTATATGTTGGACTGGTAATTCAATCGGTTCATTTTCATTTCATTTCATGTCATACCTACTGCGCATTGATACCTTCCGCAGTATTCGGAAGTTGTCGCCGTGGTAGAATTTGGCCACTTGTTAATTGCAATTTTAAGTGCTGATTTACCACGTGCTCGGCGGTGAAGGAAAACATTGTGAGGAAACCTGCATGTCTGAGAAATAAAAAATATTTTGATTATATTGTCTTAATTTGCGGACTTGTAGAATCTTCCCGGTTCCAAAACCCTCTTAGAAATGAGAGAAGACTGTCGGATATTTAAATACTGTAACTTTTCTTTTAAAATGCAAAAGGTGAGGTGATCGCTACCAGTTTTTTTTAAATATTAATAACTGATGTACTTTTCTTTATAATATTATTTCAACTATAAAAAAAATTGAGAATATGACTAAAACCCTTCAAACCGAAACACACAGTAATATGTCCTCACTACTGTTTTACGGCTGAATACCTGACCCTAGGATGATATCTACCTAGACGGATTCCTGCATAGGAATCCTACTACCAGTGTTAAACCTTAAAGAAATGAAATTTCATGTTATTTTAATCAATGTATGTCATCCTGAACAATATCAATATCGCTTTCTTTCCGAAAATGTTACGAACGTTCCCGAAGAGAAATTTAAGAAAATTGTTGAGCAGGCTCTTCTTAGGATGACTTACAAAAGAATTTGACTGCCTAATACTTAAAGGACAAAGACGTTTGTAAATGAATTATTTCCGCTCTCTTCTCCGATCCGGCCTTTGTAGTAAAATTTGTATTTGTTTTTGTTTAATATTAATTTAAAGAAAACAATGAGCCCTAAGTTACTTAGCGATTTTTCTCTGTCATTCAAGTAAGCTATAGAAATAATTAAAAGACATACCTAAATATCCGTATGTCCACTAGTAGTAGGATTCAATTACTAATGGGATAGGTGTGTGCCAGTTATTCTGCCGTGATGCAGTAGCGAGTGAGTGAGTTAGTGTGTTTCAGTTTTAAGGACACTGAAAGCTAGTGTAGTTACTGGGGACAAACGGGACTTAAGAACTGATGTCTCGAGGTTTTACTGGTGGTAGGATTCCTATGCAGGAGTCCGTATAGGTAGGTACCACCCCAGGGCCAGTTATTCTACCGTGAAGCAGTAGTGTGCAGACGTTGTCGTGTTTCGGTTTGAAGGGCACTGTGAGCTAGCGTAATCACTGGGCATATGAGACTTAAGAACCTATGTCTCAGGGTGATGGGCACAGTTTGGTGTCACACAGAAATTTTCTGGGTGGCAGAGTATTTGTTATGGGCAGACATTGCACTTACCATCAGGTGAACGTTTTGCTCGTTTCATCACTTTATGCAATAAAAGAAAAAAGAAAGAGGTAACGGCCACAGTGTGGTGTGATCACACATAAATGTTCTGGATGACACAGCATTATGGGCAGACTTTGCGCTTACCATCAGGTGAGTGATTTGCTTGTCACAAATGAATCAATCACGTTCAATAAAAAAGACCTCGCATCTTAGCCGCTACAACTTTTCACCGTTCTGTGTGTTGTTCTTACATTTTTGGAGGCTAAAAGGCTTTTTTTACTTTCCTTAAATAAGTAAAAAAAAGTAAAGTTACAGCCCATAAATATCCTACTGCTGAGCACAGGACTCCTCCCATTCCTGAGAGGGTTTTGGAGCCGGGAATAGTCCGTCACGCTGCCACAATGCGGGTTGGCGGACTTCACATGTCTTCGAAATATTTATTATTCCTCAGACAAACAGGTATCCTCACGATAATTTCCTTCACCGCCAAGCCGTAGCCAAGGTAACCGAACTCAGGTCACTCGCGTACTATGAAATTTAAAGCGAGCGCCTAGCCCCTGAGCTACTACGGCCATGACATTATCCTGGCATTTCCCGTGACCTGCTCTTACGACACCCACGGGACGAGATGGAATTGCAGATTTCGTTACGCCACCACCACACGGCATCACACTTATGTGAAAAATATTCCTATTTATTTCGTTGAAAGCAATCATCAATTTTCCCGATTTGCTGAGCTCCCCACAGATTGCGACAAAAATTTGTGGTTCTCATTTTGGTGAGATTTTGCCATAGTTGCTAAATGTATGTAAATGCTTGGCAGGCGTTTCAATTTTCCCTCTGTCAACTTTCACGACATCCACGAGATGAGATGGAGCGGCAGATTATCTTAAACACCAGCACACGGCACGTTAGGGGGAAATTTATGTATAACCGCAATTACAATTTTCAAGCAAACAAAAGTGTTGAAATTGTATTAAGGACTACGTTCAAAATTAATTGGAGAAACTGGAACGGGCGATGAACAATGATCCTTTACTGAGAATTTCAATATGAATTAAGGACAAACATGAAGACGCTCGGAAGGCAATAAATATAATGTAAATAAGAATAATGTAATTTCGTTAATCAACGTAGATATGAGACCATACAAAATAACAGCTATATTATTATAAAATATGTTAATAGTGTTACCAGGTTTATATATCTATAACACGTAATAGTGCGAGATTTGGCATACTTAAAAATTACATGGAGAAGATGCTAAATCCATATATGTGTTTCATATTATTAATCTTTACATTTATTAAGTACTAGCTCATGCCCGCGATTTTGTCGGCGGGGGTTTAAGTTTTTTAAATATCCCGTAGGAACTATTAGATTGTCCGGGATAAAAAGGATCCTAAGTAAATTTCGTGAAGATCAGTTTAGCGGTTGAACCGTAAAAAGGTAACAAATAGACAGAGGGACAGAGAGAGTGACTTTCGCTTTAATAATATTAGTATGGATTTCGCCGATAGGTTTCCGGCAGACCAGATTAGCACCTATGTCTTTCTTACCGACGTATCGTAAGAAGCGACTAAGATAGTACGGACAGCCTTTATTCGCGCAGAATAACACAATAATATGCAAGGCTGTCACTATATTACTCGTGGAAACGCAATGGGGGCAAGACTTTTTTGATCGAACCAAAATAGTAGCCTATGCCTACTCCATACATAGGGAAAAAGCGTGACTATAATACATACAGTAATCAATACAGTATGTTAAAGTATGTGTAATTTACATTCATACTGTCAATGTCAAACACATAATAGTCTGTAAGTCGTAAAATATGAATAACGATCGAGTTTTTACCACTAGTACCTACACAGAAACAAAAAACAAAAATATATTTTTTGGCAGGAATTAGGAAAAATTTTATCGTATAATAAAATTGAAATTCACCTATCTCAGGTTATTTGCATATTTTCCTGAAATAATCATAACTCATACCGTACCATAACAGTAAAATAGTTTTCAGAATCGATCATATAGTTTTCAACTTTACTCTTTAAATATTAAAACACTTAGACGAGGTCTCCCTCTTACAATATTAAATAAATAATAATATATATAATTATCTCTGTAACTGTTTGATGGTTTTCCTTGGGGTTCAACAAATTTGGCTGTGTTATACGCAACTTTTTTAAAAAAAATGCCTATTCCACATGTAACAAATTATAGTGGTTTCTCTCTTCATGACAAATTAAAATAATAATTATTTAAAAAAGTGTTTGAATGATTTTAAGTCAAAGTAAAAAGTAAAGTGCCGTATATAATTTCGGTGATGTAATTGCTGTTAGCCTTTTTTGGCTTTTACAGCTTCATCGGATACTGTGCTCACGAGCCAGGGGCCCGCGTGCCAGGTTTGGTTTGACCCAAACATAAATACGAGTACATAAATAAACTCCTACAATAACCTCGATATTTGGACTGTCGCGTTCGCTGCGTGCTTGCGCGATTTAGAATATCTCTAAAAGGTTTTTAAGTCGTCTAATGACCGTCCGAGGGAGGTTGCGGGCCTCCATTCGGACTGTCGACTTGTGTGTCGGTAACTCTGGGCGGTGAGAACCAAAGGGCGGCCCTGGAACGCGGGTGTAGCGTGTGTACGCGGTCTGATTGTCGACTGCTGCGCGCCGCTCTCTACAGCGGTCGCGAGTCGTGGTGCGTGTTATATCAAATCTATTAAGTGTGTGTACAGTGTAGCTTGGATCGTGACTGACCGTATCGTGGTCACCAAAGTGCCGTGTTGGGGCGGTCTAAGAGAATCTACCACCCCATCTTTTCCCGTGGATGTCGTAAAAGTCGACAAAGGAAAAATCTAACCAGGAGATGGGCAGCAGCATCTTACTGGAAGATCTGAATAAATAAACTTCGGTTATTAACCCACCTGCCAAACGTGGCAACTATGGGATAATTCCTCGAAAATGACAGCTACAAACATTTGTGCCTATCTATGGGGGAGGCCAGTGTTCAGCAGTGGACTTATGATAGTCATTCACAGGTTGCAGTTAGCTAAAAATATGGTATCGACAAATATTTTAAGATAAACGTCTACAGTTTAATGATAACTAGTGATGTCTAGTGGTCCAATATCGACAGCGGGAGGTTTAACTAATTATTTGTTGGCAACATTTTAAAATTCTTTGGAGTCAATCCCTGCTCTCACAGACTGTTTGACCATAGACTATTTGTTCGACATTGTCAGTATGAATGTAAATAATAAATGTTTTATTTTATTCAATTTTATGTATTTGTTATAACACATTGTTGTAACACATGTTATGTATACATTTTACTTTCCTCAGTTCTTCACCATACAAACTTTAACTATGCCAAATCTCACACTCCTTCGCAATGCGCTTTAAAAGGTTACAAGCTACAAAGTTTTATTTTCTATATAGTATTAATATATTTTTTTATATATTAATAATATATAGATATAAAACCTACTTTTTACCTACCTACGTACCTACGACGTGGCCAAGTGACTTAACTGGCATCTACGCCACGGGTCTTGGGTTCGAAACCTATCTTGAGCCAACATTTGTGCAAAAACATAAATTGTTGGTTTTCGGGTCGGTATTGTGGTTGTCCCTGTCTCTAACACTAAATTACTTCTGGTAGGTCATGACCAGTGAGTGCTTCTGTGTGTTCTATTCTGAGCTGTAATATCTTTAGGAAGGATTCCTATGCAGGAATCCATCTAGGTAAGGACCAACTAGAGCTAGTTAATCTGCCGTGAAGCGGTAGTCTGAAAATATTACTGTTTCGGTGTGAAGGGCACTGTGAGCTAGTGTAATCACTGGGCATATGAGACTTAAGAACTGAAGTCTCAAGGTGACGGGCGCAGTGTTTTGCACACAGAAATATTCTGGGTGACACAGCATGGGTTTATAGGAAAAAAGTCGATACTTCCGATTATTCGGAAGCCATCGCCGTCGTCATATTCGGCCAGGACATGACATCACAATTCGTATCTCGGATACGATCTACAATTTCAAAATAGAATCGAGCAAAGAGGAAATCGTCTGTAAACGCTTTAACGTCATTAATTGGATTGAAAATGACCTTTAACTTAAATTGTTCCTTTACAACTTCGCTAACTAACCGTTAATTTGAGACACGTTTAAATTAAGATACGATAACATTAACAGGGCAACAGAATTTTCTAAAATGTATCTCTTACTTTATAACATTTAAGTTATAAAGTAAGAGATAATTAAGATTTTTTTCCCTTTTCATATATACTATCACGCCTTTTCCCCAATCCGTCTGGGTAGGTACCACCCCAGGGCCAGTTATTCTGCCGTGAAGCAGTAGTGCGCAAACATTACTGTGTTTTGGTTTGAAGGGCACTGAGAGCTAGCGTAATCACTGGGCATATGACACTTAAAAACTTATGTCTCAGGGTGACGGGCGCAGTGTGGTGCTACACAGAAATATTCTGAGTAACACAGCATCTATCATGGGCAAACGTTGCACTCATCATCAGGTGAACGTTTTGCTCGTCTCGACACGTTATGAAATAAAAAAATAAAAAAACCATAAGAGGTAGCACTTTTCGCTCCCACGGGAAATGAGACGTGAGGAGTGGCGAACAACGTCGCCGTCATTTTGGCACGAGGAAAAAAAATCTCCCATTGCGTTCCCATGAGCAGGTTAATGACAGGAATAAATGCTATCCGTACAATACCTTAGTCGTCTCTTACGACACCTCGGTAGGAAAGACGTATGTGCTATTCTCTTCTGCCGGACAACCATCGGCTATATTCACTTAAACTAGAAAATCATTACATTTTATACAATCTATGTTGTTGAACTACATGTCTTTATTTTTTAAATATGTCGATTTTATTGTTAATTATTTTTTTTTATTGGATAAAGTGATGAAAATAGCAAACCGTTCGCCTGAAGGTAAGTGCAACGTCTGCCCATAACAAATGATGTATCACCCAGAAAATTTATGTGCGGCACCACACTGTGCCCATGGCCTGGCTCTGGATGGTACCTACCTAGATGAATTCCTGTATAGGAATCCTACCAAAATTGATACAAAACTTAATGAAGCCAAGCCAAATATAAAATGGTGTATATTACCGAGTACTTGGTGACTGTCGTAGAGTCAATATCACTTGATATTGCCTCGTTTTGAAGTGAAACACGTGTCGTGGTCTCGACTTCAGTGGTGCATATTACCTATTGATGGAGGGTATCTGGTGGCGGTTCCCGGTGGCTGTATTAGTTTGCTCGTGAACGCTACTGTGGGAGGGCGGTGCTCTTCTTAACTAGGTAATATACACCATTTTATATTTTGCTTGCGGATCTAAGCAAGTTAACTTTCATTCCTTCATTATAATTAGAATAATGTACGAGTATATAATAAATATAATATAAATTCTAATTACAATTAATTATAATGGATTTCCGGAAAGTAACGCATGATTCTATTAAATACAAAACTTTTCAAATACATACAGGTATTTAAAAATAGATAACATAGAAATGCATTTAAAAAACATTAATCGAAAAAAACATGAATCTCCGTTGCTCTAACACTGATAAGAAATAAATCTGAAACTTAAAAGTTAAACAGTAAATGTTATTTCTTATAAAGATTAAAAAACGAAATATATTTAAAATGTATTCAGGTGACCGAATCGTAAACATTTGAATAATGGATTCCCATGAGGTGCAAAAACAAATACGTGTTATCCTTTGTGTAAACAGGGAAAAGGGCGAGCGAAAATTGGGCAAACACTGTTCCCGTTAACTGCACATGTTCCTGAATTAATGTATACTCAAGTAAAGTAACAGCCTTTTAATGTACTGCTAAGCACACGGCTCTACGCATTCCTGAAAGATTTTGGTCCGCCACGCTGTTCCAACGTGGGTTGGCGGATTTCACATCATCATTTCAGCCTATTTTAGTCCACTGGTGAACATAGGCCTCCCCCACAGATTGCCAAAAAAGACGATCCTGAGCCACATGCATCCATCGACTTCCCGCAAAACCGTGCAGGTCGGCGCTCCATCTAGTGGGGAATCGCTGTACACTACATAAGAGGGTTGGCGGACTTCACATGTCAAGGGTCACTCGCGTACTATGAAATATAAAGCGAGCGCTTAGCCCCTGAGCTACTACGGCTCTGAGTGAAAGTCAATTTTCAAATGCAGATTACAAATCTTTAAAGTACTTCCAGGAAGTCGATGGACGCAGGTGGCTCAGGGCGGTGTTTTGTGGCAATCTATGGGGGAGTCCTATGTTCAGCAGTGGACTTGTGACGGGATGAAATTATGATGGATAAATAAAAAGTTACTTTTATGATGCCGAATGCTGAGTACTCATAAGATTAACCTTAGTTTGAGAAGTTATAAAAATTAAAATGTCAATCAAATCTCTACGTACCACCATGTTTCTGCAGTTCTAACTATAAAGAATTCTCATTGTTTAAATGTTGATATTAATTCTATACACTTTAATCGCACTTGTATCTTTAACATTTATCTGAAGATATATTATGTAATCGAAGACGATTTTTTGTATCCAATTTTTTTTCTATACATTCTTACTTCTCCCAGTATTAAAAAATGTAGTATATACATGTGTGTAGCATTTTTGCTCAAATCCAAGTTTAGATAATAACAGTTATACTTTTCTTACACGCTTTATATTAGCTTCACTTGTATGTTTATTCGTTTGTATGTTTGTATTGATGGGAGACTTTAACGCAAAGCTGGGCATGAAAAAAGACGATGAGCTGGTAGTGGGGCAATTTGGAATAGGGCAACGGAACCAGAGGGGTCAACAGCTGGCCGACTTTATGGAGAAGGAGGGACTCTTTATGATGAACTCCTTCTTTCAAAAGCGGCCCCACAGAAAGTGGACCTGGATGAGCCCGGATGGTTCCACCAAAAAATGAGATCGACTTCATCATGACGACCGAATGACAGCTGTTCAATGATGTCTCTGTGATCGCTAGGGTGAAAACCGGTAGTGATCACCGAATGGTAAGAGGCACATTGAACCTGAACGTGAAGCTGGAGAGGTCGCGCCTGGTGAAGTCCACGCTCCGTCCATCTCGTGCCCTTATCCAAAACCCCGAAAGCTTCCAGCTCGAACTGCAAAATCGTTTTCAGTGCCTGGAAGATTGCGTTACAGTGGACGATATGAACGAGAGGCTCGTGGAAACTGTCCATGCGGTGGGGGCAAAGTTTTGCAAGACCCACCGCACAAAAAAGATCCAGAAACTCTCCGACCACACTCTCAATCTCATGGAGGCTAGGCGAGAAATGAGGCTGCAGTCCTCAACTGATGCGTCAGCATATCGGCAACTGAACAGACAGATCTCCAAATGTATGCGGCGAGACCTACGCTTCTTCAATATTGCTCGTATTGAGGAAGCGATTGAGCGAAACCAAGGCTCCAAGGTCTTTGCCAGGGATCTGTCTGCCGGAAAAAGCCAACTGACTAAGCTTGAGGACCAATAGCGGTGACGTCTTTTCCGCTGGACCAGAGATTTTGAGTGAGATCGAGAGATTCTATGGACAGCTGTACACATCGTCGTTGGAGCCACACACTAGTGTGAGTAACAACCCAAGAGCAAATCTCGTCCGACCCTATTCCGATGATATCCCGGACGTCAGTCTGAGCGAGATTAGTATGGCTCTCAAACAGCTCAAGAATGGCAAAGCGCCGGGCGAGGACGGAATTACAGCGGAGCTTCTGAAAGCGGGTGGAAAACCGGTACTTTTAGTCCTTCAGAAGCTATTTAATTCCGTCATCCACGGCGGCGCTACGTCCGGAAGCGTGGAGCAGAAGCGTGGTTGTCCTGTTCTTCAAGAAGGGCGATAATGCCCTCTTGAAGAACTATAGACCGATATCGCTTCTGAGTCGCGTCTACGTGCTGTTTTCGAGAGTCATTACGAATCGTCTCGCAAGCAAACTTGACGACTTCCAGCCTCCCGAACAAGCCGGATTCCGAAAAGGCTTTAGTACCATAGACCACATACATACTCTTCGCCAGATTGTACAAAAGACCGAAGAGTACAATCTCCCGCTTTGTCTGGCGTATGTGGACTATGAGAAAGCCTTTGATTCCGTCGAAATTTGGGCGGTGCTACGGTCGCTTCAGCGGTGCCGAATTGACTGTCGGTATATCGATGTGCTTCAGTGCTTGTATACCAATGCTACGATGGCTATCCGAGTACAGAACCAGAGTACGAAACCGATCCAATTGCAGAAAGGTGTAAGACAGGGTGATGTCATATCCCCGAAACTCTTCACCGCTGCATTGGAAGATGTCTTCAAGCTACTGAACTGGAAAGGATACGGTATCAACGTCAATGGCGAATACATCACTCACCTTCGATTTGCCGACGACATAGTCATAATGGCAGAATCGCTGGAGGACCTCAGCGCTATGCTCAATGACCTCTATAGTGTCTCCCAACAGGTGGGTCTTAAGATGAACATGGACAAGACGAAGATCATGTCTAACGTCCATGTCACACCTATACCGATTGTTATTGGGAACACTACGATCGAAGTTGTCGACGAATATTTATACCTAGAACAGATTGTCCGACTAGGTAGGTCCAACTTCGACCAAGAGGTCAATCGACGGATCCAACTCGGCTGGCTGCCCAGCCGAGTTGGATCCGTTCGGGAAATTGCGTCACATCTTCTCGTCGAGTATACCTCAATGCCTGAAAACAAAAGTATACAACCAGTGCGTGTTGCCAGTGATGACTTACGGAACCGAAACGTGGTCCTTCACTGCAGGCCGCATGAGGAAGCTCAGAGTCGCGCAGCGAGCTATGGAAAGGGCTATGCTCGGAGTTTCTCTGCGAGATAAAATCCGCAACGATGTTATCCGCAGCAGAACTAGAATAACCGACATAGCCCTAAGGATAAGCAAGCTGAAGTGGCAATGGGCCGGCCATATAGCTCGTAGAACCGACAACCGTTGGGGAAGAAAGGTTCTAGAGTGGCAACCTCGTACCGGCAAACGCAGCGTAGGGCGACCCCCCACTAGATGGAGCGAACGACCTGCACGGTTTTGCGGGAAGTCGATGGATGCAGGTGGCTCAGGACCGTGTTTTGTGGCAATCTATGGGGGAGACCTATGTTCAACAGTGGACTGTAAAAGGCTGAAATGATGATGATGATGTTTCTATTTTTGTTTGTAACCGACTCCATAGGGCTCGATTTTCTCCTACTTTGAACGATCAGATTTCATTCAATTTTGCACACCTGTCAAAGACCGATGACAATGCAATAATTCGACTAAAAAAATAAAAATAATTGTTTAATAAAACTAAAAAACACGCTTTTATAGAAAATCCATCTAAATTACTCAATAGATGGCGCTAATATGCGCGTGAAGTGCTTAAAGTGTCAATAAAATGTTTATATCTATTGACACTATACATGCATCCTACGCTTTTTTCCAATAATATACATTTATTTCTTATTTACATTAATCTTAATCCAAATTTATTAAAATTTATTTTATTTAGACACTATGTGAAACAAAACTACAGCAAATATTCAAATGCCGTGCCGATTCAGTTTTAAAGTAACTCAATCCGGACAGTAACTTAATTTGCTACTGCCAGCAGGATTGGATGAAAAATAAAATATACACCGCACGAAACGCAATCAAATGTATCCCTTCAATGTCACATATATTTCACGGATTACACGGATACGTAACGTATTTCAAAAACCTAGGAGAGAACATTCCTTCAAATCATATAGACAATTTGACGATCTGTACATGTACATGCAGTCACGCCTTTATCACATATAAGGGGTAGGGAAACGAGTCGTGACGGGTGGCGAACCACGTCGCTGCCATTTTGGTACGAGTCAAAAAATTCTTACTCAACATTGTGCTCCCACGAGCAGTATAGTGACAGCATCGCATATTATGTTATTCTGCACGAATAAGCGGTGTTCGTGTAATACCTCTAGTGGCATCTTATGACACCTCGGTAGGAAAGAGGTAGGTGCTATTGCTACTCTGCCGGACACCTCATCATCATCATCATGTCAGCCTATCACTAGTCCAATGCTGAACACAGGCCTGCTCCGTAGATTGCTACAAATGTTTGTAGATCCCATTTAGGGCCATTTCGCCATAGTTGCCACGCTTGGCAGGCTGCTTGGCAACCGCAGTTTATTTGTTCAGATGTTCCAGAAAGATGCTGCTGTCCATCTCCTGGTTTTGATTTTCCCTCTGTCGACTTTTACGACACCCACGGTAGGAGGTGGGGTGGTAGATTCTCATAAGCCGCTGCCACGCCGGACACCTATTGACTACTTATTAGCGGATTTGTTTTTGAATGGCTGAGTACATACAACACTACGCTCGAAATAAATACATACATAATATCACGACTGTACCCCATAAGGGGTAGTCAGAGACTGGGCACTCACTGCAAAAACAGATGACTGCCACAATCCACGTTTCACCAAAAAAATATAATGCACTTGGTGTGATTAGGTGGTGAGCCCATCGCTATCATCGCTGTTAGTGCACAGTGCAGTTTAATTCCGTACTGGCCTTTTACGAGATCCATTTGATGAGATGAAGTGGTAGTATTCTTTTATCGAGACAGAAATTTTCTGGATAACACAGCATTTGTTATGGGCAGACGTTGCACTGTTTGCCCGTTTCGTCACTTCTGATTAAAAAGCACGCCTGTGCAGCGTTCGGGTAACTATGTCACAACTTCTTGTCGAGTATACCACAATATCTTTAAACAAAGACGGTGATGTCATACAGAACTGGTACAAGATCCTTCGCCGCCGCAAGGTTATTACTGTGCTCGATGTTGCTCTGCGAGATTAAAATATTAGCTAGCTGAATTGGTATTGGGGCGGCCATATAACTCGTAGAACCGATAACGGTTGGGGAAGGAAGGTACTCGAGTGGCAACCTCGTACCTTAATAGCATATGGCGACCGCCACGGCTTAAAGAAGCGACGACCTGCAAGGTTTTACGTGAAGGCTTAAACCGAGATTTCTAAACGTACATCCTGAAGTATTATGCAGCATAGAAGAATAATAAAAAAAAATTGTAGATAAACTTTGGACAAGAATGTCATTTCACATTCAATGAATGATGAAATAAAATATTTTGCACTTAGCTTTCAGGTGTTTCAATTAACAATACAATTTTTAATTTTCCGATTTCTGAAATGTCTTATGTTATTATATGATATTCTGCCGTGTGGTAGCGGCTTAAGAGCCAACCACTCCATCTCATCCCGTGGGTTTCGTAAAAGACGACAGAGGGAAAATGAAAACCAGGAGATAGGCAGCAACATCTTGCTGGAACATCTGATTAAATAAATTGCGTTAGCCAACCGACTTGCCATGGCAACGAGGGCAAAATCCTCCCAAAATGAGAGCTACAAACTTCTGTGTCAATCTATGCAGTTCAGCAGTGGACTAGTAATAGGTTGAAATGATGATGGTGGTGTTCTGGTAATTGAATACAGGTATTTTGAAAAAAAAATCGAATTAAATATCTATAAAAGTGATTTCAAATTTACAGTATCATCATCTTTAACTTCTCTTCAGTTCTCAGTTTTAGCACTGCCGGCGAAAGGTTAAACTTTCAAGTATCGCCCTGAAACTTTTATAAACGTCTTCATCAACCTGCTAATATAATCTACTGCTCTCAAGTTTTGTGTTATCTTTATACCCATGTATTTGCATATTTTCCTATGCTGCCACATGACCAACATCCACCATTAGGTTTTCGTAAATATACAAATTAATGCGTAAACAGATGTTCTCCTGGTCGATTTCGACCACGGCGACAACTTCCGGGAGCTATTAACTGCGCAGGAGATATTATAGTGCCACAAGGGTCCGAGCAAACACAGAGGCACTCACTCGTCCCAACCTACCCGCCCGATATAACGCTAATGCGATAAGATCGGAGGTAGGCGAGGATGCAGTGTCAGAAACACGGGGACAATCACAATACAACCAGACCCGAAAACCAACAATTTGTGTTTTAGCACAAATGTTGGCTGCGGCTGGGACTCGAACCCAGGACCTGCGGCGTAGAAGTCAGGAACACTGACCACTAGGCCACGCGGTCATTAACGGCCTATTAATGTCCCAGGGTTTTGAAGCCGTGAAGAGTCCGCCACGCTACTCCAATGTGGGTTGGCGGACTTCATATGTCTTCGAAATATTTTCATTCCTTAGTTTCCTCGCGATGTTCTCCTTCGCCGCTGACACCTTATGATTACTATTTTCATTTATATTAATTATTGCGTAATATGTACATTTCAATTTAAAGCACATTATAAAATTAAATGTGTGCACATACATTATATGAATTATTGTCACAGTTTAAAAATATCTTGATGTAATGAACAATGTAAAAAAGTTTGGGTTTTAATTTTATAATAGTTTTAAATCAATTCGACATAACATTAATATATATTACAAAACTTTGAATAAAAATTTTTATTAAAACTTCAGATAGTATGATTTATTATAAAACACTATGTAAATAGAATGATAATTCACTCAAAGTTCACAGTACCGCTCCACTCGATTTTTGCTGATGTGAATTCTTTCAGTTAAGAGGATTAAAGCCGAATTTATTACATTTTCGTAGACAAAGCGGTGGTAAATTCCCATAGCGTCGATCATTCTTGTGGTGTGTTTTGTGTGATACTGTAATTTGCACGGACCGTTAATGTGAAACCGTGAAATGAAAAAGAATTTAAGGGACAAAATATAGCAAACACGTAAATATTTATGCACTCACATTATAGTAACTCATAGCACATTATATTCTTTTAAGTCTCGGCTGTGGTTATGTATAGAATAGAATAGAATAGAATATTTTTTATTCAATATGGATCATTTACATAACACTCATTGAACGTCATTTTTTAAGCTACACTGGTTCGCAAAGAAATGCCTCTGTCCCGGGAAGAACCAGTAAGAAACCCAGCGGGATTTTTTTTTTCGGTCTTTTTAAATATACAAATACAGCAGTTTCATAAAGATGTAGAAATAGCTTGGCAGCGATCACCTCATTCCCAGGGTTTATCATCATCCATGTATTCCTTAATATTATAATAACTCTTCGTTAATATTCTGTGTTTAACAAATAGTTTGAACTTTTTGATTTCGAAAAAGACTTTGTGCACTTTCTGGAATTTTGTTGTAAAAACGTATACATTGTCCCATGAAAGAGTTACTGACTCTGTGAAGTCGGGTAACTGGCATAATTAATTTGTGCTTGTTCCTGGTATTCACATTATGAACATCACTTTTTTTATTGAAGTGATTAATATTCTTATGTACATTCATAACGTTTTCACATACATATTGAGAGGCCAAGGTTAATATATTAATTTCTTTAAATTTATCTCTAAAAGACACTCCAGAGCCAAGATTATAAATAGATCTTATGGCCCTCTTTTGCAAATTGTATAAATAATAATATATGTAAATTCGTAGACAGGAAAAAAGGCCATCGTGTCTCCGTATTTTAGTGTACAATAATAAAACGATGAAATTCAATCTATGTTGTTGGTTTTTTTGGTTGCCCCTCGGCGATTAATTTAGACATTGTTTCTACACCCACAGGAACAAGCAGCTTCCTAGATTTACAAACAGTATTTCACAAGATTCCTACATTACTATCGTATGTAAGAAAAATATAAAAAATAACTTAAGCTTTTTAAAACATTCAAAGATACCATTCATCCCTTTCATTTGAATTAAATAATCAATTAAATACGAATGATGCAAATAAACTCCACTGAATAAGAAATATTATTTTCATCACCTTTAAATTTTAGTGTCGTCATTTCAGCCTATCACTAGTCCACTGCTGAACATAGGCCTCCCATAGATTGCTACAAAAGTCAGTAACTGTAATTTTAGGGGATTTTGCCACAGTTGCCACGCTTGGCTGTAGGGTTGACAATCTGTTTATTCAGATGTTAAAGGAAGATGCTGCTACCCATCTCCTAGTTTTTTTCCCTCTGTCTTTGTTCTTGACTTTTACGTCACCAACGGGATGAGATGGGGTGGTAGATTCCCATAATCCGCCACACGGGTCAGTTTTAGTTTACAATTATGTTATTTTCATACGTAAATTAAAAGAGCAAAAAACATTTTTTCAGTAAGATATAAGCTATTATTAAAGTATTGATCGTCACGTGACGTAAAGTAAGTTAATTTCGCATACATGCGGATCTTAGCAAATTAACTTACTTCCCTTCATTATAATGGATATCCGCAAAGTAACGCCCCGATTCTATTAATTATATATTATTATTAGTTAAATATTCAAATTATTTAAATAATAATTAGTTAAATTAAATAAAGTTAAATAATTTTTAGTTAAATCCAATTTTCACTCAACGAGGGTTGTTAAATATTTTTCGAATTGTTTGCAATTATGATAGGTAAAGGTAACACAGTTTTGTGTAAAGTATCATATTTTGCCACCGCAAGCAAAGCAGCAACAAATAGACATTAAAGTAAATGGCTCGACTAACAAGAAGTCGAAAGAGCTTCAACGCTCTGTGAAACAAAGGCATGTGTTAAATAGATTAATGCTAGTAATTGGTTTCGAAGAGCTAAAAGTCGCATTCAATGGTGATCTGGTCTGTAACGACAGGGGACTGGAAGAGACTGGTAATGATAGGGATGAATGCAATTATCGAAGATAACGTATCTGATCTTGCAGAACCACGCCTTCGATTAAAGTCAATGTCTCTTTCGAGACTTCATGACTTTCAAGTAATCACAAACTGTAATTGAAAGTAACATTTTTAATAAATTGTTGTCATGGAAACATACATTTTTTTCACCATTTGTTTTTTACAAGAGGCTATGGTCATTATTTAATTACCACCGACTGTGGAAACGCGTAAATAAGCCGTCTCGATCAGTGGAGGATCACGATCTCGCAAATTAATTAAGATATAACTGGTGTTAGGAAGTAGATACCACCGTAGGGCCAGTTATTCTGCCGTGAAAACGTTACTGTGTTTCGGTCTGAAGGGCACTGAGAGTTAGTGTAATCCCAGTGATTATTAGTGAGTGATGCATACGAGACTTAAGAACTTATGTCTCAGGGTGACAGGCGCAATCTGACAGAAATATTCTGAGTAAGACAGCATCTGTTATGGCCAGACGTTGCACTTACGATCAGGTAAACGTTTTGCTCGTCTCGTCACTTTATCAAATACTATAAATCTGCCCCGGCTTCGCACGGGTAGATAGATATTCGAGGATCCTATGAAGCTGTAAAAGCCAAAAAAGGCTAACAACAATTACAACACCGAAATTATATATATATATATATATATATGAAAGATAAATTAGTACTTTATTTGGACAAATAGAACAACAAAAATCCCATCACTAACATTTTTTGTAGCTACTATGCTCATCGGCGGCTCTGGAGCTGGTCAGGTAAGATTAAGTTACCAAAATAATGTTTTATTTATGGGAACTTAAGCCATGAAAGTTTAGTGGCTCAGAGCTTCCTTTTAAACAATATTTGATGTCGTGTTAGCAAAATAAAACGACCGCTCGCGACCGCTGCGCAAAGGGAGCCGCGCACCTCGATGATGCCCAAATTGCATGAAACCGGGCGGTGCGGCATTCGTGACTGAGGCCGTTGTATTTATTATAGAGCGTTTCACTGTTTTAAATAAAAAAAATTACAAACTACTATTCAATTGTTTCTAGTTTACAAAAAATAAAATGAGTAGGTAGGCAATTAATAGAAGCTAGACTAATCGCGCGTAGCGCGGGCGAGCGTGTGGCTGTTCCGCAGCATTTTTCTTACTTTTAGCATTTTTATACCCGTCGTAACTTCTAAACCATGGGTCCCATTCGAATAATTAAAAGAGAAATTTACATGTACATAATCCACCTTGACTATAAAACTATTTAGTAGGATAAGGCTTAATATTATGATACGAATGTGTCATCATCTTTCGATTCTACCCGTGTTTTGATTGACTAATTCGAACAAAAAGTGGTTATTGTGACTTAACTATAATAGACATATAGCCTCGCGGACTTTTTTGTGTATAAATATGAGTACTATGAAAATGTAGTACATTATTTTATTTATCATCAATAGTTTTTGCAGCGCACACCTTATAATGACTTCTATTAGTAAATTTTTGATACCTCGAGTTACATCATAGGAATTTTACGTAAAGATCTGTTTTTTTTATTAAATTAAAGAATTTTTAAAATCAATTTTTGAGTTTATTCATTACAACCATATATAGAAAAAAAACAAATCTTTCCTCTTTATAATATTAGTTTAGAAAAAAAGAGAAAAACGAGTTATTAACGTAAAAAGGCAGGATAACCCTGTTAACAGTGCGTTGTGAAAGACAAAACCCCACTTGTGCATCCTGACTTGAATAACCAAAACAATTTATCATCATATTTTTTTCTGAATCTAGAAACAGTTTATGAGGCCTTTGCTTGAAATTTTAATACAAAATTATACATGTTACAGGCATATTGTCATCAAAGAGTTTATGAAACGAGTTTCTTAACGAAAATTGCGTATAACGGAAGTTGCGTCTAACGGAAGTTGCTATGTTTCTCATTGGCTGGGCTGCACGTTTTTGCCTTTGACAGTTAGTGAGGCAGAGTACTAGGTAATTTGCTTATAATTCGTGGCATTAATGATGTTGCCGTAGTTAACTTTCTGTAATTATATACACATTTAATTAATGTACAATATTTTAATTATGTATAACTTTTATGTTATTTTAATTATTTGTATTTATAATATACCCAATTAGGTGATGCCCGCGCGGATATAGGAACCGTTTGACTTCTAGGGATAGTAAGTCTATCCTATAGTCAGTCTCCAGGATGCAAGCTATCTCTGTGCCTAAATTTCGTCAAGATCGGTTCAGCGGTTGAACCGTGAAAGGGTAACAAACAGGTAACGAAGGGACAGAGAGAGTTACTTTCGCATTTAAAATATTAGTATGGATAGAGGGTTTATGCTCTGGATCACATGCCACCTCGCGTGTTTATTTTTTTTCATATTGTTCATATTGCACTTAATATACACTATTACTATGTACAATTCTTACAAATGGTTAAGTGTCTGTCGTCTTGGTTAGTACTGCGCTATTGAAATTAACTTTCCACAGAGTGAATATAAATCACAGTGTAACAGGGCTTCGCTTGCGTTCGTGATAACCGCTTGCTCACTCGACTGTACTCTGTCGCTAGTGCTGACCTCGGCTCGTACGAGAATTTGCACATTCATAGGCCAACAAAAAACAAATATAACCTTCGCTAGCGATTTTTTGGACGAGTGTTGTTCTTTTCGTGAATTTAGTTAGACAACAGACTACAAAACTTTTAACACAAACAGGAAGTAGATATTAATAAAAATACACTATCAATATATGTATGGTTATTTTAATGAATGTTTGACCGAGCTTAAATCAGCGAAGTTAGTGATTTTTATATTTTTATGGGTAATTTTCGCTTCGTAAGAGGTACACAATAATTATAAATACAAAGCTATACTCTAGGGTTTATACAAAAAGTAAAGTTTCAACCTATAAATGTCCCACTACTGAGCACAGGCCTCCTCTCATTTCTGAGAGGGTTTTGGAGCTAGGAAGAATCCGCCACGCTGCTCCAATGCGGGTTGGCGGACT
This sequence comes from Luehdorfia chinensis, assembly GCA_019845155.1. Lineage (NCBI taxonomy): Eukaryota > Metazoa > Arthropoda > Insecta > Lepidoptera > Papilionidae > Luehdorfia > Luehdorfia chinensis. The sequence continues at coordinate 3,564,603 of JAHVAK010000480.1, read as the reverse complement.
TCACATGTCTTCGAAATATTTTTAATTTCTCTGACATGCAGGTTTCCTCACGATTTTTTCCTTCACCACCGAGCACGTGGTAAGTCAGCACTTAAAATTGCAATTAAGAATTTTAGTGGCGCCGGCACCGGAAATCGAACCCATTTCACTCTTGTACTATGAAATTTAAAGCGAGCGCCTAGCCCCTTAGCTACCACCCACGGCTGACTGTATGCCTTGGAAGGGAGGGAAACCTTCGTCTGCGACGCTACGTGCGCAGACACATTGGTGGCCCCCCTTAGTGGTGCTTATGTCAAAGCTGAGACGATATCAGAGGCCGCTGAATTAGGAAAGTGGCGGAGATAAAAGTTTTTAAGTGACCATTGGTCTGTGGTGTTCTCGCAAAGTCAAGTTTTATCCATTCCATCCATTAAGCGAGAATATGCTCCTAGAGTTCTTGGCAATATGCCAAGAGAGTAGGACTTTATGATAAAATAAATTATTATATATTAAGTATTTCTCATGTGGTCGTTAAATGGATGAAAATTGAGTGTTACTTTCCAAAAAAAAAAACTAATATATTAAGAATTTTTTATATTATTGTAGGCGTATACAAATAGATTTTTTTTTACGGAGAATAGTAATGACACCAGCAATTTGTTCACCTGATGGTAAGTGCAATGTTCGGCATTGACCAATACTGTTTCAACCACAACATTTCTGTGTGGCACCACACTGCACAGACATAAGTTCTAAGTCTTGTATGCCCAGTAATAACATCAGCCACCAGTGCCCTTCAGACCAAAATACAGTAATGTTTGCACACATACTGCGTGATGGCAGAATACCTGGCACTGCGGCGATTGCGGTGACGGCACACCTACTCGTACCTAGATGAATTCCAACGTGTTGTAGCGGTGGAGGGTATTTGGTGGCGATTTCCGATAGCGGTGTTAGTTTGCTTGTGCACGCTATTATGAGAGGTGGTGCTCTGCAAACACTAGGCTAATGTATATAATAGTAATATTTTATATTTTGCATGCGGATTTTAGAAAATTAATTTTCATTCGGGTAGCAGTACGATAACACCTACCTCTTTCCTATCAGTGAATGTTTTAAAACGCAACTAAGGTATTATACGCCATTCTTTTTTTTTTTTTGACTTGTACCAATATGGCGGCAATGTGGCTCGCCATCCGTCACGTTCCGTATTCCGCGGGGGCGAAAACTGGGCTACTTATATAGTAAAAAGGCGTGACTATTTTTATTTACGTATTTATTATATATATATGTTTACGTATATGGTATTTGAATATCTCCTGTATTATGTTGCGATTCCTTTTTCAGTTCAGCCATGTCTCATTTAGTTATTATTTTTTTATATAGAAGCGTGGGCAAAAACTGCTCACCTGATGGTAAGTCGTCACCACCGCCCATGAACATCTACAATACCGGGGGAATCGCGGGTGCGTTGCCAGCCTTTGAGAAAGGAATAGGCTCTTTTCTCGAAGGTTCCTAAGTCGTATCGGTTCGGAAATGCCGTTGGCGGCAGCAAGTTCCACAGAGTAAAAAAGAATGGTATTCCTACTTTCAGGGGACACCTAAAATAAACTAGTTACAAAACAGTTACACATTACACACAGTAGCAGTTACTTATATTTTACTAGTTTTACCCCGCTCGCTTCGCTCAACGTAAATTAAAATTTAGATTTTTTTTTTATAAAAAAAAATTCTATTGACAAAATGTACCTCTATCCTAACTTTCATTAAAATCCCTTCAGCCGTTTGAGCGCGATTGAATGACAAACAAACAATATAATTACTTGCGACGTCTTCGCAAGGGTGCAATTTACTAATGAAGAATATAGAAAGTCCGTTTAGCGATAAAATATTATAACTTTTATTGAGATATAATACAATAATACCATCCAAATTTCGAACTTTTCCGATAGATGTTCCAAACATTTTCATTCATATACCTGGTTCCGATCATCACGAACACAACAAAAAAATCAGCCAAATCGGCCAAGCCGTTTAAAGTGATGATGAATTTATGACATGGAAGAAGTGTGATTATACTTTCTTGCTTATAATTTCAAAGTAGCTTTATTATTTAACTATGCTGACAATAGGAGCTTACAATATTAAAAACTATTTTGTGTCCAGATGAGCATGGCGGTGCCCATACAGTCGTCCGAGTTTCCTCCTGTTCTTGACCGAACTGAAAACCAGCGCTGCGATGTTATCATCGCGGCTTTAACTGAGTTCGGTCCACTTTACGATTATATGCTGTAGCACAGATATTTTGGTAATAGGTATATATATATATTTTTTTTATTTTTTCGTAGTGGCTAAGACATTTTTTGTTTTATTGTTTTTTATTTCTTGTTTGTATTTTGTGCTGTATGTTTTTTAATCGTAAATAAATGTTTTACTTACTTACTTACTTACTGATGTATTTCATACATGCGGCTATTGATTTTTATTTATATAGAAGATAGAAAACAGAAGAAGTAGATAAGGATAAAATATTTTTGGTTGATCACATTCTAACAAGCATAAAATGTAGACGCGGCCCATATTCCACTTTTTCAGAATCTTCTGTATATATTTATTTGTGTCTTAAACATTTTTTTTATTATATCAAAAAGTTAGTACTAGTTGCTAGATGTTTCGCGAGCTTTTAAAGAGAGCATACAGAACTTTCGTTTGCCAATATTGACACAATCCGCTGAGTCAATTTCCTCACTAAAGTCTGTAATCCACCAAAGCTGAAATGTTCGGAGAACGCTACTATTTCAGGTTAAGAATTATATTTCTCCACATAACATCCTCTTTTCGAGAATCATGATCTACACAAGTAAATGCTACCAGCATTCTCGATTATTAGAATCATTCAGAAGCCGTAAAAAGTCCGTTTTACTGGTGGTAGGATTCCTATGCAGGAGTCCGTCTAGGTAGGTACCACCCCAGGGTCAGTTATTCTACCGTGAAGCAGTAGTGTGCAAACATTACTGTGTTTCGGTTTGAAGGGCACTGTGAGCTAGCGTAATCACTAGGCATATGAGACTTAAGAACCTATGTCTCAGGGTGATGGGCACAGTGTAGTGTCACACAGAAATGTTCTGGGTGAAACAGCATTTGTTATGGGCAGACGTTGCACTCACCATCAGGTTAACGTTTTGCTCGTTTTATCACTTTATGCAATTAAAAAAAAAAAAAAAGTCCTGGCAGATTTTAGAACAGGGCGACAACTTCCGAATACTGTCAAAAGCTTTTAACTGTGCATGAGATATTATAGCGTCACAAATGCACGCACGTTTGTACACTCAGTCGATTTACCGCATGAGCCTATACGATCGGAAGTAAGCTAGGACGCATAGTCAGACACGTGGACGATCACAACAGAACCAGACTCGAAACCGAACCTATTTTTTCACAAAGGATGACTCTATGGTCCTTGGTTCGAACTAAGGACCCGCGGCATAGGAGTCAGCTACTCTGATCTCTAGGTACCACACCTGGGTCAGTTATTCTGCCGTGAAGCTGTAGTGCGCAAACATGATTGTGTTACGGTTTGAAGGGCACTGTGAGCTAGTGTAATCACTTGGCATATGAGACTTAAGAACTGATGTCCCAGGATGATAGGTGCAGTGTGGTGTCACACAGAAATGTACTGGATAACACAGTATTTGCTATAGGCAGAAGTTGCACTTAACATCAGGTGAACGTTTTGCTCGTTTCATCACTTTATTCAATAAAAAAGGAACAGAATTCGCCTCATCCAACACCGTTTTTGTGAATACCGATCCTAATGTTTTTCCCAAGTTTCTTGTTGAATCTTCACTTGCTGCTACAATTTAGTATTGGAAATTTTATTAGATACTTCCAGATTCTAATATTTTAACAGTCTCTTTACGGTATTTTTTCCACTGTTGTGTAGTCTACTGGTAATATTTTTTTTATCTAACAATAATTATAAATTCGAGTAAGTCTTATTATTATTGTAAGATGAAAGATTTCTATGCAGGAATCCATCTAGGTCGTTACCACCGCAGTACCGATTATTTTGCCGTCAAGCGATTGCGCGTAAGCATATTATATTTCGATCTGAACAGTAATATTAACACTATCTAACAGTACCCTGTTAAATAGTGTAAATGTAGGGCATATGAGACTAAAAAACTGATGTCTCAGGGTGAGAGGCGAAGTCTGGAGCCTATAGAAATGTTTTCTGCGTTACACGGCATTTGTTATGAACAGACGCTTTTGTATACACTTACTACAAAGTCAACGTATTTTTTTCCAACAAAAAAAGACGAGACGTGCAGATTATTTTTTTCAGTAGGCAGATCTTTTGTAAACTTTTCTTTCACGTAGATTGGTGTCGCGGCGACTCTATTGAATTATCAGACTTATACATATTCATACAACTTAAGACCCTGGTAGGCGAGCGAGCTTTGCGCCCGGTCTAGTGCCTCGTCGGTAAAGCTTGGTGGTGGATCATGGTAAGATTGCGGTATTGCGACCAGCCAGGTTCGCGGCTCGTCAGCAATGTTTGAAATTATGACGCGGCGCGCGTCAATCACCGAACGGCGAGCCGAGCCGCAACTTTTTGCGGGAAGTTGCAACGTTAGGGTGTGAAAATGGATTTACGTACTCTTAAGACCCTGTTCGACGAGCGAGCCATAAGCATGCGGTAAAGTTTACTGTGGTTTTATTCGCGGCTCGTCGTTCCTGATACACGCGCGAGTCAAACAGTAGTTCTTTAGAGTTTGTTGCAGTAACAAGTCCGCGCAGCTTGGAATGTGTCATTAAAACATTAACTCTAAGACTACGTAAATCCATTTTGACATCCGTTCGTTACAACTTCCATTTTTGCCAAAAGGCCTTTAAATATACATTTTTTTGTTATTAATTTGGATTTAATTAAGCTTTAAAACTGCAGTATCTTTAAAAAACTAAACTTTAATCCGCAAAAGTTTGTAGCTCTCATTTTGGGGGGGATTTGCCATAGTTTCCACGCATGGCAGGCGGGTTGGTACCCGCAGTTTATTTATTCAGATTGTCCAGGAAGGTGCTGCTGCCAATTTCCTGGTTTTTATTTTCCCTCTGTCGACTTTTATGATACCTACGGGATCGGTTGGAAATCTACCACGATTTCCTTAAACCGCTACCACGGCAAACGTCTTGTATAATTTTATTATATACAATTGAAGGAACAACTGAAATTAGGTCTACAATTTTAAGTTCAAAAATATAGTTGAACTCAATAAATCCAATGTCATTAGCAAAAAAAACTAAATCAGGTGTGTAAATATGGCTTTCGCTTATTGCTTTTCAGAGCGAAAGGTATACGAGTAATGTTTCGCGTGTCGATTGTAGATAAGAGCGATGCAAATACACGAATGGTGCTAGGGCCTGCTATGCGACAGCGATCGATAAGCTGCAATCACATGATATATTGCTTATGACAGGTACAATGTGTATTACAGATTAATTTTTAACATCTTAATATACTATCCATACTAATATTATAAATGCGAAATTAACTCTCTCGGTCCCTCTGTCTGTTTGTTACCTTCACGGTCCAACCGCTGAACGGATCTTGACAAAATTTGGCACAGGAAATTCAAACAGTTAATCCTCGCAAAGTCGCGGTCTTCAGTTAGTGATTACTTACATACAGTCGCGCCCTTTTCCCGTATCATAGGTATGGTAGGCATAGGCTTACGTAGCCTTTTTTTAATTAAATACAACTCATGTTAGTCGGTGATAATGTAATTGTCTATAGGTGAAAGAATTTTTAAAATCGGTTCAGTAGTTTTTGAGTTTATTCATTACAACCAAACATACAAAAAATCCAATCTTTTCTCTAGTATACACGTAATATTAGTTTAAAAAAAGTAAAGTAAGGATTCAGCTTCTAAATGTGTCCCACTGCTGAGCACAGGCCTCCTTTCATTTCTAAAAGGGTTTTGGAGCTAGGAAGAATCCGCCACGCTGCTCCAATGCGGGTTGGCGGACTTCACATGTCTTTGAAATATTTTTTATTTCTCCGACATGCAGGTTTCCTCACGATGTTTTTCCTTCACCGCCGAGCACGTGGTAAATCAGAAGGTGAAATAACAATTTTTAGAGGTGCCGGCACTGGGGATAGAACCCAGGTCACTCGCGTACTATGAAATTTAAAGCGACCGCCTAGCCCCTGGGCTGATATTAGTTTTTTTTTTAATAAAAAACGAAGCCCCACAGTAGGATTATCTCCTGTATCGTGGGTGCGTTTTACAAACATATATTTCACATGCACAACACAACCAGACCCGAAAAGCAACAATTTATGATTTTGCACAAATGTTGCCTCCGGCTGGGAATCGAACCCAGGACCGGTGGCGCAGAAGTCAGGTACGCTAACCACTACGCCACGCGGTCGACAGCAGGTCGGTCGCAGTTTAGATAATCGTTATTATTTACAGGTGTCCGATAGTTGTCCGGCAGAGTAGAACTACTTCCCTATCGAAATGTAAAAGACGACTAAGGTATTGCTCGTACAGAGTTTATTCGTGCTGAACTAAACTATAATATGCAACACTGTCACTATACTGCTCGTGGGAACGTTGGACATACGATTTTTTCGACATGTACCAAAATTGCGGCGACGTGGTTCGCCACCCACGTGTCTCGATGCACACGGGGCCGAAACGTGCGCTACGCGTGTGGCTTCCGCCTAACCCTTATATGGAAAAAGGCGTGAGCTGTATGTATGTAGTTTTTCATTGAAAGCATTCCTAAAATACGCACAAACGCACATCGAAGAAGCGGCCATTTATATTTTCCCACTTTCAAATTTTTGTGACGTTATAAGTGGGACATTCTAAGTCGTAGTATTGTTGCCAGTAAAAGATAATGGAAGCAGTGTAGTAGCTTAGATATAGAACGAGCCAATATCACACCTCACATAATATTTAACGAGGCTTGAAGTTTTTTTATAGAAGAAGGGCAAACGAAGTGTGAACGGGTAATGTATCCATTATGATCGCAGTTACTCGATGTTTTTTTTTTAAAGTCGCACCACACTACGGTTACTCCTGTATAGTTTGTTTCTTACACCAACGAAGCTTAATAATTGTAAACATATTAATGTGATAGTATACTGGTGAAAGGAATCCCTTGAAAGATATTCAGCCGTAGTAGTGTGTAAACATTACTGTGATTCGGCCTGAAGGGCACTGATAGCTAGTGTAAGTACTAAGCTTGTGTGAGTTAAGAACTGATGTCCCAGGGTGTCGGGCGCAGTGTGGTGCCACACAGAAATGTATGACATAGCATTGTTATGGTAGACTCCTGTCTCTCACCCCGAACTAGTTAAAAATGGTTGTATGCATTGTAAAGCTATTTGAGGCACCACGATGCGATCTTTATCCTGAGACATTCAATTCTTAGGTCACTTGCGCATTTCATCATGAGACATCAGTTAAACCCTATTATAACACTAGCTGTTCCCTGCGGTTTCACCCGTATGAATTAGCCGACCCCAATCGATGATATACATTTATCCTTCCCTATTTGAATCGGATTTTAGAAGTTTTGAGTTTTTTGCGCGAAGCTCTAATTAATTTTCTAAAATGAAAGTAGCCTTAGTTACCCGCTACAATATCAGCTATCTGTCAGTGAAAATCTGTCCCGTCGAAATGGGTCCAGCCGTTTCGGAGATTAGCAAGAACAAACGAACAGATAGACAGACAGAAATTTTAAACGAAGTTGTCCCTCAAGAATCTTACTTCCCCAACGGTTATTAGTTCTACATGCTATATAGCCGGCTCATTGCCACTTCAGCTCTCTGATCCTGAGGGCTACGATCGATTACTCAAGTTCTGTTGCGAAAGCCTTCTTTACGGATTCCATCTCGAAGAGAAGACCGAGTATTATTTAAAAAGAATTATAAATTAAACTTTAATGTTTGAATACGCATTCATATACTCAAAGAAATAAAATTTATAATTTTTGTTTTTAATTAACTTTAAAATAAGGTAATGTCAACAAGAACCTTTTGCGAATATTCATTAAAATTACAATTTTCATACAGCGCAATATCTCCAGGATTGCAATTAGGCTCCTTAATTGCTTCTCAGATGCCGAGACTGTAAAGTTGTCTCGTAGCCTGAAAGGCGGTAGTTGTCAAGATACTTTGTGTTATGAAAATTAAACTCATGCGTTTATTATTATGTAGCCGCATTTTAAGCTAATTTCTTATTGCATCATACGTCGTCTCGAGACGATATAGATGCAATAAGAATATCATCTGTTGACTCTTTTGCCGTCTTTCAACTGACGAAGGAAATGAAAGAAGAAAAAAGCAGCAATTTATATTGATTTTAGACTAATAACGGAAAAATAGTGTACATTTTTGCTGAATACGACTAAAGAAAAAATAACTTCCCCAATATTTGTTCCATTCTCATAATTACTTATTTTTGTGAAATAAACTTACAAACAATCACGCCTTCTTCCCATATAAGGCGTAGGCGGAGACCGCTCACGTAGCCCACTTTTCGTATCACGTCGCCGCTATTTTTGTACGAGACAAAAAATTGTTACTTCCCATTGCGTTACCACGAGCACGAATAAAGGCTGTCCGTACAACAGCTCAGTGGTCTCTTGCGACACCTCGGTAGGAAGGAGGTTCTACTCTGCCGGACACCTGTAAATAATAACGATTATATTATCTATAATATAATCTAAAAATCTTAAATTAATTGATTTGGGATACTTTTTAATTTTTAACTGACACCTGAACCTGAACCTATGAATGGTTCACATAATGTTTTCTTTTATTTACGCGAATACTACACATTTAAATAAGACTATTTATACGGATTTTATCGCGTTTCATTTAAACTATTTATAACCCGTCGTTTCGAGTGCTTTACAGCACACATGGTCACGGGGGAACTGAGGTGACAGATGACAATCTTTAGCCAAAAACACCGACTCCTACCAAAGATGATTCCCGAGGCTAATGAAATTAAAAAACATCCTAATTTCAATAGAGAAGATGGTTGGGTATTACCACCGGCTTGGTATCCAATAATTAATAAAATTAAAATAGCATACCACTGCTAAGACTTCAAGACACTGTCAGCTCTTTCTGCGTCGTCGTCGTTTCAGCCTACCATAGTCCACTGTTGAACATAGGCCTCCCCCATAGACTGCCACAAAACACGGTCCTGAGCCACCTGCATCCATCGACTTCCGTGTAGATCGTCGCTCCATCTAGTGGGGGGTCGCCCCACACTGCGTTTGCCGGTACGAGGTTGCCACTCGAGAACCTTTCTTCCCCAACGGTTGTCGGTTCTCCGAGTTCTTTCTGCGTAGATCGGACCAAAAAAAATTAAAAGCTGAGGGGTTACTATGACATCAGGACATCTGTCACCTTAGTCCCCCCGTGACCATGGGTGCTGTAAAGCGCTCGAAACGTCGGCTTATAAATTAGTTTTATTTAAACAGATATAGGTTTTCTCTTAATGTATATTACTTACAATATATAATATGTTTCGTTGACTTTCCATGCAAACTGCGTGAAGTTTTGCCTTCCCCAGGTCCCCGTGAATTAATTATCGGGGTTAGATCACTTAAAAATCATAGTGGAGTCACATCAGTCGAATCAAAATTTCCTTTACGGTCATTAATTGCCTCGAGTTTGTAATAAATTCACGGCGAATGCCTGATAATGACCTCGGTAATTTGAATACTGCTAAAGTTCACTTACATGTAAATTAACTTCACCGTAATTCGCTAGCGGATTTCACGTTGAAGGACGAAGTATTTAAGCGATTTTCTTGGCTTTCATTTTAGTTGTTACCATCTTTTCTTTCTAATAAACTGATAACTCTTGTTTATGGAGTGTTATATTAATTTTGATTCTGAAAACAGGGGCTGTTTTTATTTCTTCTTAGTATATTTATTTACAATGGTTGTGGATATTTTGATGAATGAGAGGCAGAGTGTCTCACACTTACTGCTGTTCCTATATGGAGTGTTGCTTATTTTATTTTCATTTGTGGAACTAGGATAATGCATAATTATCTGCGTGGACTTTTATTTCTCGGATTATTCTAACTCCAAGCCAAGCAGAGCTTCCATTCCGGCTGAGGAGACAATTTCCTATTAGACTGTCATTCGTTTGACGAATGACGATTTGACGAAATCGTAGTTTATCTCCCAGCTCCAGCTTTTGAACATGGCCGCCTAATCCCGAGTGAAGCGACGAGTAGTATCGCAGGCGTCGAACCGAACATTCGGCAGACTATTCGGTTCAAAATGCATCATACCAAATATTCAGCGGTATTATTCTGTTCCACGCTTTCGCCGTAAACAGGTTCATAGATTTCGGCGTGTGGCATATTGGCGGCGAGCGCCCGTCGCTTTTCTATTGTTTTGATTGAAAAAGTAAATGAAAGTGATGATACTAAAGTGAGATGTACACACTAATTATGATTTCATGGAATTATAAACTTTATTTCGCGAATATTTCTGTTAGTTACAAAAAAAAAATGATTTTATTCATTGATTTTATGAAAACTTTGTTGACTTTTAATATTTTAATTTTATGAATAAATGATAGTCACCAAAGGTAGTGTTTTTTTTTTCATTTACGAATACTATGTACGGTTCTCAGAATAAAGCCTTTCTACATATACATATATACCATTTACTCGTCGTTCGTCGTTTCAAGCCTATCATAAGTCCACTGCTGAACATAGGCCTCCCCCATAGATAGCCACAAAAGCTTGAAGCTCTCATATTGGAGGGATTTGGCCATAGTTGCCATGCTTGGCAACCGCAGTTTATTTATTCAGATGTTCCAGAAAGATGCTGCTGCCCATCTCCTGGTTTTAATTTCTCTCTGTCGACTTTTACGACACCCACGGGATGGGATGGGGCGGTAGATTCTCTTAGGCCGCTACCACACATACCATTTACTCAGAGAATAATATTCGGTAATTGTTCGGCAAAGTAACCGAATATTCGGCCGAATACGAACATTAAATCATCATCATCACTTCAGACTAATTTTGTCGACTGTTGAAATATACTGATATTCGGCGCATCTCTTATTGTTATAAACGAAGTCTTCGCTTTTTTGTGCAACAAAATACATGTTACGGGTGAAGTTAGCTCCCAAAATGAGAGTTAACTACAAGCTTGTGGCAATCTATGGGGGAGGCCTATGTTCAGCAGTGGACTATTGATAGTCCGAAATGATGATGATGATGATAGCTTAAGCCGAATATATGTAAGTGCATTTTCTTAATCGGATATCACGGAGGACAGGGAGTTATATTTTATTTATTTATTTATTAAAACTTTATTGTACACCTTAATTAAAAGGGTAACAATGGGCGGACCTAATGCCTATTGGCATTCTCTACCAGTCAGCCCGTGGGCGTGGAGAAAGGTTTGAGGGGTGCAATATAAAAAAAAATGTGAAAAATACCTTAAAAAACCAGCCGAAGTTAATAAAAAAAAAGATAAAATGAAGAAAAAAAAATTATAAGAATATAGTATACATAAACATACAAAAAGCTCATACCAACAAAGAAACACAAGAAAAGTAGGAAACGAAACGCAGATCTTTCGGGAGATTGATGGCATAATTGGGTTATTGAAGGAATGTGGTGATCCAGACAATATTCCCGTGTTTGAGGCTCGCGAGCTACACCAATTACCACCTGTATTATTTCATGACATCGATTTAACTGGTATTTTAAAAGATTTAGTTATACGTCTAGGTAGGTACCACCCCAGGGCCAGTTATTCTGCCGTGAAGCAGTTGTGTGCAAACATTGCTGTGTTTCGGTTTGAAGGGCACTGAGAGCTAGCGTAATCACTGGGCTTAAGTGACTTAAGAACTGATGTCTCAGGTTGACGGGCGCAGACTCTTCTGGGTGACACAGCTTTTGTTATGGGCAGACGAGACGAGACGAGAGATTGTTAGGCACTTACCATCAGGTGAACGTTTACGCTCGTTCCGTCACTTCTATCAAATAAAATAAAAACCTAAAAAAAGTAAAGTCACAGCATATAAATTTCCGTGCTGCTGAGTACAGGCCTTCTCTCATTTCCGAGAGGGTTTTGTAGCTGGGAAGAATTCGCCACGCTGCTGCAATGCGGTTTGGCAGACCTCACATGTTGTCGAAATATTTTTTTATTTCCCCGACATGCAGGTTTCCTCACGATGTTATCCTTCACCGCCGAGCACGTGGTAAATCAGCACTTAAAATAGCAATTAACAATTTTAGTGGTGGCGGAATTCGAACCCCGGTCACTCGCGTACTATGAAATTTAAAGCGAGCGCCTAGCCCCTAAGCTACCACGGCTCTTCGATCGAGGTAAAGGACCTAACATTTGAGAAAATTCATTTTGCTAAGTAAAATTAATGAAGTAAAAACCCATCGGGCACACGGCTAGTAAAATTATATTTATTGCAAATATAATCTGTATCACATCTCTAGTCTTAAAATATTTACTGCGTCCGCTTTAAATATAAAATCAAATAACTGTCTGAACGATATAATTTTCAAAACATCAATTCATAATGCCTCATTAAGTCCAACGATCATGATTTTAACGCACGGTTATCGAGTTATTGCGATTTGAGTTTATAATTTATTATTTGGTTTAAGTAGTAATATTTAGATTATAGTTCATAGTTAAATTAATAGAAGAATTTGTAACCGTATAAAATGATTTGCAAACCAGCTCTCACAGTGAATACACAGATCCATATTAGATGCTTATCGGCAATGAGGGCTAGAGTAATCGAAGCAGAAACGAAGTCGATCCATGTCCATCAATCCTTGTCAGATTCGAATTTAATTACCATGATAGTGGCCTTCGTCGTTAGGTTGCCCCTTTTCGGTCTAATTTTCGTTTAATTTTGTCTATTATATGTTACTTAAAAGAAAAAAAAGTTATTTTTAATGTAGCACAGCTATAGTCTAGTCTGACTATAGTCGACAGACGGGAAATAAAAACCAGAAGATGCAGTGCAGACTATATTGTTTTCTTACTGCTAAACATAGGCCTCCCCCACAGATTTTCTCGAATGTTTGTAGCTCTCATTTTGGGGGATTTCGCCATAGTTGCCACGCTCGGCGGACGGGTTGGCAACCGCAGTTTATTTGTTCAGATGTTCCAGAAAGATGCTGCTGTCCATATCCTAGTTTTGATTTTCCCTCTGTCGACTTTTACGACACCCACGGTAGGAGGTAGGGTGGTAGATTCTCATAAGCCGCTGCCACGCCGGACACCTATTGACGACTTATTAGCGGATTTGCTTTTGAATGGTTGAGTACATAAAACACTACGCTCGAAATACATACATGCATAAGATCACGACTGTACCCCATAAGGGGTTGCCACGCTCGGCGGGCGGGTTGGCAACCTCAGTTTATTTATTCAGAAGTTCCAGGAAGATACTGCTGCTCATCTCCTAGTTTTTTATTTCCCCTCTGTCGACTTTTGCGACACCCACGAGATGAGATGGGGTGGTAGACTCTCTTAAGCCGCCACCACAATGTAAATAATAATAAATTATGGATATAGTTATTTTGGTCCATATTTATAGAATTTGTAATAACTTGACGACAGCGCTACCTATCGAATGCGTGAATAACATCAATCGGTCAAGTATTTCAGGAGTTACACGATAACTAACAGACGCACCAACGATTGTATATCTAAAGACTAGCTAAGACCCGACACTCAGTCCGCGTGAATTTTGGCATTTCGATAATATCGCGGGAACTTTTTGATTCTCCGGAATAAAAAGCTGTGTCTATGCCGACTTTCGGCGTTTCAATTCAAAGATTGAATCGTGAAAAGGTGACCAATGTCGACCGCGTGGCGTAGTGGTTAGCGTACCTGACTTCTGAACCGACGGTCCTGGGTTCGATTCCCAGCCGGTGCCAACATTTGGACAAAAACAGAAATTGTTGCTTTTCGGGTCTGGTTGTGTTGTGCATCTGATACAGGAGAAATCCTACTGTGAGGCATCGCTTTTTAAAAAAAGAAGAAAAATGGGGCACAGAGAGAGTTATTTTCGCATTTATAATATTAACATTTATAATTGGCGGATAATATTGCCAATGAAAAGGGTAGCGCTTCCCGCCAGATAGGGATGGTCTGATATGGGGAGGACATCTCCTCCGACTAATATTTACTAATATTTAGATGTTTTATATATAGATTCGCATCTCAGAAAACTTTTATAGCGCGATTGTGGACGTCTGGGAATATTTATTGAACTTCTCATGTGGCGACATGTATGTCGCTACATGCACTCCCCCTTCTTGAACTCGAACTTGAGCTCGAACTTGAGACATCAGGCGATGAGGTGCAGTCTGGCGTTGCGGTGAACCTGTGTCCAGGTCTTCAGTTCCTCGAGGCGTAGGGAGATAGGTGTTGATGCTTCAGGAGTCAGCCTGAGGAGACCGCCCGTTGATGATCCTCAGTGGCTGAGAGACTAGGAAGCACGCAGTTGTGGCGGCAAGTAGTCTGGTGCTGTGACTGCGATGGCTGCCGATGACGTTGTTGCTGTGGTTCGGAGAAGCTGATTGCGGGATGTTCATACCGGGGTCACCATTTTAGGCGGATAATATTGCCAATGAAAAGGGTAGCTACCCGCCAGATAGGGTGGTCTGATCTGGGGAGGACGTCTCCTCCGACTAGTAATATTGAGATGTTGTATATATAGTTCGCATATCAGAAAACTTTCATAGCGCGATTATGGACGTCTCGGAATATTTCGAATATTTCCAGACTCGAAAGGTAATGAATTGCATTGCACAAATTTATGCTTACGCTGTGATTAGAATCCGGTGCCCAAAACTCATCTGGTATACCTATACTACATACTCAGTTACTGTAACTGGGCAACACGGTCTTTCGTAATAACATTTAACATGTTAAAACAACAAATACTTAACTACGCACTGGTAGCTTTAGAGCATTTAACTAAAAACTAAACTAATTTTATAATTCAGTTTCCACAAATCAAAATCTTTCTCTGTTTCACCGCACTGTGGGTACACTTTAAGTACTCTCAGGTACGTTTAAGTACGTACAGCGTACCAAAATCAGTTTCTGTACAAGCCATGAAATTATAAGCCATTATAATTAAATAACAGTAGCGCTGTAACAAGTCTGCTGGTCACAATCGTAAACTTCGATTTTATTTTATAACTAACCTCTTTATCTAAACCGTATAACCTGATGGAACAATACATATAATTATTGGTGGTAGGATTTCTATTCAGAAATTCGTATAGTTAGGTACCCCAGGGCTAGTTATTCTGCCATGAAGGAGTAGTGTGTAAATATTACTGTTTCGGTATGAAGGGCACTGATAGCTAGCGTAATCACTAGACATGTGAGACTTAAGAACTGATGTCTCAGGGTGTTGGGCGCAGTGTGGTGCCTCACAGAATTGTTCTGGGTTACACAGCATTTGTTTGTGGGCGGACTATGCACTTACCACCACGTGAACGCTTTGCTCGTCTCATCTCCTAATACAATAATCAGATATATTTATGAATATATTTGTATATTTACATATATACATATATATATATATATATATTTATATATATATATATATATATATATATATATATATTCACAAAAAATTCTAACTTAAACATAATCTACCTACCTAAAACATAACGCAAGTAAAACATAAAACGATTATAATAAATCTGGAAGCAGCTGTTAGGTGCAGGGTAGGTGCTTAAGAGAGAGAGGTTATGACGCCCGCTCTGGATCTTTTTTGGTTCAACGCTTGTCTCTGGCCATACAACGTGGCAATGCAGCTACTCTAATGGCCAAGTTTAAACCGGCAACGATTCGGGGTAGCCTTTTTGACAGTCTTTATTTCTGCATAATGTCTTTATAAATAAGTATTTTATTGGACCTGTATTTATATATAAATGTCGCAGATATACTTTAGTTATAAAGTATAAAGTAAGTTGCAAATAGAAATAATTTGTTCATATATTTATTTTATTATAAATATAGTAGGTAAATGTTATTTTTGGTCATTATAATAAATTTGAAATAAAAATAATACAAATTATCATAAGCCTAATTAATGATTTCTTATATTTGCACTAATATTATACATTTCATAAAACTAACTTTAAGGGTTTAACTGATGTACAGCGCTCGAAACGGCCGGTTATAATTATTTAAAATTAACGCGACAAATTCCGTAAAATTAAATATCATAAGCCTGTTTATATATAAATACTAGCTGACCCAACAGACGTTGTCCTGCCCAAACGTTGGCTCGCCTGCTGGTAACAGATTCGGCAAACGATTTTTCGATATTCGAATTATCGATATATACACTGAGTGACTTTTGTAATTTTCCTAGAAGTCTATCGCAGCGCCAACTACCGGGCCTACCGGGAACCACAGAAACACACACAAAAATATCATCAAATCGGCCCAGACGTTTAGGAGGAGTTCAGTGACATACACACGCACAGAAGAATTATAATATACACTAAAAGATAAATTTATATAGAAGTAGGTTCGGTTAGCGCAGTGGCTAAGCTATATGCTTATGCGTTTCTGGCCGTGACTTTCATCCTGCAAGTGATGGATATTTTTATGACCTTCCGATAGATCTTCCGCGTGTGCATGTGGACGGGTGTTTATGTGTGTAAACGCACACGATACAGGAGATATTCTGTACGATTTTTTTAATAATAAAGAGAGTCGTGGCGTTGTTAAGTGCCGGGCATTCGCCTGTCATTTCATAGTATGGGAGTGAGCTGATTGCGACCTACGGTGCTGCCGGTGTTTTTTAAGTGCAAAATTACGACGTGCTCGACGATGAAGGAAAATATCGTGAGGAAACCTGCATGTATATCTGTGAAGGCTCCAAAACTCTCTATCAGCCTTGCGACGTTTTTACTCGTAGTTTGTTACATTGTTCATCTATACAAGAAATAAAATTGAAGTGTCTGTTTGTAACAAGAATATAACAGCTTTTTACTCAATGCTTATGAAAGTATATACGGTACTTTAAGAAAAAATCTGTTTTAAAATTTTTGCTGTCTCTTCGTTCCGGCTAATTTTCGAAACGGCTGTACCGATATTGACGGGACTTTCACTGACAGATAGCTGATATTATAGCGGATAACTTAGGCAACTTTAATTCATGAAAAATATTTAGGGTTCCGCGCAAAAAAATTGAAAACCCAAAATCCGATACAAATAGGGAAGAATATATGTATATCATCTGTCGGGGTCGGCAGTGTTATTATAATAGGGCATAACTGATGTCTCATGATGAAATTCACAATGACTTAAGAATTGATGTCTCAGGATGAAAATCGCATTGTGGTTCCTCACATAACTTTACAATGCATACAACCATTTTTAACTAGTTCGTGTGCTAATTTTTCAATAAAGTGTTAAAAGTAAAGTACCTCACGAATACAGTTGCAGCTTCGACTTGTAATTGTTTTTTTTTTTCGTACTCAATTGTTATAATTGCAAAATAGTGCACAGTAACTTGTTGCATTTCATGAAACTAAATATTTCGCTCTTCTTAAGGATTTACTGACATTAAAATTTTTGCGGTAATTAACTTGGAGCAGCTCCACGTTCCTCCACAGCCGAGCTTCTCCAAGATCGGTCACTGAATAAGTAAATAGTTTGCTCCTTTTAATTTTAAAATCTTGTTGATGCAGTACAAGAGTTAATTAGAAAATTAAAACTTTAAATACAAAGCTTGAACCCAATTGTTACGAATGAAAGATGCTTTTTTTTAATTCTAGCGTTTTCAACCGCGTTTACTAAATTTAAAAAAAAACATTTACCGTAATTTGATTGAATCGTACTTCATTTCGTCAAATGTCCGTAGCTGAACATAGGCCTCCCCCATAGATTAGGGGGATTTTGTCAAAGTTGCCACGCTTGGCAGGCGGGTTCGCAATCTCAGTTTATTTATTTTGCTGTTCCAGGAATATGCTGCTATCCATCTCCAGATTTTCATTTTCCCTCTGTCTGACTTTTACGACACCCACGAGACGAGATGGGGTGGAAGATTCTCTTGCCGCCATCGCACGGCTTATGTATTTAACGGTTAATGTATAATTTGGCGGTAGGATTCCCATGCACGTAATCCGTCTAGGTAGGTACCACCCCAGGGCCAGAGAAGCAGTAGTGTGCAAACATTACTGTGTTTCGGTTTGAAGGGCAATGTGAGCTAGCGTAATCACTGGGCATATGACACATAAGAACTTATGTCTCAGGTTGATGGGCACAGTGTGGTGTCACACAGACATTTTCTGGGTAACACAGCATTTGCTATGGGCAGACGTTGCACTTACCATCAGGTGAACGTTTTTCTTGTCTCGTCACTTTCTATTTTTAAAATGATGATTTTTGTGTTTGTTTGTAAGGCTCACGATAGAGCATAAATCCTAGGGAAGGCATCCATTTGTTTAGAAAAAAAAATACATTCTTCTTCTTATTTTTTGGTCGTGGCAATAGGTTACCAAATCGAGACATTTTTGTAATACATACATAATACATATTAGCGCCATCTATTGAGTAATTTAGTTGGATTTTCTATAAAAGCGTGTTTTTTAGTTTTTTAAACTATTATTTTTGCTTTTTTTTTTTGAACTATTATTTATTTTGTTACAAATTATTTAAGACGATGGCCTCTATAACAGGAATATATTAGCGCCATGTATTGAGTAATTTAGTTGGATCTTCTATAAAAGCGTGTTTTTTTAAACTATTATTTTTTATTTTTTAGTTGAATTATTGCATTGTCATCGGTCTCTGACAGGTGTGCAAAATTTAAATTAAATCGGATCGTCCAAAGTAGGAGAAAATCGAGCCTGGAGTCGGTTACAAACATACTCAAGTGAAGCTAATATAAAGCGTATAAAAATATGGGATACCTACGGAGTTTCTTTCTCCTGTTTCTTCTGTGACGGAGTGTTCTTTCTCTGACGGAGAAGACTCCGTCAGAGAAATCTCCGTAGATTGTAAAGAAATGACTTTTGACAAACCAAATTTATATTTCTTACGTCGGAAAGAGCCGTGGTAGCTCAGGGAGAGCCGTGGTAGCTCAGGGGCTAGGCGCTCGCTTTAAATTTCATAGTACGCGAGTGACCTGGGTTCGATCCCCGGTGCCGGCACCACTAAAATTGTTAATTGCAATTTTAAGTGCTGATTTACCACGTGCTCGGCGGTGAAGGAAAACATCGTGAGGAAACCTGCATGTCTGAGGAATAAAAAATATTTCGAAGACATGTGAAGTCCGCCAACCCGCATTGGAGCAGCGTGGCGGATTCTTCCTAGCTCCAAAACCCTCTCAGAAATGAGAGGAGGCCTGTGCTCAGTAGTGGGACATTTATAGGCTGAAACTTTACTTTTTTTTTTTTTTTTACGTCGGAAAAAAAAGATTTTTTTATTTCATTTTCATTTCATTGTATTTGCAATATTAAATATTGCTTATTGCTCAAATAAAGCAATAATCAATATTGCTTTATTAATAAACTATCAATATTAAAAATAAAAACCATCGCCACTTTTCGGGTTGGCGCCAAAAATCTAAATAATACATTATTTTGAAAAGATATTTAGAGCCCGTTTGATAACGTTTGATTTCGTATTCAAAAAACATATTATTTATTATTTCAGATAGAATAAGATATATACCTTGCCCAATTGTACGAAAACACAAGCAAAATAATAATGTATAACTTATACAAGTATTGTTTAGGTAATTGAATTTCAGCCCTCGTAGTAATAAGTATCCTCCCGGCTTATTTGAGCACTACAAACTTTCGATATTCCATCGGATTATTGAATTTGTTGAATACGTGCGCAGATATTGTTTTCCAATAAAGTATGTTACAAATTTTACTGTGTAGGTACTATATTGTAGTAGCTGTTATGCGCCGTTTTCGCTGGGCGTAATGTGTCCAACCCGTTTACCTATTTAGGAGTAAATGTTCGTAAAATCCGATTCGGGTGTCTATATCGAGATAGTAATATGTAGTCCGAATAACAAGGTCTCGTAATTTCAGAGATTTAAAAAAAACATATAGTTAATTCATATTAATTTGATATCATTACATAGATAATATATTACAAATGGTATGAGTTAAAGTATATTATTATTGAAGTTCTTTTTGAAATATTCAATATTGTTATCTACCTTTACTACAACGTACAACGTAGAAACAATAACTATTTTTTTCATACATATACATATACACTCGTAAACATACATATATATCAATAGACTTATTTACGATCAATACAGTATGTTCAGATGCTCTAACTACAGTAGTATTTCTGTATTTTAAGTCTGTTTACTGCACGCTGTATTATTGTTAATACAGTGTATGAAGAGCACTGTAATTTTCGTAATAGAAAAAAATATTTAAAATTATGAAAATAAAAGTAAGTTATTAAATAAAAAAGTTAATTAAAAAATCACGTTATTAGAAAAATTGTAGAAACGTATTTTATCTCTATTTAACTTTAACTTTATCTCTCATTGCCTACAACAAAATGAGAAACATGATTTTATTTAATTTTATAAGCTACTTTTTATAACAATTATCAGGTCCCTTGATGAAACTTTTACATAAAGTAAAATTATTTAAAATAAACGGTACACAACAGAGTTTTATGGTGAGGAATTGTAGGTATTAAGTTTTGTTGTCTAGAGACAGTGAACTGCAATAGGGTTCTTCCTTTAAAAAAAATAAGACAATGAGACAAGAATCGTGTTAATTTATCGTGTTTTATGGGATTTCTTACAACATAATTCATTGAACGGGTTTCTTTAACTGAAATATTTATTCTTATGAGAGTTTAGCAAAGTTTTAAAATTAATGAATTGAATAAAATTTTTAGCAACCATAGAGCACCTACCTAACGCATTTGCGTTATAAAGCATGCATGTAGAGAACATAAAAAACTCGTTTTTAATGTTCTGTGCATGCATGTGCATGTTCTGTAACGTGATCATAAAATATGATTGTATTCGTGATGTAATGTGGATGGAATTTTAATTTATTCCGGTTTCGTTAAAGTCGACAGAGAGATGGATGGACACCATCATCAGAAATATATTAATATATAAACTGCGGTTGCCAATCCAAATGCCGGCCATGGAAATATGTCGAAATTTCCCCACATGTACCAGTCTGTCAAGGTGTGAATAAAAAATAAAACCTTTGGAAATGTAACGTTCAGCCGCCGACTTCAATGGGCTGCAATTCTTTATTTCAAGTAGATACACTGATTGGCGGCCTTAAAAAATCCCTTGGGTGCCGTAAAAGTCGACAGAGGGACTGCCTGGGGACAGTTGGCGGAATCACTACATCGGAAAAGATCAGACCGAAAATACACGGAACGGTGACAGACAGCAGAGTCTAAAGTGCGAGGTGTCTGTCTCAGCGTGCAGTGCCACACAGAAAGTTTCTAGATGACACAGCATTTGTTATAGCAGGTTAACGATTTGTCTCGTTACATTCACCCAAAAAAAATCAAACTAGTTTTAATTTTAAATTCCCAAACAATAGCCGTTAGGCCAAAAGAAATCTACCCGATCTCATCCCGTCGGAGGCGTGAGAGTGGACGAATAACCTGGAAAATTCCATGGCGACTGGTGGCGGGATAACCATCTCGCGAAATGACAGACGAAAAAAAACACTTATAGTCGACTGGCCGCAGCGACTGAGATCCGAGATATCTGGTATTGGATTACCAATCACGATTGGCATGATTCTTTCAGTAAATTATGATAAATCAATAATAAAAGTAAAGAGTCTGTGTGTCTGTCATTTCAAAATAAACACCGAAAGTTAAGTGAGAACTGTTATTTATACGATGCCTAATAAACGACCGTTTTAAGAATTTTTGTCTGTCTGAAAGTTTGTGCCGAATAGACTCCGAAACGGCTCAACCGATTTTAATGAAAATTTTGGGGATTAAAACAAGAATTTGAAATTTTAAATTCGTGTATGTTCTATTTCGATATTATTTTACCTGCGGCACGGCTAGTAATTAATAAAATTTGCTTCAGACCTCATAATTTGAATCCATAATTTGTTAGAAGACTATTAGAAGCAAATATTTAAAGTTATTAAAGTCAACATCACATTCATTAGTGTTGACTGCGAAATTCGCATTTCCTAATGAAATACCTACTACCTCACACCAATTAGCGATGTGCCCGAAATATGAAATGCTCAATACCAATCTTTAATCAGTACTGCTTTTGAAACTAGGACCGGTTTCGGACACCTTTCTAAATGTTCGAATAATTCTATGTCACAGTTTCTCAATCTGTTTAATATGGCATCCCCTAAAACACCAAAAATATTCGTTACATATGTATATTAAGATTTATGAAAGTTTTTCATTGCGAGCGTTACAAAGTCTGCGTTTGCATTTGCTACTAATACCGAAAAGCGACAATTTCCCACCAAAGACATGTATATTGTGATAACAATGTTTTCATAATACTTTGAAAATAATACATTGAGGTAAGAAATACAAATTTCGTTTGTCAAATGTGATTTTAACTTACAAACCACTACCGTTTCTTAATTAGGCTCCTCTGTACGAAGAAGAAACAGGCGAAAAGAATTTCGCGGGTATCCTCTTTTTAGTCATATTTTCAAAATTTTATACTAATAAAATAATGTTTTAAATAAAAAATTACATTAGTTATTTGTATTAAGAAACAGTCTGGTAGCGATCATCTCATTCCCAGGAGTTATCGTTCATATATTCTTTTATATTTTTTTTTGTCTTTGTTTAATAAACTTTTAGTTGCGAAATGTTGCCCCATATATCAATTTCTGACTCTGTATTTACATTATACACATCACTTTGTGTACATACATAACATTTTCATAAGCCAATGTTCAAATACATATTTCTTTAAATTTTCACTTAGTAATATTGTTACCATTTAGCGAGCTTATTTATTATCTTTCTCTCGCTGCAGTTATAAAACCACAGGAATCCCATTTTTTTTTATATGAATCATCTATTGGCGGGCCTGGGGGGTAACTCGTGTGTCGTGATAGAAATTTACAGCTCAATTTACGAGTATGATCACTGACCACAAGGGTAGGAGCTGCAGTTGCACTCGACGCTCGACGCCAGACGGTCGCATAGCGCCCCGCTGCGACCCGCTCCGGCAATCGGATCGAAGCGTGCAGCTACCTACGCCCAACCCTTCCGGGAATTAGTCAAGGCGACTTTAATTGTATTGTACTAATTTCCCAGAATTGTTTCCACGTCACTAGCGGATACCTAACGGTGATAACGAAACTAGTGTAGGCTAGCCCCGCGGTTCCCCATCTGGTAAACGCGCAATTGGAAGAAACCCACAGAAATTGGCCTTGGGTAGTGCCCTAGTCAATGTGAGTTTACTCGACCGACTCAAAAGTCCACGCGTAGTTGTAATTAGTTGTAAGCACACACCCGAGTGTGCAAAATAAGATCCACACGAGGATGCACTAGGGCTACACACCTAGGCATTCATCCTCACTGCCTATACCCGGCAGGGAGGGAAATTAGGCCACACACACGGCATCCCACCGGCGGCCACTT
This sequence comes from Luehdorfia chinensis, assembly GCA_019845155.1. NCBI lineage: Eukaryota > Metazoa > Arthropoda > Insecta > Lepidoptera > Papilionidae > Luehdorfia > Luehdorfia chinensis. The sequence goes on along the minus strand of JAHVAK010000480.1, from coordinate 3,540,951 downwards.
CCCCATAGGAAATCAGAAAATTTAGAAAGAGAGACAAGTATGTCGGAGGCGTTAGCTAACGGATTCTTAGCGGCCCAGTCGGAGCAATCGGAATTACTGGACAGGTGGCAGGAGTTTACATCGGCCATGTCCAGGCTTAAATACACTGCCGTCTCCACCTCAAACGGCATCAAGTTGCAGGTGGACACCTCAGAGGTCTACCGACAAATAACCCGCTATCTGACAGATAAAGGTGTATTTCCACACCTACACTCCAGCCGATGAGGGGAACCTACCTAAAGAGATTAGCGCGGAATAGGTCAAAAAAGACCTCATCGCCCAAAATCTCCCCGTCGTTGCTGTACACCGCAAGAAATTGCTACGCCCGTCCCAGGTGCGTCAAGTGCCTAGGCGACCACGCCACTATAGACTGTCCTCGTCCATAGGACAAAGCACTTCTAGCGTCCTTCGGCCCACCTGCCTGCGTACTATGCAACGCAGAAGGCCACACGGCTAACTACCTCAACAACGCAACATACCGGCACCATCACAGGCCGCACCAGTCGCACCTGTCGCGAGCCGACCGGTCGTCGAAAGCGATCTAGACTTAGTCTGTCGCTTCGCCACCGCCTTCAACGGAGCCGACATCACAGCTCTCGCCACGGCTCTCCGGAATACCAACAATAATCCCAGTGAGAGGATCGCCGCTACGATGCGCTATCAAAGCGTGATTAACGCTATTGTAAATTTTAGGGCTTAAAAAGACTCACATAGGCAGAGAGAAACCGCACTCCCTTAACTTAGCATTTTTCAACGCTAACGCTTAACTACATCGCCACTTACCATCAGGTGGGATTGTAGTTAAACGCTAGCTTATATTGTTTAAAAAAAAAAAAAACGGTATACAAAACCAACGCGATGAAATCTTCAATTTCACTCGCGACCACCAAGTCGACGTACTACTCGTGCAAGAGACTTTTTTGAAACCGCACACTCGCGATCCCAAAATCGCAAATTACAACATCATTCGGAACGATAGAGTTACCGCTGCTAAAGGCGGCACTCTTATCTACTACAAAAAGTCCTTGCACTGCGTACCAGTCGTCACACCGCCACTCAGCCATCTTGAAGCATCGGTCTGTCAGCTAGCCATGACCGGCCACTCTCCCATTACTATCGCGTCTGTATACTTACCATGTAGAAATGACGCCAAAATCACACGCAGCGACTTCGAAGCACTTCTCTCCCTCGGGAGCTCAACTATCCTTGCCGGCGACTTTAATAGCAAGCACACCCGGTGGAACTCAATAACAACCAACCCGCGTGGGGTGGCCCTAGACTCGCTTGTCGACCTCCTCGACTTCGACGTCCTGGCACCTACAATACCGACCCACTTCCCGCATACACTGGGACACACGCCGGATGTGCTTGACATAGCCATTCTTAGCAACATAAATCTCGCCATCCGCGAAATAGAGGTGATCCACGAACTAACATCTGATCACCGCCCTGTTCTACTTCGGCTAGGACCTTCCGTCCCAGCCTCACCACCCAAAAAAACAGTAGTCGACTGGCAAAAGCTAGCCGAAAAACTTAAGCAAACTTCTCCGCACCTTGATGCTGTAACTATTCAACTTTCACGTTGATAAAATTAATTACGTGACCAGAAAATCGACTTAATCTTTTTCAAGATCTTTTCTAAAGGTTATTTCATTCTAGGCCATTTGAATGATATATGTTAATTAATTGTGATCGTCATAGGTAGGACCCTTTTATCTACGTTGTGTTTATTTTTAGTAACTTGTTCTTTTAGGTGTATCATGGAAAAATGTTTATTCACTAGAGAAGCTGCAAGTCCACGACAGTGTACTAATACTAATTAATTATTATTCCCTATACTCTTGTAAAGGGTTCACAATGTTTAATATCTATTGCAAAGAGATTTGTAGTCTGCACCTGTATAAGATTAACTTTAAATTATTAATAGCCCACTACAAGCTATCGCTCCCCCAACATTTTTATTAAAAAAAAATGTGGGGAAGGCACACGGCTCCAACTCCCGCCGTGTGCGGTAAGCGCCTTCCAATCCATGCGCTCCCCCCGACACAGGACAAGAAGTCGGGAACAAGGACCGTAGTCCACAGCAACACTGGCGAACCAGCAAAAAGAGGGCTTGGCCTCTTGCTAGTGCGTAAGCACAAACTTAGACCGAAGTCTCGCATGTCAATGCGTATTTACATCATACAAGTATACAGCTAGTCCAGTCTTCGTGAATGTACGTCGCATGGATTTGGCACACGTCGAGCAGTTATGAGCACTCGGCCCAATAAACTAGTAAAGCCTTCCGTACGCGCCATCACTTCGCCAGACCGCTGCAACTGCAGATGAATGTCGAGTGTGTGGCATCAACATCCAATACAAGGTCAGCACGGCAATTTGCCGCAGAGCACGTCGTGAGTCCACAGCTCACTTCAAGGGTATGGGGTCCCACGTTGTGCAGCTTTCGGCTGCAGCCTTGAGAGTCTCCTCCCGCCAGCTACCATCCGCATGAAGTAGACGCATTAGCTCCACCAACCATTGTAATGATGTATTTTGCCATTATTTATCATTTATAATTATCATTCAGCCATCAGGCAATCAGCATTCTATTATATTCGTCAAATGGGTTTGTGTAATTGACGTTGAGTATTATGTATTTCGATCAAGTTTGTCTCACCCACCACCAAGTTTCCAGTTATCATTCATTTGTGGGAATTTACTGAGAGCTTTATTTAATATTGTTGTTATTCAACACATGGAGGGCAGACAGTCTGCAGTCTCGTTATAGAGAGACCCGACTTGGACAAATCTAAAGAAAATGTGAGTCAAACCAAGTGCAAGACGCAACCATTATATTAACGACATCTAAGCAACTGTCACTAGGACGCATTGTCACAAATGCAACAAGCATCAATACGACCATCGCTCAGACATACGTCAACACAAGGGCCTCTATACGGTCTTAGCAAACATCTACACTTCTGCAAAAAACCTCCGTCAACCCGAATCATAAGTTGTATTGAATCAGATGCAACTCATTCATATAACCGTCACTAAAAACACAATACCACAATAGCAGTAAGTATTATTGTGACTATCACATAGATGGTGCCTCCTCACAACACCCCTATATGATAATTATCGACTTTGGCAAAAGTTGTTTAACTAAAAAAATTACCAACGTGTCATAGTAGTAAGCCACTAAGACGCCGGTGTATGAACCATGTATCATAGAACTAATGCTCTAAGACATGGGGCGAAAGAGTAAGCTCCAGCACCGAAATGCTAAAAGCCACACCCTCTCTTATGTGATTGTATGAAAGTCTAATGAATTCTCTATCTTAATAATTTTAAGTTCCAACTCATTTTTATAATATCATATCTTACAAGAGACCTTCAATGATAGACCATTTTATCATATACTTTACTTACATAGGATCTTTGTATGGAACATTAGCACTATGCAACTTGATACTATAGAGAGTCATGCTCGACCTCACACACGTCTATGTTGAGCTGTTGGTATGCCCCTCCGCACGGTACTCGCGTCTCGGACTTAATAGTATGGTATTAGCAATACGCGAACACCTTCTAATTTTAAGATTGGTTTTGTAATTGACATTACACGAACCCCTTCTAATTTTAAGATAGGTTTTATAATTGGCATTACATGAACACTTCCTTATTATGAATAACTATATAGAGTATTTTCCATACAAATGAAGTTAATTTTATATTGTAATATTTTTAATTAACTTCTATAGTACTTCGAGAGATAAGGTCTCTTGGATATATTTTATATGTTTTAAAGTAATTTTTAGGCACTGATCTATGTTATATTATGCCAAGAAAAATTAAATTGGAAATAATGAAATTTCACTATTGGGATTGGTCCTCATATATATTTTCCCAACTTTTTTTGGACCCTTTTTTTTTTTTTTTTATAATTTTTAATATTTTCTTAAATCTTTCTAAAACGTAAAAATACGTAATTAGAGATAGTATATCGTTACAATCCACCCCCAAATTTTACATTGATGACTCACACAGTAAAGTCATTAGTGTGAAATTTTCACTGATTCATAATTTATAATTCCAACTACTTTATATATATATAAATATATAAATATTTTTTCCCTACCCCGGGAATAGCCGCCTCCAGCACCCCTCCAACCACATTTATCACTAACGTGATTCAATGCGAGAGTTAGGTGAGAGTATTTATGTTATTTTAATAACTCTATTTTTGTAGAGTCAAATAATTGAACTCTATTTACTTTCTTAACTGATAATTAATGAAATTCTTTGTCATATAACATTATGAAATGCACTTATTTTTCATGTACTGAGTACAATGATATATATATTTCTTTCTGTTGAATGTCGTTCGGTAATAAATGTGATTGAGCCATTCCGCCCTATCCCGAACCCCATTTATTTATTTCAAAATAATAAAACAATAACAAACAATAATATGTACAAAATTAACATTTATATTATGTTAAAATAATATTTCTCCTTTACATTCTTATGTTAATGCACTGCAACTTGCATTATTTTATAACAATAACCATTAAGTCTCATATTTTAAAGGCGTACACAAGATGTAATCGTAACATATTGTTATTTAAAATATCTCAATAAATGTATAGCATTAAAAATTCCTCTTATTTTATTTGTTTGAGGATCTGCCAAGGTATATACATTGTCAAATGGTACAGCCGCTATTATATAAGGGCCTTCATAAACCAAGTCAAACTTGCTCATAACTTTGTTTCCCGCATCAGATCTTGTTGATCTACGAATCTTTACTAAATCACCAATATGATATTTTATTAATCTGTTTCGTTTGTCAAATTTCATGTTTCGAACACGACTCGACTCTATCAAATTTTCCTTAACTTGTTGTCGAATCTGCTCTATGTTATATTTACTTTTAGATGTTGAAATGACTCTATCAAAAGACATCTCATTTGGTTCGCCATAAAGAATTTCACAGGGCGTAAAGCCTGTGCTATCGTGATGTGAATTGTTATATAACTCTTCTATTTTTGGCAAAATAATTGCCCAATCTTTATGTTGAGCATGACAGAGAGTTCTAAATAACCTTCCAAGCTCTTTATTGACTCGCTCAGTGGTGTTTGGCCTAGGATTCCGGACTGTGGTATAAATGGGCTTTATATTTAATTCTCTCATCGATTCTTTCCAATGATTGCTTATAAACTGTTTCCCATTATCGGTTAATATTGCTTTAGGTTTGATTATTTCAGCATAACGTTTTACTTTTGTAACTACTGATTTAGCTGTTGACTGCTTTAAAGGATATAATCTCACGAACTTACTAAATGCATCCTGAATAACAAAAATAAATGTATATCCAAAGGTTCCGGATGCCAATGGTCCGTATAAATCAGCCATAACTATATCTCCAATACTATCTGTAATGATGGACTTGCATGGTCCGACATAAGTTATATTGCTTTTCTTTGATAACTGGCATAAATGGCATACTCTTATTTGCTTTTTAATATCTCTAGTTAAACCTTTCCAAATGAATCGTTCTCTCACATATTTAATTACTTTGTATGCTCCTTGATGACCCATTTCGATGTGGACTTGATTAATTATGTCCTGTCTTAGAACTTTAGGTAAAAAGATCACCTCTCTCAAGTCAGTTTTATAATATAAAATATCGTCTCTTAAAATGAACCGTTTTAATGTTTCATTTTTATCGATTTCTGTACTATGTAATGTTTTTAATTTTTGTATTATTGCCAATGACTCTACATCTTGATTCTGATAATTACATAATGATCTTAATTTTTCCAGTAACTGAGTATTTGGCTCACTTTCTGTATATGCTATTTCTAAACTATTATTTTTATTTTCCTGTATCAAATCACTATCAGGAGGGTATCGTGAAAGAACACCTGCAACTATATTATTCTTTCCCGAGATATGTCGTACTTCGTAATCGAACTGTTCAATATACAAGATCCATCGAGTGACTCTACCATTATAGAGTTTCATATTATTTATAAATGAAAGTGCCTTATGATCAGTCAATATTATTACCTTATTGCCTCTTAAGTATGTTTCAAATTTCTTTAATGAACTTATAACAGCATAAAATTCTTGCTCAGTAACAGTCCAATTTAACTCAGAGCCTTTTAATGCTCTACTGTGATAACCCAATATTTTCATTTCACTGTTGTTATCGATTTGATATAACACTCCGGCCATACCCACACCTGAACAATCGGTTTGTAAATAATATGGCTTGTTAAATTGTGGATGATGCAATTGTATTGTATTAATAAATTGCTGTTTTACATTATTAAATGACTTTTGCTCATTTTCACTCCAATGGAACTTGTGTCCTTTTTTGAGTAATTCACATAATGGTATTATAATTGTACTATAGTTTGGTATGAATCGTCTATAAAAATTACAAAGACCCAAAAAGGCCCTCAACTGTTTAATCTTTCTTGGTATAGGAAATTCTTGTATCGCTCGAATCTTATCGGGATCTGTTGAAATTCCTTTTGTTGAAATAATGAATCCCAACATTCTAATTTGTTTACAAATGAACTCTCATTTCTGTAAGTTACATGTTAGTCCCGCTTTATTTAACTTATTCAAAACAATATCAATCCAAAGTGCTCCAAATGCTTATCTAATGAGTCTGTTGTTATTATTGCCAAATCATCAAGGTAATTTACACAAAAGTCTTGAACTTCAGGACCCAATATATAATTCATTGCTCTACTAAAACTTCCCACTGAAGTTTTTAATCCTTGTGGCAAAACATTATAAACATATGACTTCCCGTTGAATGTAAACACTGTATACTTTTTACCATCTTTGTTAATTGGAATTTGAAAATATGCGTTATTTAAATCAATGGTAGTTATGTAATTAGCCCCGGCAAATGAATTTAAAACGTCTAATTGTATAGGAGGCTTCTCTGTTTCTGCGACCATTTTCTTATTTATATTTCTCGCATCTAACAAAACTCTGATAGAGCCGTCTTTCTTTAAGGTGAATGTTAATGGGCTGCTGTATGGTGTCGAACACCTACTAATGATTCCAGCGGCTTCCATCTCGTTGAGTTTGTCTTCCATTTTCGATCTATATGCATAAGGTATTGGATATGATCGAGTAACAATAGGTTCGTCATCAATCATCTCTATTTTGTGTTCATAACAGTTTGCTCTGCCAAGTCTATTAGAAAACACATTTTTATGCTTAATTAAAACATTTTCAAGCTTTAGTCTTTCGGACTCCACCAATGCGGTTCCTAAATTTATATTTTGAAGAAAGTCAGAGTTATTCTGTTGTATACAATTATTATACAGAATGCAATTATTATCCCCTTTGAATGGTATGAAACAGCATCTATCCTTTACTTTAAATTCAATACCAATGTTATGGTTTCGCAAATCAATTAAAATTTTGTTTTTCTTTAGCCAATCAAACCCTAATATTAATGGCCTTATTAAATTGCTAATAATCAAAGTTTGCGTTTCAAAAACTGCTTCACCAATTTTTATAGGCAAAATGATCATTTGTTGTATTTTTGTACTGCGTTGCCCTACAGCACCTTTAATTTGCATTGCCTTCACTGGCATTATTGATAACTTGTTAGTTTTATTTTTAATTTGTAAGTATAAATACTCAGAGATACATGTAATATCACTTCCAGTATCGAGGAGCGCATCTATTTCCTTATCAAAAATCGATACTTTAATTTCGGATCTCATATTCCCCATAAAGTCCCTATTAAAACTGTCTTCGCCTTCCTCAAAGATAGTTTGCAAGAATAACTCAGTCATAGGCAAGTTTGACTTGGCTTTTATTAATTTTATTAAATTATTTATACTGTCACTATACCCTAATCCTCTTTTATCAAACTGATACTTTAAAGAAATAGGCTTTCTCAAGCCTCTATCATTTTTACCAATAGTTTGTCCAGGACGCCACCCTGACTTTAATAAAATGTTTAAAGCTTTGTTCCCTTTTACACAGTCACAAGCCGAACCGAGAACTAATTCGACCTTTGCTGCACTAAATTTGAACTAGGTTCCGAGCCACTAGGTCCTTCATTAATTTGTTGAATCTCATTTATTTCAGTGCCTTTCTTCCTTTCCTCTTCCGGTTTACGCCATGACTTGTAAGATTTCTGTATATCTTTATTCTTTTGGTCATAACTAGGCTTACGCTTCTTTTCATAAGTGTAAGGTTCACGGCCTTCATCTTGCTTTTCAATATCATCTAAATTTCTCAAAAATTCAATAGTCTCTATTGTAGACTCTATCTTTGCTATCCTCCATAGTTGTTGTATATTTTTAGGATAATGTCTTATAACATCACTAACTAATAGTTTTTCAGGTAATGGATAGGATACGTTATGAGCTTTTTCTATAACATACAGAAAATAACTGACCATTGTGGGATGTGTATACTTGCTCCACTTATTCTGAACTAAGAATCGTCTTTACTTTGCTCTTCCTCACCCCAAAATACTTTTAAAAAGTCTGTTTTAAAATCTTCTAAAGTTTGCCAATGTGTACTATTAATTCGAGCCCAGTATTTAGCCTCGCCTCTGAGACATTCTTGTGCTATTGAAATTTCTAGACCTTTTAATGGAACCTTCTTTAAATAATTGGTGAGATCTTCCAAAAATGTGACAGGATGAATATTTTCCTTTCCTCCAAACTTCGGTTTTTCAATTGAAATGTTACTTATGTTATAGACAATATTTTGTCTAGGATCACTTATATTTGAGGTGCTCGCCCCTAACACCTCATTTTGATTTATTTTAATTTCAGATTCGCTTGTTTGATTTGTAATCTTATTTTCCAAACTCTTTATTTTACTTTCAAAATCTTTCACCACTTTTATAATAATTTTCTGTAATTTCTTGACTTCATCTTTTGCTTTTGAACTAGCAAGTTTTTTGGTAATTTTCCTTGTTTTTACCATCTTTGATAAATTTTATAATATTTAAAACTGTTCACTTAAATCACTTTTCACTAATTGCCTCTCACCTTTGAGTTTTAATAAGTTCTTTCACTTTTACTTGTAATGGGTTTATTTTCTATGCAGACCTTCAAAGAAAATTACAATTTTAACATTCAGTACCACCCCCAGACCGTCAGCCACCCCCAGCAAACAACATCCTCCAAGACACCTCTCCACTTCACGAACAACAAATTGTAGGCATAAAGCCTACTCTGATATTATCAGTTAAATATTTAATGTCATCCTGGTCACGGCACCAAATTGTAACTATTCAACTTTCACGTTGATAAAATTAATTACGTGACCAGAAAATAGACTTAATCTTTTTCAAGATCTTTTCTAAAGGTTATTTCATTCTAGGCCATTTGAATGATATATGTTAATTAATTGTGATCGTCATAGGTAGGACCCTTTTATCTACGTTGTGTTTATTTTTAGTAACTTGTTCTTTTAGGTGTATCATGGAAAAATGTTTATTCACTAGAGAAGCTGCAAGTCCACGACAGTGTACTAATACTAATTAATTATTATTCCCTATACTCTTGTAAAGGGTTCACAATGTTTAATATCTATTGCAAAGAGATTTGTATTCTGCACCTGTATAAGATTAACTTTAAATTATTAATAACCCACTACAAGCTATCGCTCCCCCAACATTTTTATTAAAAAAAAATGTGGGGAAGGCACACGGCTCCAACTCCCGCCGTGTGCGGTAAGCGCCTTCCAATCCATGCGCTCCCCCCGACACAGGACAAGAAGTCGGGAACAAGGACCGTAGTCCACAGCAACACTGGCGAACCAGCAAAAAGAGGGCTTGGCCTCTTGCTAGTGCGTAAGCACAAACTTAGACCGAAGTCTCGCATGTCAATGCGTGTTTACATCATACAAGTATACAGCAAGTCCAGTCTTCGTGAATGTACGTCGCATGGATTTGGCACACGTCGAGCAGTTATGAGCACTCGGCCCAATAAACTAGTAAAGCCTTCCGTACGCGCCATCACTTCGCCAGACCGCTGCAACTGCAGATGAATGTCGAGTGTGTGGCATCAACATCCAATACAAGGTCAGCACGGCAATTTGCCGCAGAGCACGTCGTGAGTCCACTGCTCACTTCAAGGGTATGGGGTCCCACGTTGTGCAGCTTTCGGCTGCACCCTTGAGAGTCTCATCCCGCCAGCTACCATCCGCATGAAGTAGACGCATTAGCTCCACCAACCATTGTAATGATGTATTTTGCCATTATTTATCATTTATAATTATCATTCAGCCATCAGGCAATCAGCATTCTATTATATTCGTCAAATGGGTTTGTGTAATTGACGTTGAGTATTATGTATTTCGATCAAGTTTGTCTCACCCACCACCAAGTTTCCAGTTATCATTCATTTGTGGGAATTTACTGAGAGCTTTATTTAATATTGTTGTTATTCAACACATGGAGGGCATCAAAAGTGCAGCTATGTACTTCTCGCGGCGCATAACGCCGCATCTCCCCACCATAGAGTTATTCGATCGTCCAATCCCGTGGGAAAAGACAGTCAAATACTTAGGCGTCCTATTAGACTCGAGACTCAGCTTCGGTCCACTTATTAACCGAGTAAGGAACCGAGCGGCGTTCGTCCTCGGCCGATTACATCCGTTACTAAATAAAAATAGCAAAATGTCCCTACGTAATAAAATTACACTTTACAAAGCCTGTATTCGGACAATTATGACATACGCAAGCCCCGTTTTTGCGCATGCCTCCCCGCGTCAAATTCACCGACTTCAGGTAATACAAAATCGATTCATGCGTAAAGCCACGGGAGCACCGTGGTTCGTGCGTAATGCTAACCTTCATATCGATTTAGGGCTTCCTACCATAGCCCAATATCTAAAGTTAGCCTCTCGCCGATACTTCGACCCTGCTGCCACGCACCCCAACCCACTGGTTGTCAGTGCCGCCACTTACAACCCCCTCGCGATACACCAAAACTCGACCCGCGGAAAAAGGAGACCGAGGCACGTCCTCGAGGACCCTGACAACGCGACCACTAGGGCCCAAGCGCTCTACTCAACACTACACAAACACACATTATCACCATCATACCGCCCCCGCCGTCGGCGTGGGCGTATCAGACAAAGTTATTCGCGATACCGCCGCATCTCAGGCCGGTTCTCCCCTAGCAGTAGTGTCATAAACCGAAGCATCGCTGGAGTTTCTTGCGCCTTTTCTTCTCCAGCGGAAACACATTCCGAATTGGTGGTAAACTTATCTAATAATAATCATGGTATTAATAATGATAGTAGTAGTAATATTGCCTTCCCGATTGCAGTAACTGACCGAGCCGAGGCCGGCCCCATTGGGCACCCTCGAGTCTGTTACTCTCGCGAACAGGATAACGGTCCAAGCCGAGGTCCCCTATCGGGGGCCCTTGCGCCAGTCATCCATAAATAAAGGTTTCGGCTAAGCGCCCTCAGCGCTATGCCACCTTTCAATCCGGCGAAGCTGTAAAAGCCTTCGGGCTAACAGTGACCATCAGTCCTAAAAAAAAAGGTAGGAGCTGCAAAATTAGCAAAAGTTACTGATGTACGAGTATCTTTATTTAGTTTAGGTACCTATTGTTAACCTTAAACTAAAAACATTTTGTAGCTAAAATATATTTTTTTTTTCGAGAATGTTAGGAATTTAGCAACTTCTGCTTCGAAAGAGATTAAAAATTGTTTTTATGATTACGCCCAATCCATATTCGACTTTGCCGCTAGTGACGGCGTCTAATTTCGCTTTTCCCTAACATACTCCTCACTTCAATGGCCTTCAAAAGTCAGCTAATTTTCATCTGGTTAGGATAACAGGAATTAAGCACTTAACCTTTATGGAATTGTTTGCCCTGTTCACACAAATAGAATTCATCCTGAACAGTAGTCCCCTATGTGATTTTCTTTAAGCTCCTCTTCCAATTATTATTATCCTATTACTCCGGGCCACTTTCTTATTGGTAGACCGCAAAACTGTATAATCTCCGTGTCTGCAAATGTTAATCTAAAACGTCTTGAAGGGTTTCTTTTCGTTAGCATCGAGCAAACAAAACAGCACTTTTGGTAACCCTGGAGCAAAGAACACATCGTAGTACTTTAAAAGAGGACTACTCTTTTAAAGTACTACGATGTGTTCTTCTATAACTTCATGGACCCAATGACTGGCTATCAAAATAAGATTACCAGAATACTGAGGAGCTGTTCCAATCACGTATGTAACATAGGTCCGGCAGAGTAGAATAGCGCCTACTACATTCCTAGTGAGGTGTCGTAAGAGGCAAAGGTATTGTACGGACAGCCTTTATTCGTGCAATATAACACCATAATATGCAATGTTGTCACTATACAGCTCGTGGGAACGAAATGGTGAGATTTTTTTACTAGTAAAAAAAGGCCGACGACGTGGTTCGCCACCCGTCAAAGCCAGTCCTCGCCCACGCGAAGAACGAGTCGTGATTTTTGTTGCAGCGACATCAAAAAATTTTGGTTGCAGCGACATCAGAAGCTTTCTCAGTAAACTACGCATGGAGGTTAATCAAAATCAGTTTTCGTAGTTTTCATATTGCCTAATAGATGGCACTTGTCCAGGACGCATTATTTAAATTGAAAGATATTTCAAATGTATTCTTTAAATTAAATGATATATTCAAATTGCACAAAATGAAGATTTTAAAATTTTACTATTTACTTATTGTACAAAAATATTCAAGAAAATTATTGAACGAATTTCGATATTTCGAAACGCAGCGTCAGAAATTTGATTTCGCATTTTTAATCTGTGATAACAATTCTGCCAGCTGGGCGGTTCCGATATTTATTTTTGTACTTTCAAGCAAAATACAACATTCTGTAATTAATTCAAGCTTCTTCTAAACATAAATTATTACCATTGAGTGCCTAAACTGCAAAATGTGAGTATTCTTTGTTTTTAGTAAATAACTGTACACTATATCTCGATTCAGATCAATACTAGAGTAATGGCTTTGTAGGCTATACGAAAGTAACAGTACCGATTCGAAAAATTGCGACAGAACATGGTTTCTATGTGCATACATAATATATTAATGGCAGAAAGACTGTACAAAATAAATATTACATGATATGGTTAAACGCGCACTTTTCAAATTATTCTTCAAAAGTTTTCTTGTGTCCCAAATACTTTTTGTTTAAATGTTTCAACATATTTTAATATATTCGGAATTAATTAAACTCTACTGCAATTATATGAAATTATTTTAATTTTGTAAGAGTTGTAAGCTATTTTACTCTTCGAATTTTTAATTGTTTGATAATTCTATTTAACTTGTCACCAGTTCAGATTTCATAACTGAGTTAACGGATTTAGAAACAACAATTTAAAAAAAAAAACATTTTTAAATTAAACATAACTAAGCTAGGATAGTAACTATTTTAGGTATTTCATCATTATATCAACATTGATGACAGACAACATCTCACACAATATTTATTTTATATTTTATTATTTCCCTGTTACCTTTTTATACTAAACTATTAAGATGATTACCATAGGACAACTTATTTAAAAGGCATTGCCAGATTTTTTTTTTCATTCAATAAAGTGATGAGACCAGCAAAATGTTCACCTGATGGTAAGTGCAATGTCTGCCCATAACAAAACTGGGACTGCTTCCCCTTTAGGTGCTAATGTCTGTCAGCCTTAGGGGCAGAGGCAGGGCACTCAGACCATTTTTTATCTCAACTTGTAAACATTGCATGCACATCAATCAATCAATCAATATTACTACTGCTGAAATACAATTAATTACCCTTTCATACATTTAGTAATACAATACATTGTGAAATAAAGATGTTTGAATTTAGCATCATATGAATGATTTTAAATACTTTGTAACTCTTTGAATTTTTGTTTTAGTGCTAAATTAACATTAACTTTAAAGTTAAAGCTAATTGACATAAAATATTTAGATGTGAACAAAAACAGTTTGTATCATCATCATCATCATCATTTCAGCCTGTCACTAGTCCATTGCTGAACATAGGCCCCACCTTGGATTGCTACAAAAATTTGCAGCACTCATTTTGAGGGGAATTTTGCCATAGTTGCCACGCTTGGCAGGCGGTTTGGCAACCGCAGTTTATTTATTCTGATATTCCAGGAAGATGCTGCTGCCCATCTCCTGGTTTTTATTTTCCCTCTGTCGACTTTATGACACCCTCGGAACGAGATGGGGTGGCAGATTCTCTTAAGCCGCCACCACACGGTTGTATGCGTAACTGATATGCAGGTGTATTTATAAAATGTGTATATCAGCAACATATACAATTCTACTACAAATTAAAAACATTAACATGTTCCTTTTAAAGGCAATTCTTAGTATTATTTAATTTCTCTGTATAAGTATAATACATACATACAGTCACACCTTTTTTCCTTTATAAGGCACAGGCCACACATGTAGCCCACCTTTCGGCCTCGGGGGGAAACAAGATACGATGGGTGGTGAACCATGTTGCAGCCATTTTGGTAAAAGTCAAACAAATTCGTACTCTCCATTGTGTTCCCACAAGCAGTATAGTGACAGCATTGCATGTTACGGTGTTATTCTGCATGAATAAAGGCTGACGTTACAATACCTTAGTCGCCTCTTACTACACATTGGTAGGAAAGAGGTAGGAGCTATTCTAGTCTGCCGAACACCTAACAGCAAATATAATGGATATTTTAATATAAAATATATTTAGAAAAGTCAAAGATGTTGACCCTAGAATATAAACGAGGTAACTGTGTAGGTTGTACAATAAAAATTAAGTCTATGTAGTATAATGTCTAGTGACAAAATGTAATTGTATAATTGTTATTCTCAATAAAGAGAAAAAAACCTTGTTTTAAATTTCTTTTCACTTAATCCAATAAAAAAAAACGGTAGCTCTATCAAATATTTTACCATATGAGATAATTTTTTTGAATATTTTTACACTGGATATATAGCATCTTACCTGTCAATAGATTTTAGATCCTTTTAAAAATATTTTCAAAAACAGAAGACACAAACACCTAAAACTAAAATAGATTAATATTGTCACAGGCGGCTTTACGCAACTTCAGAACTATGCGCGTATTTTGCGTGCCCATATGATTACTTTAGAGTACTTTAATATAACTATTTAGTATTCTTCAAATTAATCTAAAATTTTCAAATAAATTAGTACAGATTAATCTTTTGAGATAGACTGGTTCTTAAAAATGTTGAGGTGCACTATACTGCTTGTGGGAACGGAATGGGGAGTAAGAATTTTTTAACTCGTACCAAAATGGCGGCAACGTGATCCGCCACCCGTCACGCTTCCCACGAGGGCGATAAGTGGGCTACATGGGTAGCCTCTGTCTACACCTTATATGGGAAAATGGCGTGACTGTATGTGTATATGTATCTTTTTTGATAGTAAGCTGGTTTGAAAATTAAGTTTCAACTTTATACTATATAGTTATTTATGTTTTTTTCTTTAGATTTTTGTAATGTAGCGAAATTGTAGACAGTTCCTCATTCAATTCCATAATATTTAGTTTTGTAAAAGCAGCGCTGCGAATGTTTTTTCATGCTTCATTACATTGCGAATGTGTACTATTGATAAAAAACAAATGCACTTAAAAATTATGTGTCTGACAGAAGAAACTGTAGGTTTTCGCAGTGGGCAAAAGCAGTATGGATGATACAGCCCCTACATTACACATAAATTGAGCTATAATTAATCCTAGGATAATGCTGGAAGTAGACCTCTATATATTTGTGCCATATGACTGTATTGGACAAATCTTTAATGATCAGTGATGTCATTAGATGTGTCATGACAGTTTAAGAGACATCACCTCGTTTTAATCCCACAGCTTTGGCAGAAGAACCCTGATCCTGCGGTTGTCAAATTAATAAGTGTAGACTATTAAAATTACCCTTCATTTTTTTTTGAATAGTGGACTTAGGAAACATTAAGTCATAGTCGACATTTCTTTTTTCAGTATAGGCTTGTATAAAGCTCTTATGAGTGTCAAAATCTACACCGTTTCAAAAATAAGGCCTTCTCAGAGAAGAACCGACAACCGAACATACTCTTTTTCTTTTTTTTTTCAAAGTCATGTATAAAATATACGCCGTGTGTGATGGGCAGCAGTGTCTTCCTGGAACATCTGAATAAATAAACTGTGGTTGCCCCAAAATGAGGGCTAAAAACTTTGTAGCAATCTGTGTGGGATGCCTATGTTCAGCAGTGGACTAGTGATAGGCTGAAATGATGATGATGTATACAATATATTATTTCATTACAATGTTACATATTTGGTAGCCAAGGGAATTGAAAGTGCAGAGTAAGAGTTATTTCCACACATCTTTTTTACTGGTGGTAGGATTCCTATGCAGGAATCCGTCTAGGTAGGTACCACCCCGGGGCCAGTTATTCTGCCGTGAAGCAGTAGTGTGCAAACATTTCGGTGTTTCGGTTTGAAGGGCACTGAGAGCTAGCGTTATCACTGGGCATATGAGACTTAAGAACTGATGTCTCAGTGTGACGGGCGCATTGTGGTGTCACACTGAAATTTTCTGGGTGACACAGCATTTGTTATGGACAGACGTTGCACTTACCATCAGGTGAATGTTTTGCTTGTTCCGTCATTTTTATCAAATAAATAATCCTGTCTGTCTGTCCAATGATATTAGTTTCATAACATTTTTTCAACATTGAAAAGAAATCAAATTATGTGCACACTTTTTTCTGGTGGTAGGATTCTTATGCAGGAATCCATACAGGTAGGTACCACCCCAGGACCAGTTATACTGCCGTGAAGCAGTGGTGTGCAAATAATTCTGTGTTTCGGTTTGAAGGGCACTGTGAGCTAGCGTAATCACTGTGCATCAGAGACTTAAGAACTGATGTCTCCGGGTGATAGGCACAATGTGGTGTAAAAAAAAAACTGGTCCAAAAATTCTAAATTGTTAGTTTGCAGATGTGATTCAGTTATGATTGTCTCAGTGTCACTGGCGTCATCCAAGCCTGCCTTCGATATTACCGCATGGGCATCGGCTTCAGGTTACGACGACTGAGTGCTTCTGCTTTGCGCGCACACTTGTGGCACTATAATATCTCCTGCGCGGTTGATAGCCCGTGGCCGAAAATCGTCCAAGAGGAAGTCATAGTGCCTTTTGGAGAATACTAGTGTTTAACTCGAAAAGTTAACATGGAAAGACATTTTAAGTATTGAATTAAAACATCATATCAAAACTTTCCAAAAACGCTATTAATGTTGACAATAAATATAAATGACACTGCATATTTATATGATTCAATGCACTTAGAATTGAGAATAGAATAGAATTATTTACATTCACAGTGGTTTATTTACATAATACTCATTAAACGTCATTTTTTTTAAACTTTTTATTATTAGAGAAAGTGACGAGACTGATTCATTCATTTGACGTTGAGTGCTACGTCTGCCAATAACAACTGCTGGGTCATGGAGAACATTTTTGAGTGGCGCCACACTGAGCCCGTCTCTCGAGACATCAGTTCTTAAGTCTCACATGACCAGAAATTACACTAGTTCTCAGTGCCCTTCACGGCGGAACAACTGGCCCTGGGTTCTCAATGACCTTCAGAAAGAAACACAGTAATGTTTGCACGCTACTGCTTCACGGCAGAATAACTGGCTCTGCGGTGGTACCTACCTAGACGGATTCCTGATCAGGAATCCTACCACCAGTAAAAACTGCAATGATTCGCAAAACATGCCTCCGTCCTGGTTAGAACCAGCAAGAAACCCCGGAATTTGCTATGACAAAGTTCTATTTTTGATTAAGCGTTCAAACGTTACTTTTTTTGTATATCACACATACAGAGCTATTATTTTAATTGCACTGCCATGATTTCAGTTCTGCATCTAGATTTGCGTGAGGAGCTATGACCTACATAACGCAATTTTATTTACTGCTTGCTCAATAACGCGCCAATATTTAGACGTATGCAACTTTTCGTTTTTTTTTTTTTAAGTAAATATAACTTCATACGTAATTTTTATTAAAGTCGACCTTGCATTACCTTTGGTGGATATTATCGTTTGACTTCGGAAGATAAGCAAGAATACTAGTCTAGGTTTGGCTCGATATTTCTCTACTTTATTTCATTGTCTATTGTTAATGTTGTGAGGTGGTAGGATGCCTATGCAGGAATCCGTCGAGGTCGGTATCACCCAGGGCCTTATTCTTCCGTGAAGCAGTAGCGTCCAAACATCACTTTGGGCTTTTTCGGTTTGGAGGGCATTGTGAGCTAGTGTAATCACTGGGCTTATGAGACTTAAGTTTCAGTGTGATGAGTGCCGCGTGGTGACGCGCAGAAATGTTCTGGATGACACCGTTATGGGTAGACGTTGCACTTACCATCAGGTGAACGTTTTGCTTGTTTCCGATAAAAAAAAAAACATGGGAAGGCAGTGACTCCTGTCATACAGTTTAACCCTAGTTCGAGAGTCAGGGTTCTTAGTTATTATTTGAAAACTGAAGTGTCAAATAAAGATTTATTATTATTATTTGTTAATGCATTGCCTAACATATTATTTGGCTATTTATATGTTGACCTAGATTTCTAATATATTTATATATGTGTATATTCTACTCGGCTATTATTCAATCTATTCACAGAAGCATAAATATTATTATTAAATATATGAATGAGGTGATTGCAAGGCTGTTTCTACGAGTATATACTAATTACTCATGTCTTACGTCAAAGAATAAATATATTTGAATTCATAATATTAATACTACATAAGAGGAGTGTGAGTATTGATATTTAAAGTATATATGATATTCAAAGTTTATAGGTGGTGTCAGCTTAACAGAATCTACCACCCCATCTCATCCCGTGGGTGTCGTAAAAGTCGGCAGAGGGAAAATTAAAACCAAAGGATGGGCAGCACAACCTTCTTGGAACATCTTAATAAAAAAAAACTGCGGTTGCAACTCGCCTGCCAAGCGTGGCAACTATGGCAAAATTCCACCAAAATGAGAGTTACAAACTTTTGTGGGAATCTATGGGGGAGGCCTTTGTTCAGCAGTGGACTAGTAATAGGCTGAAACGAAACGATGAGATATTGTACGGACAGCCTTTATACGAACAGATTAACACAATAATAATATGCAATAATATGCAATGCTTTGACTATACTGCTCGTGGGAACGCAACGGAGAATTAGATTTTTTTTTGACTCGAACCAAAATAGCCAAAATAGCGGCGACGTGGTTCGCCATCCGTCGCGTCCTATTTCCCGCGGAGGCGAAAAGAAGGCTACACGTAGCATGTAGCTTCTGCCTACCCTTTAAATGGGAAAAATCGAGACTTTGTGTGATGTGTATGGTAAAGACGCCCGCGTGGCCTAGATGTCAGAGTACCTGACTTCTAAGCCGCGGGTGCTGGGTTCGAATCCCAGCCGAAGCCAACATTTGTGCTAAAACATAAATTGTTGGTTTTCGGGTCTGGTTGTGTTGTGATTGTCCCCGTGTTTCTGACACTGCATCCTAGCCTACCTCCGATCTTATCGCATCAGCGTTACATCGGGCGCGGGTAGATTGGTACGAGTGAGTGCCTCTGTGTTTGCGCGTACACTTGTGGCACTATAATATCTCCTGCGCAGTTGATGGCTCTCGACAGTAGTCGGCAGTTGTCGCCGTGGTCGAAATCGGCTAGGAGAACATCATCATCATCATATGGTACAGGAGAAAAGAAAGTTAAATTTATATATAACTAGCTGAAGCCCGCGACTACTTCCGCGTGGATATAGGTTTTAAAAAATCCTGTGGGAACTCTTTGATTTTCCGGAATAAAAAGTATCCTATGTCCGTCCTCAGGATTCCAGCGATCTCTGTCGGAACGGTCCTACTATAGCGGCTTAAACAAACGCTCTCTGTCAGGGCTACATGTAGCAGCTAGCTTCTGCCTACTCTTTATATGAGAAAAATCGAGACTTTATGTATGTATGTACTCGTATATGGAAATGGAGAACAGAAAGTTAAATTTATATACAACTAGCTAAAGCCCGTGAATACATCCGCATGGATATATGTTTTAAAACTCTTTGATTTTCCGGAATAAAAAGTATCCTATGTCCTTTCTCAGGATTCCAGCGATCTGTGTCGGATCGGTCCAACATCAGCGGTTCAAACAAACTCTCTCTGTCCCTCTGTCTGTTTGTTAAAAATGTAAGAAACAGACAGTGAGGGACGGAGAGAATTAGTTTCGCATTTATAATAATAGTACGGTTAGTTACAAATACATGAAATTCAATAAAAAAATAACGAATTTCGGTTGAATTTCGAGCATTGGGCGACCACTAGTTCATATTAAAGCACCACAATATATTTTGATTATAAGAAATTTTTCGTCTTCTAGATATTTCGATGATGGTAACATTGTGCGCAAAGTTTTGTAATGCAGATAGCGTTCTTGCAAAAATTTGCATTCTATGCAGGAATCTTGCGCTGGTCATCCATAAATAATGGTTTCGGCTAAGCGCCCTCAGCGGTCTGCCACCTTTCAATCTGGCGAAGCTGTGAATGCCCTCGGGCTAACAGTGACCATCAGTTCTAAATAAAATTATTTATTTATTTACTGTTACTGTACACAACTACCCTTACAGATCGAACCCAATGCGATAGTTTGCTCTTTTCTTTTATAAATCTAAAGTATATCCATTAATAATACAATACTTTTTTTATGTTATTTATATAAAAAAAATTAAATAACATACGAAAATATGTACATATGAAATGCCCAAAAAAAAGCAATATAACACTCCCTAGAAAGTTAAAAAAAATCAAACCTTAATAATAACACAACGTATAATATGACTATTACTAATAATCTGTCATGCACTAGATTTACTACTCCGGCATTATTGCCAGTAATTTAGTGCGCGCTGAAGGTACGACCAGTAGTGGCGGACACCTCCGCCTCCCCACATAACGGTCCGGACGCGAGTTCAAGTATAAAGTGTTTCCACATGATATTCTCCTATCTGATTATCGACCAACAACGACAACTTCCGAATACTGTCAAAAGCTTACTCGCAAACACAAAGCCGCACTCCCCCTCTCTACTTACCCCCTTACTTTAAAACATACATTGATAACATCGGAGATAGGTTAAGTGTCAGAAACACGGGGACAATCACAACGCAGCCGGGCCCGAAAGCCAGAAATTATGAATTTTTGAACGAAAGGTGGGTCTCGGCTGAGTTCGAACCCAGGACCTGCGGAGTAACAATCGGGTAATCACTAGGCCACGCGGTCCTCAAAATACCGCGCGATGTCTACATAACAACGACTCGACAATTAACTAATCGCTCGTTACAAAATTCGTTTTGATTTAGGAACCAACTTGAGTCACAAACAATTACGAGGTTAACGCTACATTAATAGTTAAAGTAAAATGTACTATTTATTTTATAACATAACTGGCGAACCGCCCGGCTTCACACGGGTAGATATTAGAAAGGAAATTAGTGCTTTATTTGGACAAACAGAACTACAACAATTCCTTACACTAACTTTTTTTGTAGCGAATGTTCTCATCGGCGGCTCTGCAGCAGGTTAGATAAGATTAAGTAATCTTGCCAAAATAATTTTTAGTTTATGGGAACATAAGCCATGAAAGATTAGTGGCTCAGCTTCCCTGTAAACAATATTTGATGTCGTGGGGGCAAAATAAAACGATCGCTCTCGACCGCTGCGTAAAGGGAGCCGCGCACCTCGATGATGCCCAATCCGCATGAAACCGGGCGGCGGCGCGGCATTCGCGACTCCGCAGGCCGCTGTATTTTTATAGAGCGTTTCAAAGTTTTAAATTTAAAAAATATATAATTAAAATTACAAACCACTATTCAATTGTTTCTAGCTTAGAAAAAATAATATGAGTAGGTAGGTAGTCAATAGATCGTAGTCTATTCGCGCGTAGCGCGGGCGAGCGTAGGGCTGTTCGCTCACACCGCGGCATTTTTCTTACTTTTAGCATATTTTTATACCCGACGTTACTTCTAAACTTTTTTGTGAGTTGTGATGAGTACTATGAAAATGTACTACATTATTTCATTTATCATCAATAGTTTTCGCAGCGCACGCCAAATAATGACTTTTATTAGTAAATTTTTGACACCTTCAGTTACATCATAGAAATTTTCGTAGAGATCTCGGTTTTTTTAAAATTAAATACAACTTATGTTAGTCCCTGATAATGTAGCTGTATATAGCTGAAAATTTTTTAAAAATCGGTTCAGTAGTTTTTGAGTTTATTCATTACAACATACAAAAAGTCTAATTTTTTCTCTTTATAATATTAGTATAGATTTCAATATGTATGACTAAAAAAGTGGTTACCTGCGAAGTTTCTTTCACCTGTTTCTTCTCGGTCAAAAAAAAATGACATTTGACGAACGAAATTTGTATTGTATTTTAAGTACTAATTTACCACGTGCTCAGCGGTGAAGGAAAAAACCGTGAGGAATAAAAATATTTCGTGGCGAACTCTTCTACAGTTACGCCTTTTTACCATGTAAGGGGTAAGCGGAGACCACCCGCAGCCAGCTTTTTTCTCCCGCGGGAAACGAGACGTGACTGGTGGCGAACCACGCCGCTATTTTGGTACGAGTCAACCTATTTTATTTTAAATAAAGATAATAAAATCTATGGATTTAGTCAAAATATTATTTAAAATAGACAAGGACGAAAACTCAAACTGACTGAAACTGCAGGAAGGAAATATATATATCCCTCCTACAAATATACATAGTATCCATGGTAGCTGATGGATTTAGTTACAGAACGATAAGTGCAACGACAGCCCACTACAAAAGCTGTGTCATCTAGAACATTTCTGTGTGGCACTACACTGCGACTGTCACAGTGAGACTTCAGTTCTTAAGTCTCATGTGCCCAGTAATTACTTAATCTCAGTATCCTTCAGACCGACACAATTAATGTTTGCACACTAACGCTTCACGGCAGAATAACTGGCCCTGCGGTGGTACCTACTTAGACGAATTCCTGCATAATAATCCTACCAACAGTAATTGTGAATTTTCTGACAATTCTCTTGGTGGCCTTTTACGATGCGGCATCATATTTTCGGTACATTATCTGTACGTGGTGTTAACAGTGATATCCATACTAATATTATATATGCGAAAGTAACTCTCTCTGTTCCTCTGTCTGTATGTTACCTTCACACTGGTTCAACCGCTGCATCGATTTTCATGCAATTTGGCACACAGTCTTTAAAACATTTAACCCGGAAAATCATATAGTTCTCACGGAGTATTAAAAAAACTATAACCACGCGAACCACGTCGTGGGCAACAGCTAGTAGTTAATTAATAAATTGTAAAAAGGAAAATGACAATATTTTATCGTATTGGTGAACTTTTCCACGTCTTGATTCACTAATAATTACCGTTAATGATCAGCTCTTATAGGAGCCAGGGCAACTTTTAATACACATAACAATGATATTATAAAATAAAAGATATACCTACGTTATCAGCTTACATTTTCGGTGATGTAATTGCTGTTAGCCTTCTCGGCTTTTACAGCTTCATCGGATACTGTGCTCGCGGGCCAAGGTTTGGTTTGACCCAAACATAAATAAATAAATAAAGACTCCTACAAAAACCTCGAAGTTCGGACTGTGTCGCGATCGCTGCATGCTTTCGCGATTTCGAAAATCTTAAATATTTTAAGTCGTCTAATGACCGTCCGAGGGAGGCTGCGGGCGTCCATTCGGACTGTCGACTTGTGGGTCGGTAACTCTGGGCGGTGAGAACCGCCCTGGAACACGGGTGAATCGTGTGTACGCGGTGTGGTTATTGACTATTGCGCGCCGCTCTCTACGGCGGTCGCGCGTCGTGGTGCGTGTTATATTAAAGCTGCGTTATCAGCGTTCCGTAAGTGAAGCTAAAAAAAGACGACGATTGTCGCCTTTTCGAAAGCTGCCATGACTAAGCAATCGCAGGGAAAGAGACAACCTTACGCCGTTTACAACGAGAGTGACAATGATAAACAGCGCGTGATCATAAATGGAATGTGTATTATGTTGTCGCTGTTGTTGTGTGAATGATCAGGGAATATGTATCTATGTATTATAATATCATTGACACATAAATATTTTCGGAGAGATGCAGACCATGGAAGTGAAAACCGGAATAAAAATTTCGTTCAGTGGTTCTCGGGATTAGCGCGGTCATACGGAAGGACAGACTCTCGCCAGGGGATTACTTTTTATGCACTCTTATATTAATAACTAGCTGTTGCCGGCGTTTTCTTTCGCGTGGATATAGGTTTTTTAAATAACCCGTGGCAGCTATTTGATTTCTATATAAAAATGTACCTGCGCACGTCTCCAGGATGAAAGCTATCTCAGTGCCAAATTTCGTCAAAATCGGTTCAGCGGTTGAACCGTGAAAAGGTAATAAACAGACAGGGGGACAGAGTGAGTAACTTTCGCATTTCTAATATTAGTATGCATGGATTTTTACTCATAAATATGCCTCAGATCTTGAACGTACTATTAAGAAAAAGGGCTATGTTAACTTCGCAGGTTTTTTTAATTAACATTCAATTAATCCAAAAGTTTCGCAACACGTCGTTCTGACGGACGGGATTTTTCTAAGCGGAAATTATTCATTAGACGTAACCACCGTTTGCTCACGTCTTCTTTCTAGCTCTGATAATTCTATTAAACAGCGGTATACGCGGTTGCGTTTTATGAAACACGTTAAAAGAAAACATTGCGAAGACCCTTCGATGTTCGGGAAATAATAAAAAAAAGTATTTAATAAAACTATATTTTTTTTTTCAAATCTGAATGTAGACAGGAGACGGATTAAACATAATTGGAACAACTAACCAGGTCTCCCCGTGAGTATGGCTCCTGTAAAGCTCGACGTCGGAGAATATATAGTTAAAAATAAACGCGACAAAGTCAGTGAAATTCAGTTTTATTCAATGTGTTATATTTGCGTAACTTATACCTTGCTACTTACTACAATACGCGAATATTTAGTATTTAATCAAAGTGTGACTATGTGAAAACTATGTCGGTTACTTCAGATCTGCTGCGGATATCATCGTTATACTTCTTAATTCTACGAAATAATGTAATGAATACGCAGTAATCCGTCTAGGTAGGATACCACCCCAGTGCCAGTTATTCTGCCGTGAAGCAGTAGTAGTGCAAACATTAATATGTTTCGGTCTTAAGGGCACTGAGAGCTAGCGTAATCACTGGGCAAATGAGACTTAACAACTTATGTCTATGGGTGACGAGCGCAGTGTGGTGACACAGAAATAATCTGGATGACACAGCATTTGTTATGGGTAGACGTTGCACTTACCATCAGGTGAACGTTTTGCTCGTTTACGTCACTTACGTAAAAGAAAACGTGCCAGTCCGGATAGAGAGGAGATTGATCTCGGAAAGCGGACCCGTGTCATTTACGCGAATTACGAAGAATGTACTGGATGATTATGATAATTTCTTCTTCACGATCTCAACCGCAGCCCTTGTAAACTGGTTGTTATTTCTTTCTTTTGGGACATATTATAGTTACGTAAGAGTATATGACGTATGTTGGCGTTGAAGGAAAAACTGGGGAAGTTCCCCCAGCTCGGAAAATCTCATGGCCTTCCGATAGATGGCAGCACTTCAAAATTATCAGACCGGAAATACACAGCGGTGAAAGGCAGCAGCGTAAAGGGCGAGGAGTGCGATCACCAATCCTTCCTTCTTGGGAGAAGCCTATGTCCAGCAGCAGGCTGCAAAATAGAAGAAAGAAGTTTTAGAACTAAACACTTCTCATCATCATTTCAACCTATCACTTGTCCTCTGCTCAACACAGGCCTCCCCCATACATTGCCACATAAGTTTGTAGCTCTAATTTTTTGGGGATTTTGTCATAGTTGCCACGCTTGGCAGGGGTTGGCAACCGCAGTTTATTTAATCAAATGTTACAGAAAGATGCTGCTGCCCATCCCCTGGTTTTAATTTTCCCTCTGTCGACTTTTACGATACCCTCGGGATGAGATGGGGTAGTAGATTCTCTTAAGCCTAGTTTTGTTGTACTTCTCATCCTTATCCCTTATTATCCTACCCCATACTAATGTTATAAATGCGAAAGTAACTCTCTCTGTCCCTCTATCTGTTTGTCTTTTCATGTTTCCTTTTCGTGGCTTATACGTTGAACCGATCGTGATCAAAATCGGCACAGAGATAGCTTGCATCCCCGAGACAGACATGGGACAGTTTATATGAAGAGTTCCCACGGTATTTTTAAAAAACGTAAATCCACGCGGATTAGTCGCGTCGCTGGCTTCTGCTAACTTCTTATATACGTAGTACGCAGTACGCAGCTGAAGCCTGCGACTAAGTATGGATTAAGCATCCAAAGTAATATTATAAATGCGAAAGTAACTCTCTCTCTCTCTCTGTCCCCCTGTCTGTTTGTTGCCTTTACACAGTCCAATTGATGAACCGATCTTGACTAAATTTAGCACAGATGGAGCTTGCATCCTAGAGACGGACATAGAAAGAAAGAAAGAAAGAGAAGTTTAATAAAGTATTATCCTTTTAATCCCGGAAAATACACTCGTTCATGTGTCATTACTGTACCCTTTAGGGCACAGCAATTGTTAATAGTTGGGTAAAAATAATTTCAGTCATCATCATCATCATCATAATTTCAGCCTATAACTAGTCCATTGCTGAATACAGGCCTCCCCCGTAGATTACTACAAAAGTTTGTAATTCTCATTTTGAGCGGAATTTTGCCATAGTTATCGCGCTTGGCAGGCGGGTTGGCTACCGCAGTTTATTTATTCTGATGTTCCAGGATTTCCATAGTTTTTATTTATAATTTATCTCATACGATTGTGGCAAGGTTATGGAACCCGATAAATTACTGAATACATCGGGATTCAATTCAAAATTCAGTTTGCTTCTTTAAAAAAAATGTATGTGTAATGACTTTTGAAAAGTTGATGCAACGGAATTTATTTCGTTCAGTGACTTAATATCTATGGATATACGTCATGCATCTCAAATGTGAAAGTAGGAAAACGAAATATAAAAGCATCTTTCTCATTTCGTAATTGAACAGATAACATATCTCAGATAAAACCATATTTTCTTTGTGTGATTTATCGACTTCTACACTACACATAAACGTTATAAATGTCATTTGAAAATGTGTAATGTAGAGATAACCTCTACATACATACATAAGATCACGACTGTATCCCATAAGGGGTGGTCAGAGACTGGGCACTCACTGCAAAAAGAGATGACTGCCACAATCCACGTTTCACCAAAAAAATATAATGCACTTGGTGTGATAGGCAGTGAGCCCATCGCCACCATGCGCTGTTGGGTGCACAGTGCAGTTTAATTCCTTACTCGCCTTTTACGAGATCCATTGGATGAGATGCAGTGGTAGTATTCTTTTAATGAGCCGCCACCACACCGACAGACGTTATACAAGTAATTTCCGAAAGGCCCATTGCCACTTTAACTTGCTAATCCGAAGGGCATATTTAATTTTATAAATGCGGATATGATTCTCTCTGTCCCACGGTTCTTTTGTTCACGGCTCAACCGATCTTCTCTAGCTTGTGTCCTTGCGAGCTGGAGACGGACGTAGGATACTTTTTATCCCGGAAAAACCAAAGTTCGAACGGTTTTTTTTTAAAAAAGCTAAATACACGGGGATGTAGTCGCGAGCTGCAGCGGACTATGCACATACTCGTATGTCTAATTTTTTACCGTGGAAAATTGTGACGTCTTAACAAAAATGAGTTCATTTTATTAATGTGGCGCACGTCATGCCAAAGTTATAATTTCGAAACTGCTCATTTCAGCGATTTGATACTTAATGCACGATGCTTGCGTGATTCTCTAACCAAAATTATACAAAAAAATCCCCGACGTTTGTTTACTACAATTTGTTATTATGTTGTAAATACATTGTTTCCGTGCGTGTTATATTGTGAGCTCGGTTGGAGCAATGACCGTGCGATTGGCGTATGGGTCGCGGGTTCGATTCCTGTAGAGCATAACCATTTGCATGGCCTACAGATAGTTTTACAGGATTGCGTGTTTGTGTGGAATTTGTGTCTAAAACACAGCCACGATACATAAGAAGCAAATGAGACATCGCTTTTTATTAAATTAAAAAAAACAGAAAGTAACTAATATTTAACACCGTCTGGGTTTAGCGTAACTTACTAACTCGAGTTTTACTTAATGATTTCTTATATTTACGCGAACACTACACATTTAAATGAAACTAATTTTACGGATTTTATCGCGTTTAATTTTATACTATTTATAACCCGACGTTTCGAGTGCTTTACAGCACCCATGGTCACGGGGGGACTGAGGTGACAGATGTCCTGATGTCATAGTTAACCCGGAGTACCTTCAGCTTTTAATTATTTTTTGTGGTCCGATCTATGCAGAAAGAGCTAACTGTGTCTTGAAGTCTTGCAGTGGTATGCTTGGTTTTTGACTTAATTTTATTAATTATAGGATCCCAAGCTGGTGGTAATACCCAACCATCTTCTCTATTAAAATTAGGATGTTTTTTAATTTCAATAGCCTCGCGAATCATCCTTGGTAGGAATCGGTGTTCTTTTGCGAGGATTTGTGGTTTATCAAATCTGATGTAATGGTTGGGATGATCCAGAACATGGTCACAGACTGCAGACTTCCCTGCTACAGACAGTACATACTGCTCTAGCTATCAGCTATATGTTCTTTTACGCGGGTTTTTACTGATCTTTTTGTTTGCCCTATGTAAGAGAGACCACATTCACAATCGAGTTTTACTGTCGAACAGTTTTTCTTTGTCAATTATCTCATAAACAGCATATATTTACGATATTTAAGATACTTTACAACATGTCAAAAAAAGTAACGGATCTAGAGTTTGGAATTACCTTATCGGAACTTTATATTCTCATCGCCATGACAGACGACCGCGTAGCCTAGCGGTCACATTACCTGAGTTCTTTGCCGGGGGCCCCGGGTTAGAATCACAGTCGGACCCAAAATTTTGTCCAAAAAAAACACAAATTGTCAGTTTTCATGTGAAATGTAATATATATAAAACATATCTACGATACACGAGAAATCCGTTTGCAATGTTTTTTAAATATTAAACATGTAGATATTTAAAACTGGTCGGGCTGAGAAACTGATAGTAGGATATCTATGCAGGAATCCGTCTAGGTATT
The DNA here is from genome assembly GCA_019845155.1 of Luehdorfia chinensis. Taxonomy (NCBI): domain Eukaryota; kingdom Metazoa; phylum Arthropoda; class Insecta; order Lepidoptera; family Papilionidae; genus Luehdorfia; species Luehdorfia chinensis. The sequence continues at coordinate 3,511,588 of JAHVAK010000480.1, read as the reverse complement.
TACTACCCCGGGGCTAGTTATTCTGCCGTGAAGCAGTAGTGTGCAAGCATTACGGTGTTTCGGTTTGAAGGGCACTGTGAGCTAGCGTAATCACTGGGGATTTGAGACTTAAGAACTGATATCTCAGGGTGACGGGCGCAGTGTGGTGTCACACAGAAATGTTTTGGGTGACACAGCATTTGTTGTGGGCGGACGTTGCACTTACCATCAGGTGAACGTTTTGCTCGTTTCGTCACTTTAGACAATAAAAAAAAACATTATTGTGTTACGGTTTGAAGGGCACTGAGGGCTAGCGTAATCACTGGGCATATGAGACTTTAGAACTGATGTCTCAGGGTGACGGGCGCAGTGTGGTGTCACATAGAAATGTTCTGGGTGACACAGCATTCGCTATGGGGAGAGGTTACACTTACCATCAGGTGAACATTTTGCTCGTTTCGTCAATTAATCCAATTAAAAAAAGAAAGAAACATAGCAAACAAATTCGTCTAAATCATCGGGGAATACATTGGTAAAAGAGAGCTAGTTGCGTGATCACAAATTACAGTAGCGGAAATACGCACGGAAAAAGCGTAGCAGACGTCGAAATATTAATTATCCGCGAGCGGGATACCGCTATTAGTGTTCAACGCAAGTGCGATGGAGAAAGCATCTGGGTCGATGTACCCAGCGATGCGGTGTTGTGACGGCTCACGGCGTCTCCCCGCTGTTATATTGGGCAAGTTACTTGCGCCGAGCCACTTGCTCACGGTGAAATTTACAGAGACGCATACTTTTTTTTCATATTCGTCAGTCTTCATACATCCTAGAACCGACTGGGCTCTAAAGAGACTAAAGCAATGAGGTGATGAGGTGATGATGATTGTTTGATTATGGAATTTAATCATACCAGAATTAAAAGAAACAGCTTACGTTATCAACTGTTTCCGTATCATCATACCAATGGTACCACCGCACTGGTGCTAGGATTTTAACATTACTGTGCTTCTGTTTGGAAGACACTGATAGTGTAATTACTGGGCTTATGACTTAATAACTGATGTCTCAGTGCTCATGTGTTGTGCCAAACAGAAGTGTTCTGGGACACTGCATTTGCTATGGGCATACGGGCTCTTCTTCCGAAAAACAGAGATCTTTGAAGGCAGCAGAGGTGCGAAGGGTCTAGTATTGCGATTACCAATCCTGCCCAAGCGTGATAAATACATTTTTTTATTGGATAAAGTGACAAAACGAGCAAAACTTTCACCTGGTGGTAAGTGCAACGTCTGCCTGTCACCCAGAACATTTCTGTGTGACGCCACACTGCGGCCGTCACATCTGTTCTTAAGTCTCGTATGCCCAGTGGCTACGCTAGTCTCAGTTCCCTTCAAACCGAAACACAGTAATGTTCGCACACTACTGCGTCGCGGCAGAATAACAGTCCCTGAGGTTGTACCTTAGACGGATTCCCGCATAGAAATCCTACCACCAGTAAAATCTAGTATGTAGTAAATATTAGAGCAGTAGAGGTGCGAAGGGTCTAGTATTGCGATTGCCAATCCTGTCCAAGCGTGATAAATACGGCAAATCTTCACAAATTGGGCGACTCGTACTTCCAGCAAAGGACTTACAAGCTGGCGAAGAAGGTGTAAAAAATAAAGTAAAATAACTAAGTCTACAAATGCACCACTAAGCACGTGCCTCCTCTCATTTCTGAGAAGGCTTTGGACCCGGAATGAGTCCGCCACTCAGCTCCAAAGCGGGTCGGCGGACTTCACATGTCTTCGCCATATTTTGATTCCTCAGACGTTCAGGTTACCTTACGACGTTTTCATTCACCGATGAGCAAACGATAAATCGGCATTTAAAATTGCAGAACAATTTTAGGGAAGCCGTCACCGGGTATCAAACTCTGCTGAGTTGCGCTGAGCTGCTGAGCAGGCAAGCGTCCGGCCCCTGAGCTACTACGACTATATAAATGAGATATAATGATAGCACAATTTGTCTCAACGTCGCGGAAAACTGACATTCTAAATTAGACACGTTGCAAACATTTCGCTTTTTTCGCGACACGAACAGACGCAATTATAGTATTAATCGGAGCCACTGTTGAATAGCGTGGGGGCCGACAAAAACGTATGCCAGTTGAACTGCGCAGTGGCAATGAACCTACCACGTTGCGTGTACCTGCTGTGCCGTTGCTCGAGTGTTAAATGTTAGAATGAATACAAACGTACATCTATTTATATAAAAGCGATTTCCCACTGGCTCGTAACGATGTCTCCGAAACTTCGAGACCTATTAACTTGAAATTTGGCATACATATTCCTTTCTCGACATAAACTACTAAGAACGGATTTTACGAACATTTACTCCTAAATGTGTAAACGGGCTTTTTTCCTCTGTACACGCTTACGTAACAATACCTTCCGCGCGAAGCCCGGGCGGGGCAGCTAGTAGGTGATGAAGTACCATAGAATTATTTATATCATAAATATTACAAAAAAAATATGTCCTAAATATTGTTGAAGTCCACTGCCACGCTTGATAGGCGGATTGGTCCAGACAGAATATATACAGTTGCATATTTCTAATTAAACATTTAAAATAAGACCCAGTGTCGGGCGCTCGATTTATATTGTCATGGTACGGACGCAACCGGAGTGTCAGCGACAAAATAACTATAATATTTTTTACTACTCGCTCATGAGGGAAAAGTTCGTGCGGAAACCAGCATCTCTGCAAAAAAATATTTTCTATCTGTTATTTTACTTTTTATAATCAAAAGAAATATAAAAACTAAGGTAGGATATAAGTTTATCAGATATATGTAGTAGGCTTGAAAAGTAGTAGTAACTAACGAGACAAGTAAGTTTGTACCTGATGGTAAGTGCCGCGCCTGCTCATGTCAGTGTGGCGTATCCATATAAAAGTGTGACGTCACCCCAAAACTATGCACTTTTCAAAGTTTAGCGTAACACCGCACTGCGTTCATCTTCTCGAGACATCGGTTCTTAGGTCTCATATGCACAGCTGTGTTTGCACAACACCGCTTGACGCCAGAATAACTGGCATTGCGGTGATACCCACCTAGGCGGATTCCCGCATATAAATTCTGACGCACCGAAATATGCTACTACTAACTATACGACGGTAGATGTTAACCTTTGAGCTTCTGTAGTTAATAGAATCAAGCGTTACTTTGCGGAAAACCATTATAATGAAGGAAAGAAATTTAATTTGCATGCAAAAAAAAATTGTGGTTCTCAGCAAATTACCTTTCTTGCCTTTACTTTGATCTTCTTTTTTTTATAGGATAAAGTAACGACGTAAAGACGAGCAAAACGATCATCAGATGGTAAGTGCAACGTCTGCCCATTACAAATATTCTGTCGCTCACAATATTTCGGTGTGAAACCACACTGCGCCCGTCACCTAAGACATCAGTTCTTAAATCTCATATGCCCAGTGATTACACTAGCTCTTTATGTGATTAAGTTAATCTCAAGGTTAGCCATACTAATATTATAAATGCGAAAGTAACTCTCTCCGTCCCTCTGTCTGTTTGTTACCTTTTCACGGCTCAACCGCTGAACCGATCTAGTTTGTATCCTGCGGAAGGACATCTATATTCACGTGTACGAAGTCGCGGGCATCAGCTAGTTATCTATAAAAGTAAGTAAAGTAACAGCCTATAAATGGCCCACTGCTGAGCACTGGCCTCCTCTCATTTCCTGACAGAGTTTTGCACCCGGCACAAGTCCGCCACGCTGCTTCTTTTCGGGTCCGATTTGCGGATGACATAGTCATTTTTGCGGAAAACCTGGAGGACTTATCAGCTATGATCGGAGAGCTTTATGATGCATCAGTGATGGTTGGGCTAAAGATGAACACATCGAAGAATAAAATAATGTGCAACAACAACTCCAATATAGATCACATTACTGTACATGGGCATGCGATAGAAAGAGTTGAGGAATATGTCTACTTGGAACAAACCTTGAACCTTGCCAAATTCGGACAAAATAGCGAGATTGAGCGCCGCATCCGCCTAGGCTGGGGTGCTTTTGGCAAACTGTCCGAAGTGTTGAAAAGCACAAGCATCCCCATTAACCTCAAGCGTCGGACCTTTGAACAATGCGTCCTACCAGTCATGGTCTACGGTGCCGAGTCATGGACGCTGACAAAGCGGGTGTTACACAAGCTCCAAGTCACCCAAAGAGCCATGGAACAGGCTATGTTAGGTATCTCTCTACGTGATCGAATCAGGAACACAGAGATCCGGAAGAGAACGAAATTGGTCGACATAGCTCATGTGATCGGTAGCAGAAAATGGAAGTGGGCGGGCCATATATGTCGTCGACAGGACAACAGGTGGGGTAGTCGGGTGCTTGAGTGAAGGCCTAGAGTAGGGTATAGAAATGTGGGCAGGCAACCGTTGCGTTGGACCGACGACCTTTTTGGAGTGGCAGGAAAAGACTGGATGCGAAAGGCGCAAAACCGGGAAGAATGGCGTGCATTAGAAGAGACCTACACTCAGCATTGGGTGGTGAAAGGTTGAAAAAGAAGTAACACGCTATAATATCAGCATACAAAAAAAACTCAGCGAAAGTCCCGACAAAATCTTTAAAAAGCTGTTATTTTCTTATTACAAACAGACACTACATTTTTATTAATTTGTATGTTAATTTGTAGAGAGTTAAGTTAGAGTTAGACGATAGTTACGGAAATCCATAACAGCATCGGATGTTGCCATGTGGTGGCGACGTTTGAATGTTTTAAAAGTAATTGCTCATATGGGTTGCGTTATTTTAAATATATACATAATCTATAACATATACATAATCTTTCTAAAGAATTGGGCTAACAAATACAAAAAGAATTTTTCAAATCCGACTGATAGTTCCAGAGATTAGTGCGTTCAAACAAAAAAACAAAGAAACTCTTCAGCTTCATCATTAGTATAGATTTTTTGTATACTTACTATTACAATATTGAATTTTTTATTTTTTTCAATTTTTAATGTTTTCATAGGTATATGTTTTACTTTTATCTTTATATTATATTTTACTTTAGTCTTACACTGTCGGGCAACTGCTCGTTAAACCCGAGGCACCGAAACAATAACAGCGCTGCGACTGTGGTAACACTGTTACAACATTATGCTGAGTCGATTGCCACATTTTTACAATCCAGCGTATATTTGTAAATACGCTGTTACTTTTATTTATTATTATTATTAATTTCTAATAGTTGTTTTGTGGTAGTGTATAAAGCCTTTCTCTCTTTCTTTCATAAACCTCATCTGCCTCCGATCAATATCAGAATAACTAAAACCTACATTATCCAGGCTGGTGTCGGACAGCAGCGTCTAAGTAGAGAGAAGTTTGGCGATAACACGCTCCTAAACTTGGCAGAGGTATTTATCCAGCAGTTTAATTTTATGGCTGATAGGTGTCTGGCAGAATAGAATAGCACCTACCTCTTTCCTACCGAGGTGGCGTAAGAGGCGACTTAGGTAGTGTACATACGTACAGTCTTAATTCTTGCAGAATAACACTATAAAATGCAATGCTTTAACTATAGTATGCAAAGATACTGCTTGTGGGAACGCAATGGGGATTAATTTTTTTTGACTCGTACCAAAATGGCGGCGACGATTTTCGAAACCCGTCACGTCTCTTTTCCCGCGAGGGCAAAAAATGGGCTACGTGAATGGCCTCTGTCTACCCCTAATATGGGGAAAAGGCGTGAGTGTATGTATGTATTGACTTTCACACGCTGCTAGCTGCCCCGGCTTTACACGGAAGTAATTTTTATGTTAGTCTATATATACAACATCTAATATTTAGATGTTGTACATATAGTTCGCACCTTCTTAGCAGAAAACTTTCATAGCGCGATTATTGACTTATGCGAATATTTCTTGAGCTTCTCATGTGGCGACATAGATGTCGCTACAAATGAAAGCACTACCAGCCCGTTTACCCGTTTAGGGGTAGATGTTTATAACAACTGATCTTTCTGGGTGTCTACGTTGGGAAATGAATATGTTGCAAATTTAAAGTCAATAGGTCTTGTTGTTTCGGAGGTATCGCAAAGAATCAGTGGCAAATCGCGCTTATATATGTAGATTGACAATAATAGGTTTATAAAAACACTGAAGTATTCGAATGCAACGTTACTGTCAAGATTTCAAAGTAATCCGTGAAGAACATTTAAGATTTTGAACAAACGCACATTTTTGTTTATAAGATATCTGTATTCAATACGAACTTTCTCTTTTGTATATTTAATAAATAAAAGAAATCTTATTTATTACAAAATAATGAGCCTCTACTACACATAAGTGTACACACAATACTAACAACCCCATCAGTGGTCGTAATTCGACCGTAATTCATAAAATTATTTGTTGGCAACATTTTAAATAGTCTTTGCGACTGTTTGCTAGGAAACTATTATGTGGTTGGCATTGGCAGTATGAATGTAAACTAACGTCAGACTATTGTGTCATTGACATTGTCAGTATGAACGTAAATACTGCATGTTTTATTTTATTCAATTTAATATATATATCTTCCTATCCATACAAACTTTAGTTATGCCAAATCTCACACTTCTCCGCGCGCGCAATATGCTTAAAAAGGGATACAAAGTTTTCTCCTAACGTATTAAATAGATAACGCCATGCTGTATTTTATTTAAATATAAGAATTAAAAGTGTATTATGGCATAAAGAAATAAGCCTGTGAAATTACCATCAAGGTCGAGCAACCACCACAAACTCATCATGATGTAACATAGATGTTACATATTTTATAATAGGTGTATTTCGCAGACAAACATGAAAATTGTGTATTTTTCAACGTAACAAATATACGTTCCAAATTCAATCAATAAAATGAGAGCTACAAACTTTTGTGGCAATCTATGGGGTGAGGGGGGGGGGGGCTATGATCTGCAGTGGAAAATCTCATATGCCCAGTAATTACACTGGCTCACAGTACCCTTCTGAACGAAACACAGTAATGTTCGCACCGTACTGCTTCAAATAAGTCAGCTAGACGGATTTCTTCATAGAAATCCCGCCGTCAACTAAAATATAAAACAGCCATTAACTTAATTTGAATCCCATTAACAAACAGATTCTACCAATATCTTCTATTTATTATAGGTGCATGATAAAGCCACGATACAAACTCATCCAAAACTGGCAACAATTTACATGTTCTTGATGCTCAATGCTCATACCTGCCACATAATTAATGCAAGAAAAAATACGTTTACATATATGATCAACTTTCTCTGCGTGCTGATTGCGATGTGGGTGCTTATGTATTATACGAGTGAAATAGTGACACATATAGTAACAATTACAAAGTTGCGAAAAGTGTGCTACGGGTGTGGTCTCTGTCTACCCCATATATGGGGAAAGGCACGACTGTATGTAATTACAAAATGTATTATATAAATGTTCGTTTTTGCTTTGTGGCTTAATTCTCGTGGCTCTCGGTTTGAGTCCCCGCAAGCGTCCTCCCGATAGAAGTAACTGATCGAGCCGTGGTTCGGCCCTCGAGTCAGCTTGCTTACGCGCACAGGGTAACAGTCCAACAAACTTAGGTCCTCTCTTGGGGGCCCTTGCGCTAGTTACCCATTATAATGGTCGGCTACCTTCCTATCCAGCGCAGCTGTAAAAGCCTTCGGGCTAACTGACCATCGGTCATAAAAAATATTCCCGGAAGCTTCTTTTGTAGCTCGTATGTTATCTATATGCACCAAACCGCGAGCGTTCCTTCACTTCGTTCGTGAGAGTTAGTCCGGTCGTTTTGATTTTTAGAATGGAAAACTCGTTTGTCGATTTGTGAGTCACGGTTGCCTACCCACGTGCTGCGGATGTCCTCGCCGTGACTTTTTATGTTTTAAACATATCGCCTACGTGGTGCGGTGATTAATATAGAACTGGCAAAACACGAATTTGATCTCTTGATAGACTTGTCTATTTTTATTTCACTGTAGCAGAAATATAGCCGTGTGGTGGCGGCTCGTTAAAAGAATACTACCACTCCATCTCATCCAATGGATCTCGTAAAAGGCGAGTGAGGAATTAACTGCACTGTGCACCCAACAGCGCATGGTGGCGATGGGCTCACCACCTACCACAACAAGTGCATTATATTGTTTTGGTGAAACGTGGATTGTGGCAGACAACTGTTTTTGCAGTGGGTGCCCAGTCTCTGACTACCCCTTATGGGATACAGTCGTGATCTTATGTATGTAGCAGAAATATGATTTGTAGAAATTGGTGTGGTAGGATTCCTATGCAGGAATCCGTCTAGGTAGGTACCACCCTTGGGCCAATTATTCTGCCGTGAAGCAGAAGTGCGCAAACATTACTGTGTTCCGGTTTGAAGGGCACTGGGAGCTAGCATAATCACTGGGCATATGATACGTTATAACTGTTATCTCAGGGTGACGGGCGCAGTGTGGTGTCACACAGACATGTACTGGTTGACACAGCATTTGCTATGGGCAGACGTTGCACTTACCATCAGGTGAACGTTTTGCTCGTTTCGTCAAAAAAATGTTCAATAGTTCGTTCTTAATGTTAACCCTTACATTTTAACTTTATGTAATGACTTATAAGTATAAATTAATAATATGTGCATAAAATATTACTAATGCGCACTTGTCTCGAAATAAACTCGGCGCTCAAAAAGCCGTGATTGCGGGAGGCAGTCCTGACGTAACGAGGGCCTAATTTAGTGTTTGAAACATTGCAACGCTGCACGGACGAGAGGCTTATTCGTTTCGATTGAATACACGTCTGTCTACAGGGTTGCAGTCTAGCGATCTATTTAAATTCTTCTTGGTGATTGGTTGTGATGCTAAACGTGAAAAAAAAAACCTTTGAATCAGCTTGGAATTCGCATGGTATATATATTTGGCATTCTTGATGTAACTAGGTAACACCCGCCGTGTGGTTGAGAGCGGCTTAAGAGAACCTACCACCCCATCTCACCGCGTGAGTGACAGAGGAAATACAAAAGCCGTGAGATTGGCAGCAGCATCTTCTTGGAACATTTGAATAAATAAAATGCGGTTGCCAATCCGCCTGCCAGCGTGGCAACTATAACAAAATACCCTAAAAAAAGTGAGATACTTACTTTTGTGGCTATCTATGGGGGAGGCCTATGTTCGGAAATGGACTAGTGATAGGCTTAGATGATGGGGTAACTAGAACAGCCATGATCGCGTGACTCCGTGACTCCGGACATACTCCAAATCGTACTTGAAGAAACGCTAATGTCACGTTCTGTAAAGATGCATCATGAGTCCATCGCAAACCATAACCTCATCACTACGATTTAAAATTTTAAAGAGCAGCTCAGAGGTCGGGCGCTAGCCTTAATTTTTTGTTTTTTTTTTACTACACATATACTTTGAAAATGTTATTTACTTTTCTTTACAGTTCGGGCCTCCATCATGTTGAAATCGTTTACTTCTCCCACAGGACAGGCTACGCCTAGTGTGGGGGTTAGCATATTATAAATTTTTCAAATACCTTTTCTGAATAAAATATTTCTGTTTCTATTTTCATAGTACACGAGTGACATGGGTGAGCTCCCTGTTTCGGCACCTCTAATCGTTCTTGCTTTGACCACTGCGTTTGAGTGGTTAGCGTACTTGACTTCTACGTCGCGGGTCCTGGGTTCAGCCGCAGCCAAAATTTGTTTAAAAAGACAAATCGTTGGTTTTCGGGTGTGATTGTGTCGTGCATGTAACGTGTGTAAGTCTGTAAAACGTATCCACGATACAGGAGAAATCCTACTGCGGGGCAACGTTTTTTTTTTGCGAAAATTGAGTCTTAATTTACCACTCAGCGGTGAAGAGAACATCCGCATCCTTAAACCGGCATGCCTGCGTAATAATATTTCAGGGTCATTTCTAATTTGACATGACCTCGAAATATGTATGCGATGAAATGTGTAAATATATGCAGTGTAGCGGCACGGCTGACCTTTCGCAACCACAAAGTCCTTTAAAATGTTTTTACTTTGTATCAAAAACTTTAAAATCTCTTTAGCACTAGATTTACGGGCATTGACGGACGCGTCGGGACGGGTATATTACGAATAGGTAGACAACATCTAGATATAATAAAATATAGGTGTTTCAGATTAAACTACTAGCTATATATATTCGCTGCATAATATCATTAAATACCAATATATAATCGCTATAGAATAATATTTCTTTGTTCAGAATTTAAAGCATAAAATTGACAAATTTCATAAAATTTCGTTTCGTAAATCTTGCTTTATATTTCTCTAGTGTAATGCTAATGCTTAGATGTTTATGAAATGTGTGCATGCGGGGTTCCTTCTCTCTCTATCTTGAATAAACATGCCACACAGGCTTAAAATCAAAGAGTCAGGGCTTGGAAACCGGTTATATTTATAACCGGTCATTGACCCCAAACCGAGAGGATTATTGGTTTAGGTTTCGGTTTCTTTTCTGTTTACCGGTTGATAAGAAATTCCGTTAAATTTGCCGGTTCAAACTAATTTTCATGGATGGCCGCGTCGGTCGGCCTCTGTTATTTTTTATTCATATTAATTTTAGATTGAACATTTCGGCATGTCCAACGTCATTGCATTATCACCACTGAACTTGAAGTCGTGAAGTGATACTCAGGCTATTCAATCTTCACACAAAAGAAATGGTATTAGAGAACTGCCACTGTACTAATTTAAGATGAACAGAAAATACAATCAGACGTATTTAAAGTACAGATCTCTATGATTTATCAGTATTATGATGATGAGATGATGAGATGAGATGGCACCACTATAGAGAAAATAACATTAAAAGAGGTAGGCATGGATTATAGTAAACTTAACAGCAAATTGAGTAACTCCTAAAAGTGGTTGCATAATTTTTTCACGTCGTTTAATTAAAGTTGTACTTTTTGGTACAATTTTGTGATCATAAATTCCTTTGAATAAATGAAATAAACTCAGGTAGTGTGTAGTTGAAAACTAAAATATGCCACTATTGCAATATATTCAGAAATCCATAGTGTTGTTCTTTATTATTCAACTTATTTAGTCCTTTACTAAGCTCATTTATTTTAGTTGTAAGACATGAATTACAAATTCTGGCAACACTTAATGAAATTCTACGACTTTTAAGTTGTTCTGGTTTTAATTATTACATTTCCGGCCGCCTTATGAAATTTACTTAAGTCTTAGTATTTTCAAAGGTTTTCGGAATTATACTATCAATATTTAAAATTTACACGTACATAAAGTGAAGGTGAACAGCAATCGCTACCAACCAATAGTACATACTTTTTTACTCCTAAATATTACAAATCATATGTTTAACAAGTCAATGTATGTATACAATAGTTATAGTTAGATATTGTCTGATATTAGTACCGTAAAACAAATTCAGATGGCGTTGTACGTTGTTGCCTATTTTAGCTGTCGAGATAAGCCTCTATTTCCATATATTAAAAAGTACTCTGTGGTGATACTAATCGAATAATCGAAATCAATATTTTTTGTAGACTTTTCCCCATCGCTGAAAACGAGTAAGAACGAGTACATCTTAAGTTTCTCGTATATTAATGATACGGGCATACTAAACAATCGACTGCTAAAAAAGTATCTTTAAATAACCGGTTGTATTGAAACCGGTATTAAATCGGTTAATTTATAAACCGGTTAATACTTTAACCGGTAAATGCATAAACGGTTTATTAACCAAAACTATCCGGTTTTCCGAAACCCCTTTCAAGCCCCGCAAACTGTCTTATATTTCTCGGCCCGCATAAAACTAGTCTCGCTGATAGATATAGTAAACAACATATTGTCTTTTACCCATCATCCACTTATCGTTGCCTTACTTTGGGGTCAAACGGTAACCTATTTTTAATATCAATTTTCAAGATCAGCTTAAAAGATGCGAAGGTTTTTTTATGCAAGAAATCCATATTTCATTATTTTATAATTCTAGCATATTTGTAAAATTTTAATTCCTATTAAAGAAACGATACTTTTGTTATGATTCTATACAATTTTTTTCTTATTTGATAAAGTGACGAAACGTTCACCTGATGGTAAGTGCAACGTCTGCCCATAACAAATGCTGTGTCACCCTGAACATTTCTGTGAGACACCACACTGCGCCCATCACCCTGAGACATCAGTTCTTAAGTCTCATATGCCCAGTGATTACGCTAGCTCACAGTGCCCTTCAAACCGAAACACACCACTACCGATAACAATTGCTGTGTCACACAGAAATGTTCTGGGTGACACAGCATTTGTTATCGGCAGACGTTGCTCTTACCGTCAGGTGAACGTTTTGCTCGTGTCGTCACTATACAATAAAAAGGGTATGTAACGTAACTGTTTAACAAAAAAAGAATGACGCACAAAGAAAATAACCGGGACAGTAAACTTGTTAAGAGCCGTTGCCTCATGGCGATGAGCGCTGTGAAGTGCTATACGGAACATGCCACGAAAGTTCTAGGTGACACCGACACTGTTAGCACCTTACCATCACTTGAACGGCTTGTTCGTATAGCCACTTTTACTTACCTACACACCATTCCTATAAATATTTATATGTCTATAGCTGTAATATAATTATGTAGACTATTTGTATATACACATCTACATAATACTTTTGCCCAACATTTGTTCTCAATGCGAATCGTTTAAATGAAAAAAGACAAACGATGAAGTGATCAAAGAAAGATATTAAATACGATGCCACACAGTAAGGTTTCTCCTGTGTCGTGGGTAAGTTTTACAGACATAAATTCCACATGTACAAACACCCATACCAGGAACAACATGTAGGCCATGCAAATATATGTTCCGTGCGGGAATCGAACCGGGCGCAGAAGCCAAGGGCCACTAGCCACTGCGCCAACCGAGCCGACAACTGTCAATAATTGTTTGATTAGAAAAAAACTAATAATAACGTCTTGCAAAAACTAATCAAGATACATATTTGAAAACAATTCAAATTTTTTATCTACAGTCATCACTTCAGCCCTCCCTCGTAGATTGTCACAAAAGTTTGTAGCATTCATTTTAGGGGGATTTTGCCATAGTTGCCACTCTTGGCAGGCGGGTTGGCAACCGCAGTTTATTTATTAAGATGTTCCAGGAAGATGCTGCTGCCCATCTTCTGGTTTTAGTTTTCCCTCTGTCGTCTTTTACGACTGCCACGGGATGCGATGGAGTGGTAGATTCTCTGGCTCTTTCGTTTTAATCTACAGTAATTTGCACTGAAATTATTTCACGCCATAGTGTTAGTAAAATTAATTACTGAGATATATCATATTTAGTAAGTATATTCTCTATTAATCACTTATATAAACAAAATGTTTCTTACTGCAACATTAAATTTTCTAAGACGGCCAGCTTCACACTGACGCATTTCCGTAAGCGCGCATTTCCGTTTTCCTTTCCATTTCAAATTATACTCTCAAAGCCTCTAAAAAATAAAAACTTCTAAAACAAAACTGGACGAAAAATCTTAACATCTTTTAAATATTCACTCAAATTCCTTCGTACAAAATAAAATCCTTAACATAAAAGGGGCTTCGCTAAATCCGTCACCGCAGATTATCACAGAAAATGCACTCGAATATTTTAGACACCCTCTTGAATACACATTTTATAAAACTCACCGTCAATATTACTGGATGTAGTTTATATCAAATGACAGGCTTTGTTTTCATAAACGTCTTTAAATTTATAAAATGTCCAAAATAATAAATGTAAACAGAAATCAAAGAGTATAGAGTATCAGTATATGTACAATGTAAATATGTTATTATTAAGTTATTAAGTTATAAAGTGACGAAACGTTCACCTGATGGTAAGTGCAACGTCCACCCACAACAAATGCTGTGACACCACACTGCTCCCGTCACCCTGAGACATCAGTTCTTAAGTCTCAAATGCCCAGTGATTACGCTACCTCACAATGCCCTTTAACCGAAACACAGTAATGCTTGCACACTACTGCTTCACGGCAGAATAACTGGCCCTGGGGTGGCCTACCTAGACGGATTCCTGCATAGGGATCCTACCACCAGTAAAACCAACCAATTCACCAAATCTGCTATAAATATATATGGATATCTAAGAGTATCTATTCAGTCGCATGAAACATGTTTATTTATGTTACATTGGCAGCGTTAATGTGGCGATGCAAAAATGTAGATTCATTTCAATATTCTATGCTATACCATAAAATTAATTGGATCAAGATAACGAAGAAAATATCTTCGTTTTCTTTGTTTCTTTGTCATTTTTTATGTATAACTTTCCATTCCTGGTTTAGCACGATATGCTCCAATATTTACGCAGTTAGCTCATAATATTTGTTTACCTTAATCTTTATTTTCACTGTCATTTTGTTTATCACCATCTGTTTAACCGCTACTAGTCGTACCACATTCTTCTAATTCGTTACTGTAATATGTGACCGAGACGAGGTTGACTCCTGTCTTTTCTTAGTCTATGATAATTTTAATTATGCGACTGACAAATGTCTGTGTTATATACAAAAATTATGCACGCGATAATTTTCGTGTCGACTTCAAAATTCATGCGAATTCTTAGTCAAGGGGCTACTATTTATCTGAGTAGAATATATGGACTAATAAAGATAATCTTTATGCCAATAACTAAAGTAGTTTTTGAGTTACAGATATTCGGACAGACTGTCCGATTTTTTTAACGTCAAATATGCAGTATTAAGCAATACTGGCAGCGGAAAAAATAACGATAACTACAACCGCCTTAGGTGATATCGCCAACCGGTTTATTGTTTCGAATAATTTTTAAATGTGAACAAAGATTCAAAATCTTTGTTAACTTCATCATAAATGTTTAAGAAAATTTAATAAATCACCCGTTTTTATAGTCTTACAACGTTCAGAATAAACATATATACATGCAGTATATTTTGAAAGGCGTAACTCATTCCAGTTTTGAATTGCGTGTCGTATTTTATTGCCCCTAAAAATTATGAAAAAGAGAAAAACGAAAATCTTTATTTTCCAGTAAAGAAAGTTTTTTGTTTATAGAATAAGAATATGAAGATAGAATCCTATAAATAAATATTATTAAGAATATGTAGACAGAATATAAAGGACAGACGGTTTAGAAAAGTAGTTATTAAAAATAAAAGTGGTTGATTGCAACCAAGGCTTCATTCTTCCGGTTACCTTTTTTAAAGGAGAAATTGACGACACGAGCGAAACGTTCATCTAATGGTAAGTGCAACGTCTGCCCATAACAAATGCTGTGTCACCAAGAACATTACTGTGTGGCACCACCCTGCGCCCGTCACTCAAGGGCATCAG
Source organism: Luehdorfia chinensis (assembly GCA_019845155.1). Classification (NCBI taxonomy): domain Eukaryota; kingdom Metazoa; phylum Arthropoda; class Insecta; order Lepidoptera; family Papilionidae; genus Luehdorfia; species Luehdorfia chinensis. The sequence goes on along the minus strand of JAHVAK010000480.1, from coordinate 3,496,209 downwards.
TTCTTAAGTCGAATATGCCCAGTGATTACGTATTGCGTAACTCTCAGTGCCCTTCAGACCGAAGCACAGTAATGTTTGCTCACTACTGCTTGACAACAGAATAACTGGCCCTGTGGTAGTACCTACCTAGATGAATTCCTGGATAGGAATCCTACCAACAGTAAACTTTGCGACTATAGAAAGTTTTATAAAAAGTTTACATGCCCGAAGAAAAAATATTAAGAATATACTGAAGCAGGCTTCTGTGGTGTCAGAGTACCGCAATAGTCACAATATAACTTTTCTTTTACTGGAAATGAGTCGTTCGACCTTATGGTAAGTGCCTCGCCCGCCCTCCACAGTTGTTGTATCTTCCATTACATTTTACTTGGATGATACTGCGCAGAAGTTTTTTTAATATGTGTGGTCGAAATTCCGCAGTTAATTTTTTGTATTATGTTAGGTATGGAAGTTATTGAGGTTTTATTTGGCAACATTTTAGATTTCTTTGCCGACTGTCTCTACTTTGTGCGACTGTTTGACCATAGTGTTTGACATTAGCCGTAATAACTTAAATAAACAACAGACTATCATGTGATTGACATTGTCAGTATGAACTTAAATAATGAATGGTTTATTTTATTAAATTTCATGTGTATGTAACACATATCCTTACTAATATTATAAATGCGGAAGTAACTCTCTGTTCCTCTGTCTGTTTGCCACCGTTTCACGGTTTAACCGCTGAACCGATCTTGACGAAATTTGTCACAGGAATAGCTTGAATTTTAAGGTTCTCCATACTAACTTTAAGTTTTCCGAATCTCACATTCTGTGCACGCAATATGCTTGAAACGTGGTACGAAGTTTTCTCTTTTACAATATAGATACTAGTATTTACAGTGAATATTCCTTTATTGTGTTTACAGAAAGCAAAGCTTAGTTGTTTAAAACGTGTTTCTTTCTTTTCAGTTAATGTTTGAGCCGGCGGCAGTCGTAACTTGCTCATCACCTTATACTCTTATTAAAGGTATGTTTTCATACAGCTTTTATTATCTGTATTTTTGCCGAATGCGCTTTCAGTGATGATATTTGAGTTAGTGCTTTTTGCAGTGCATTTTCTTTGAGAGTTTATATTTTTCGTACATCGACATATCATCGTTGAATTGTTTTGTGCTGATGACACACTAAAGCTGTTTATGTCGAAAAATAGGCAAATTACAGTTAATTAAAGTTTGTAAAGTTCGGTAGCTACATATGTTAAAAATCCTATATGCCGTATAGAACTTAATGTTATATTAACAAACCAAATTTAACAAAGTTCAACGTTTGGCGGCAACGTAAGGGAAGGCATATTCTAAAATCATATACTCCAGGAAGTGGGCAAAGCTTTATAATAGGATTATCACCTCTGTTTATCACTTAAAAAAATCTATTGTTAATGCCGTAAATATGAATATACTTTTAGATCAGAACCTACTACTATTTTCACCAGTCAGTAATTAAACATTTTTTAAAGGAGAAAGTTACGAGACGAGCAATACGTCCACCTGATGGTAAGTGCAACGTCCGCCCGTAACAAATGTTGTGTCGGCCAGAAGTCGCAGTGCCCTTCAGGCCGTAACACAGTAATGTTTGCACTCTACTGCTTCACGGCATAATAATCGTCCCTGCGGTGTTACCTTCCTAGACGGATATTTTTTTTTATTCGAAAAAGTGAGGAGGCGCGCAATACGTTACGTACGAACCTGATGGTAAGTGCAACGTTTGCCCATAACAAATGCTGCGTCACCCAGAACATTTCTGTGTGACGCCTCACTGCGCCCGACACCCTGAGACATCAGTTCTTCAGTCTCATATGGCCCAGTGATTACACTAGCTCTCAGTGCCCTTCAAACCGAAACACAGTAATGTTTGCACACTACGGCTTCACGGCAGAATAACAGGCCCTGGAGTGGTACCTACCTAGACGGATTCCTGCATAGGAATTCCATCAGTGAATTAAATTAATCACATTTAGTTTCTAAACTATTCATAAAACCTATGCCGCTGGTGCGCTGTGTTTGACGAATTTTTTTCCCACCATTTTCATAACTACGCCATGTAAAATTGTTTTGCTTTTGAGTACTTTTTTAAATTCTAAATGCTGATTTCCGTCGATAGCTTTAGTGTGTCTTTACCCCTACTTTTAAACGCTTTCAGATTAGTGAAGCCCGCATTAATTACATAATTAAATTCTTCTTTCAGGTTATTTTTGTTTGTTTTTTTTATAACTTATAACATTGTAGGGTTTTGATTTTCGTGTATACAATTTCACTCATAGCATTGTGAGTACCGATCCACTATAATATTGTGTTTTAACTCTAATTTATCTGTTGAGAATGTTACAGTAATGTTAATGTAATTCTAAACGATGAATCGGCAACATTTTCGTTTTTGTTACCGATATTTTTTATATTGTTGCGTATACTTGCTATTGTTGACTCGTGAAGCTATTACATTTTTGACGTCATTTTAAGTACGGATTAACTATGTGAACATTTTGTACTAAAATATTATCACTTTTCTCACAATGAAATGAAATCTTCAATACTGCTAGACTGAAGAGTTACATATTCTATTTAGTCCCGTTTGTATCCCGGCGTTTATCAACAACTAGCTGTGCCCCGAGGTTTCACCCGCTTAAAGCTTTAATATAACACGCACCACGACGCGCGACCGCCGTAGAGAGCGGCGCGCAATAGTCAATAATCACACCGCGTACACAAGATTCAGCCGTGTTCCAGGGCGGTTCTCACCGCCCAGAGTTACCGACACACAAGTCGACAGTCCGAATGGACGCGCGCCGCCTCCTTCGGACGGTCAGTAGACGACTTAAAATGTTTAAGATTTTCGAAATCGCGAAAGGACGCAGCGAACGCGACACAGTCCGAACTTCGAGGTTTTTGTAGGAGTTTTTATTTATTTATTTATTTATGTTTGGGTCAAACCAAACCTGGCACGCGGGCCCCTGGTCCGCGAGCACAGTATCCGATGAAGCTGTAGAAGCCGAGAAGGCTAACAGCAATTACATCACCGAAAATATATATTACCCGCGTAAAATAAACGGCATGGTACCTCGCTGACCTCAGCATTCACAGTTAAATCTTTCTCAGTAATGTTCAATTCTCAGCGTGCGGCTCCTTAAAGTGATAGCGCGAAGTTTCATAGTCCCTTCTCAACAACCGGGCTATCTAATGCAAAAGTATTTCATCAAATTGGATAAGTATTCCCTGAGATTTGCGCGTTCAAACACCACAAACTCTCCAGCTTTGTTATATTATAATAGTAAGATACACATTTCAAGATACATGAATAGTTCGCCACTCTGTTAGTATTATTTAAAAGCCAAAGTGGGTTAGATCAGGGCTGTCCAAACCAGATACGATCCCGGGCCATTACATATTAATAAATAGATTGGAGGGCCGAAAGAAGTACTATAAGTTTTTGAAAATGGGACTTCCCTTTATAATTGTGGCAGAAAACTTGTTGCCATACGAATGAATACATCATTAATTTATTTGGCACGACATTAAATAATGTTCTACCAAATAAATTTTGCCAAATGAAAATGTTTGTAGTTCCGTTAGATCAAATACACGTCGCGGCCCGCACAAATATCAGCCGCGGGCCGCATGCAGCTCCGGGCCATGCTTTGGACAGCCCTGGGTTAGAAGGTCGAGTATTCTTCGAACTTTTTTGGCTCTCGGACCTGTGAAATTTTTGAACAATGTTTAACCGGTAATTTTTTTTAACGAAAATTGTTTACTACATAACACCAAGGCTAACTTGGTAGCACAGAGACAGCACGCGAGTGACCTGTGTTCGATCCCCGGTGCCGACACCTCTATATCTGCAATTTTAAGTACTGATTTATCACGTGCTCAGCGGTGAAGGAAAACATCGCGTCATCATCGAGGAAACCTGCATATTTGTGGAATAAAAATATTTCGAAGGCATATGAAGTCCGACAACCCGTAATGCAGCAGCGTGGCTGATTCTTCCCGGCTCCAAAACCCTTACCGGTAATGAGAGGAGGCCTGTGCTCATGAAGGGGACATTTATAGGCTGTTACTTTACGTATGAAGAAATATTTCGTCTAAAATTTTGTTTTATGTATCTTTTATTAAGTAAAGATTACCTTAAGTAAAGATTATTTTTACTGGTGGTAGGATTCCTATGCAGGAATCCGTCTAGGTAGGTACCACACCAGGGCCAGTTATTCTGCCGTGATGCAGTAGTGTGCAAGCATTACCGTGTTTCGGTTTGAAGGGCACTGTGAGCTAGCGTAATCACTGGGCATTTGAGACTTAAGAGCTGATGTCTCGGGGTGACGGACGCAGTGTGGTGTCACACAGAAATATTCTGGGTGACACAGCTTTTTTTGTGGGCGGACGTTGCACTTACCATCAGGTGAACGTTTTGCTCGTTTCGTCACTTTATACAATAAAAAAAAAAACTTATTCTAATAAAATATTAAAATAAATGAATATTTCATTATTAGATTTTTTATCGCGTACAGCCAATAATTTACCGGTACCGGCGGTACTAGTTGTTGAGTATAGCCGCATTACAGTCTATTTAATTATAGTATGGAACTGTCTTATTACAGCATTGGAATCCTTGTATTCATGTTTCTCGACCACACTCCGCGCCACTAAGCACTCGAGCTCGTATTAAGTCCGACGGATTCCGATTCGGTTGGAACTTAACCCATTCAGAGTTTAATGTGCAAGCAATTTAATGAAAAGAGAATTAGCAATTACTCGTTATGAAACGAGTTCGAATATAAGACTCAATTTTATTTACAACTTCAGAGGCTCGTAGAATACGTTAATATAAAATTAAAAGTGAGTGTTATACGTAATATTTAACTCATATTTATATCAGCACTTATAATAGTCGCAATAGATGTTTAATATATATAGATCTCGCTTTATTGAAATCTCCATGCAATATAACGCAGAGTACTCTCAAAGGTAATGTAATTTTTCTACGTAACGTTTCAGTCCTCAGTCTAAAATCAGACTGCCTTGTAAGCATAAAGCAGTTTCAAAGACAAATTCGTTATATTACCGCCGAGGCAAGAGCTAGGACGAAAATCTGTGGTCTTTTGTTTCCATAATGGAATGTCCTGTGTTACGTGTAAATTGATCTTTCTTCCGTATACTTTTGGCCTATAAAAATAGCATATTATATTTTAAAAGTTATAGTAGTAGATGGCCAGCGGACAATAGTGTTGGGTTTTGAGTTACCTAAAATTGTGCAGGAGATTGGCAGCGGCATTTATTATATATATATATAATGCCGCCACCACACGGCAGTATGTATTTTTCAAGCATGCAATAGCTGTATATATTTTTCACTATTTTAGATTACTTGCCCAAGACTTTGGGGTACCCAAGACTTTAATAACCTTCAAGCGATGTTCAGGTCAACATCTAGACTAAGTTATGTTATGGTGTCAAAAGTAAAGATACCGTGCACCCAATCGCTTTCACCTTCCCGATACGAAAATCCTATACTGTAACAGCAGCATTTTACACAATTTTCATCATCATCGTCATTTCAGACCATCTCCAGTCTACTACTGAACATAGCTCGCCTACGGTCTGCCACAAAACACGTGAGTTTGTAGCTCTAATTTTGCCAAGTTGCCACGCTTGGCAGGCGGGTTAAACCGCACAGTTTAGTTATTCAGATGTTCCAGGAAGATGCCGCTGCTAATCTCCTGCACAATTTTAGGTAACTCAAACCTACTACTATAACTTTTAAAATATAATGAGCTATTTTTATAGGCCAAAAGTATACGGAAGAAAGATCAATTTACACGTAACACAGGACATTCCATTATAGAAACAAAAGACCACAGATTTTCGTCCTAGCTCTTGCCTCGGCGGTAATATAACGAATTTGTCTTTGAAACTGCTTTATGCTTACAAGGCAGTCTGATTTTAGACTGAGGACTGAAACGTTACGTAGAAAAATTACATTAGCTTTGAGAGTACTCTGCGTTATATTGCATGGAGATTTCAATAAAGCGAGATTTTCCTATGTATGCAATTACAGTACATGCGACGGTTTGATGCAGACGGCTAAGGGTCCTTATAAGTTAATAAGTCAGGAACAGGGGGTCTACTGTGTATCTCTTGTTGGTTTCGTGAAAGGTTTCATTTGATTCCATTAACCAATGAATGAGTTTCGTACGCCAAAATAAAACCGATCACGAAACCTACCAGAGTTACAAAATAGATCTCCTCGATCGAAATGGTTTTAAGGAAAAATCACGTCAAAAGCGAAAAAAGTAGAAGAAGCGAAATAGGTATGTCAGGATCGTAACAAGTGGAAATATGTGATCACTGCTTACCCCAATGTGAAGGAGGCGTGACTCTATGTATGAGTTAATAAGTATAAATTATAGGTAATGTACGAAAATGAATAGCTCTAAACTCTTACATAACTTTCAGAACAATATGCATTATATATTACATACATTACTATAATGCGAAAGACACTGCGTCTTTCGCGTATACTACCCACAGAAGTGAGCTATCACTGCGAATTTTTTTGATATATATTGTATTGACAGCGTTTGTGAATAATCGTGAACGCTCCTCAATTATTAATATTTTCAACATTGGTTACCGGTCTTTGTCATGTATATGGTAGAATTTCTATGCAGAAATCCGTCTAGGTAGGTACCACCCCAGGGCCAGTTATTCTGCCGTGAAGCAGTAGTGTGAAAACATTACTGTGTTTCGGTTTGAAGGGCACTGAGAGCTAGCGTAAACACTGGGCATATGAGACTTAAGAACTGATGTCTCAGGGTGACGGGCGCATTGTGGTGTCACTTCCGTCCGTCATTTTACGAAATAAATAAAAATGCAATTAATAAAATTAATTTTACGGATTTTATCGCGTTTTAGTTTTTAAAGTATTTATAACCAGACGCTTCGAGTGCTTTACAGAATCCATGGTCACAGTGGGGCTGAGGTGACAGATGTCTTGATGTCACAGTTAATTCGGGGTACCTTCAGCTTTTATATATTATTTTTGATCCGATATACATAGAAAAAGCTGACGATGTCGTGAAGTCTTGCAGTGGTATGCTTGGTTTTTGATTTAATTTTATTAATTATACGATTGCCCAAGCCCAAGCCGTTGGTAGTAACCAACCATCTTCCCTATTGAAATTGGCATAGTTTTTTTAATTTCAATAGCTTCGCAAAACATCCTTTATAGCAATCGGTGTTCTATTGCAAGGATATTGTATGTGCAATGTTTAGCAAAAGCAGCGCGTTGCTAGGTCGTTTCATTTGATTTTTGATTAGTATTATAATACAGCCTGTATTGCACGTAAATGAGTTGGCCACGTTTCAACATAATATAAACGTGTGGTGAGTGATGGAAACCGAACAATAGATCCTGGCAACGAATAATTTCAGCAGTCCCTATGGATGATAACGTATTTACATATTTTTTAATACGAGTATTAAGGTGTCTTTAGGCCACGGTAACACACCACCGGGTGGACTGTGTGTTACTATACCATTAGTAAGTAAATCTACAAATAATCTTAACTATATAGAAATGACCATAAAAGACCCTTCGATTCCGTCGAAATTTAAGCGGTGCTTCAGTCACTTCAGCGGTGCCGAATTGACTGTCGGCCTTATTGTACAAACACTGTAGCACTTCGAGTGCTGCAGTGTTTGTACAGTTAGGCTACGATGGCTATCCGAGTACAGAACCCGAGGACGAAACCGATCCAATTGCCGAAAGGTATAAGACAGGACGATGTCATATCCCCAAAACCTTCACCGCTGCATTGGAAAATGTCTTCAAGCTATTGGACTGGAAAGGATACGATATTAACATCAATGGCGATTACATCACTAACCTTGCCGATGACACATTTGCCGAAGATGTAGTCATAAGGGCAGAATCGCTGGAGGAACTGGGCACTATGCTCAATGACTAATGATTAATGTCTCCCAGCGGGTAGGTCACCCGCTGGGAGACATTAATTAGGTCATTGAGATGATTAACATGAAAATGGACCAGACGAAGATAATGTGTAACGTCCATGTCACACCTATACCAGTTGTTGTTGGGAACGGGAAGGTTAAGACGAGTGAGTGCCGCCTCTGCGTTTGAGGGTACACTCGTGGCACTACAATATCTTTTGGGCAGTTGATAGCCCCCGACAATATTGGTAAGCTGTCGCCGTGGTCGAAATCGACCAGGACGACATCGTCATTTCCAATGGTTATTCTGCTGCCTGTCGGAAACTAAGATATTTTCCTAGCATATGCGGGAGCTAATTTATCTTATGTATACAACATGAAAACGTATCACATTGAGGAGCACTCAGAACCACTAATTGGTACTCTTAACTGGTAACACGTAAATAGCATTTATTATTAGCATAGCAATCTTAACTGCTCTACTTTCACTAATTGTTCTTTATATTGTTACTGATATTATCTGTTTGAAGTACGCCCTTGTGAAAGCTTGATTGTATCTATTTTGAACCATACCAATGAATCATTTACCTTCAAAGACTTATTTTCGTTTCGCTCTTGAGTATCAACTCATATATATTGAAACATTTTTTTTTAAATAACGTACTTTACATAATGTGTGTGTAGCCGTGGTAGCCCAGGGGCCGGAGAGCGCCTTAAATTTCGTAGTACGCGAGTGACCTGAGTTCGATGCCAGCACCTCTAAAATTGTTCTACAATTTTAAGTGCTGATTTACCACGTGCTTAGCGGTGTAGGAAAACATCGTGAGGAAACCTGCATGTCCGAGGAATAGAAATATTTCGAGGACATGTGAAGTCCGCCAACCCGCATTGGAGCAGCGTGGCGGACTATTCCCGGCTCTAAAACCCTCTCAGAAATGAGAGGAGGCCTGTGCTCAGCAGTGAGACATTTATAGGCTGCTACTTTACTTTTTTTTATCCGTAAAATTGTGTAGTAGGTCAATACTGATCTAGTCAACCTTATTTTGAACGAAATCGTTACAATATTTCTCTTCACCTTATGTGTTACCTGCGACTTCCAGTTCATTGACCACAGATCGGCTTACGTGTCTCCGCAGACTTTGGACTCTCAACCGAATGGTGGTTTTCGAGTCGATTTATTGAAATGAAATGAAATGAAAATTCTTAATGTTTCGACGTAAGAAATATCAATTTCGTTTGTCACACACAGTTTCGTAATGAGGTTTCTCTCTCTGATGGAGAAAAAACAGACGAAATAAACTCCGTAGGTATCCTCTTTTTAGTGAATTCTTTTTTTATCTTAGTCAAAAATACATTATAAATAAATTTAAAAAGAAAAGCCTCCACCAACAGCACCCGTTCACAAGTATGACACATTGTGGTTGTCACTATTTTTCCGACACTATCATTGCCTCTTCAGGCGATCTAATAAACAGAATCAACAAAACAGAAACTGTACTGTGCCTGTGTCCTCTTAGGCACAGTACAGTTACGGTTAATTGCGGAGTTCGGTGTGAGAGATAGGTCATGAAATTTCATGTGCCCCGTAATTTGACTGGATATCCATTCAAACCAGAACAAAGTAACGCTTACACTCTACTGTTTGACGGCTTACTTTCACGGATTCATCAGTAGAATTCCATACCATTAATTAATAATGTGATAACATTGGATTACAATACAAACTCACTCTAAGCACTGCTGTCTCACTGCTCCTTGGCCTTGATCACAGTGTGCCTTCTCCATCTTATTCATCTTTTTTATGAGGTTCATGAACGCATCCTGATTGGCCTCCGCTTTCGCAGGCAACTCTTTTATACTTAGAATAACTCCTTTATAGAAGTCCTTCCACCAGTCATTTAGAGATTTATACCTTCTGTTGTTCTGACGAGAATGAAACTGAGTTTGCTAACTTTATGGCGACGTCCAAATAGATCCTGCATTCTTAGCCAATTTTACAAAAGATTGAATTTCTATGTGTAGGTGTGTGTGAGCAAAACCTTCACCCGATGGTAAGTGCAGAGCCCGCCCATAGCAGTGCTGTATCACCCGGAACATTTCTGTCTGGCACCACACTGCGCCGGTCACCCTGAGACGTCAGTCCTTATGTCTCATATGCCCAGTTCTTACATCAGCTCTCCGTGCCCTTCACACCGAACACACACCAATGTGTGCACACTGCTTCATGGCAGAATAACAGGCTCTACGGTGGTACCCATCTAGATGGATTTCTGCGGGTTGTGTTGCGATTATTCCCATGTCGCTGACACTGAATCTTAGCCTACCTCGATCTACATGTACATATTTACATCTCTGCGTTTGCACGAACACTTGTAGCACTATCCATTTATTATGTTGTAGAGAACCCACGTATCAGGCCGTTATGCTGACCACTTGGCAGCATGGTCGTCAAGCGTCGTACTAAATTTACGGTTAATTTTCTCTTATTCCCAATATTACTAATTTTGCAAATAAAAAGCACGTCACAATGATTATCATAAATCTTCGATTTTAATTTCCTCTCACGGGTTACGACAAATGGACTTATTTTTGCGTAAATCCTTCTGATTAAAATTACGGTAATTTTGACAAACAAGCTGTCAAAAATTATGTAAAATTAAACTTTATGGCAGGCAGAATTGGCGTGAATAGCCGCTGTGGCTATACGATTGGTTTCTGTGTTATAGTTTCAGGTTTGATTCCCGAACGGGCCAAATATAATTTACAGAAATGTGGGCCAAGCAAGAGGCTCACGTGATGGTAAGTAATCACCGACGAAATTGCGGGGAGGTCGCCGGCTTTGAGGAAGGTGGTATTGGTCCGGAAAACCGCTGGCAGAAAATTCCTTGAAAGAATCGTGGAAAACGCACAGCGGTGGAATGCCAACCATCAAAGCGATGTACATACACATTATATTGCCTGCAAACATTTGTTCTGAGTACGCACCAATGATACAGGTGAAAACAAACTTGGGAAATTTTTTCAAAGAAAATAATAATTCGCGTTTTCTATCTATTTATCATTAAAAATTCTATATACATAAGATCACGACTGTATCCCATAAGGGGTAGTCAGAGACTGGGCACTCACTGCAAAAGCAGATGACTGCCACAATCCACGTTTCACCAAAACAATATAATGCACTTGGTGTGATAGGTGGTGAGCCCATCGCCACCATGCGCTGTTGGGTGCACAGTGCACTGTTCCTTACTCGCCTTTTACGAGATCCATTGGATGAGATGGAGTGGTAGTATTCTTTTAACGAGCCGCCACCACACGGCACATTTATTCTAATATTCTAATATGAATTCAATTCTAAGAAACATTATAGTCTTATTTTGTAGTCTTGAATTTAATTTATTCATTTCGATCCTTCCAGTAAGTATCGTGTCTCGAAAAGGTATCAATTCATCTACTACTTTTCGACTTAATGATTTGTAAGCATAAAACGAGAGTTTCAAAGAAAGTTTCCATCGGCCGCGAAAGTCTGGAATTGCGACCGCCGTCTTTGTCAGAAATTTCGTCCCGAACATTTAAAATAATTTTTGACATTTAATTAGAATTAGAAAGGAGTTATTTTGGTATGTACTGTGGCCGCTGGACTTGGCTGTGTAACGTAATAAATGTATAATTTTACATCTGTGTGGCAATTAATAAATTTAAGTGCGCTGTAAACAAAATTTCATGAGTACCGACAATTAATTAGCTCCTCTTTCTTACCATTTCTAACGTGTGGGCCAGTTTTTATTATTATTTTATCCCAAATAGTTTCTAAAGAACACATTAATTATAAAGATTTAAATGTAAATAGTGGTCGCCCTGTGGTCGAAACCACACCACTTTCTTTAAGTTTCAACGTTATTGAGGTTTGTCTAATTATTTGTAGTCAACATTTTAAAATTCTATGGCAACTATCTGTGTGACTGCTTACGTGTAATCTGTCTGACTACAGACTATTATGTGTTTGACATTGGCAGTATGAACGTAAACACACGACATACTATTCTGATTTACATTATCAATATGAACTTAAATAATGATTTTTTATTTCATTCGATTTAATGTTTTTGTAAGACATATACGTATTTTGTATATACATTTTAGCTTTCTCGCTTCTTCTCCATACACATTTTAACCATGCCAAATCTCTCACACCTTCGTGCGCGCATTATACTTAAAAGTGGTACAAGGTTTTTTCACGTATTAATATATAGAAGAGACTAGCTGTGTTATCTTGTGTCTGCTATATTAGTAAAATATCTGAGCCCCGCAGTTTTATCCGCCTAAAATAAGATACATGACTGCTCCGTACGCATGGTACCTCGCTAACCTGAGCATGCATATTTCGGCGCTTCTCGGTAACGTTCGGCTCTCAGCTTCCTTGTTCCTTGTTTTCGGTGAAATAATCGCTGTTAGCCTTTTGGTTTTTACAGCTTCATCGGATGCTGTGCTCGCCGGCCCGGGGCCCGCGTGCCAGGTTTGGTTTGACCCAAACATAAATACATAAATATAACTCCTACTAAACAACTAAATTCGGACCGTTGCGTTTCGCTGCGTGCTTGCGCTACTGTGAATATCGGCTCTCAGCGTGCGACTCCTTAGGACAGCATGTTTTATATGCTTCTAGCGTACCTGACAGACGGTGTACTGGCTGAACGTTGGCTTAGGCATAGGATATTCGAATTTTCGATCAACTGCATACCACTCTTAAAGTGTAATTTGACATTTTCCATGTATAATTGTGAATATAAAATTACCAGTCAACTTACCCAAAAATCATCAAAATCGATCTAGCCGTCTAGATGAAGTTATATTATATACACGTACAGAAGAATCCATACTAATATTGCAAATGCTAAAGTAACTCTTTGTGTAGGTACCTTTGTCTCTGTGTTACCTTTTCACGGTTCAACCGTTGAACCTGTTATGACGAAATTTACCACAAAGATAGCTTGTATCCTTGAACTGAACAAAGAATATTTTAGACAGTGGATTTTTATCCCGGAAAATCAAAAAATACCCACGGGACATTGAAAAACCCGGAATCCACGCGGACGAAGTCGCGGGAGTCAGCTAGTTATTTACATTAAGATAACCTTTCTTTATAGATGGCGCTATCGTATGCAAAAATATTTATATTTTCCTGAGATTATCGCGTTCAAACACAAACTTTGCGGCTTTATTGTAACATTAAGATAAGATTTATTAACAACTAGTTGACGACCGCGACTATGTTTGCGTGGATATTGTTTTTTTTTTTTAATATCCCGTGGGAACTATTTAATTTTCCGGGACAAAAAGTACCCCATGTCCGTCCCCACGATGCAAGCTACCTCTGTGCTAAATTTCGACAAGATCGTTTCAACGGTTGAGCCGTGAAAAGGTAACAGTCAGAGGGACAGAGAGTGTTACTTTCTCATTTATAATATTAGTACGGATTTGTCGGCTCTGTTGGCGCCATGACTGAGAGTTTGCTTCTGCGCTGTGGGTCGCGGGTTCGATTAACGCACGAGACAAATATTTGTATAGTATAGATAGTCATTTTGGTGAAACGTGGATTGTGACAATTATCTGTTTTTGCAGCGAGGGCCCAATCTCTGACTACCCCTTATGGGATACACTCGTGATCGTATGTAGATAGTCATTCCGGATCTGTGCATTTTTGCATGCCCAGTTTACATCTGAACACCTACGATATAGGAGAAAGCTTAGTGTGGGGCATAGTTATTATAAAGGTTTGGCGGATAATATTGCCAATGAAAAGGGTAGCTACCAGCCAGATAGGGTGGACTGATCTGGGGAGGACGTCTCCTCCGACTAGTAATATTTAGATGTTGTATATATAGTTCGCTCAGTTGCTCAAGTGGCACTGGGCAGGACATATTTGTAGGATGAATAATAATAGATGGACAAAACTTTTAACAGAGTGGGTTCCAAGAGACACGAAAAGGAGAAAAGGGAGACCTAGAAAAATATGGAGAGACATTTTCAGTGACAGATGTGGATCTCATTGAATGCGAAAGGCACGGGAAAGAGATGTATGGAAATGTTTAGGAGAGGCCTACGCCGCAGAGGCGACTACTACTAGCATGCATTAATATATATTTTTTATATTTTACTACTTATTAAACATGCATTTTTTATAGTTGTTATTTACATAAATTGATTATACGTAATATTATTTTCACCTAGGTTTAAGTTTTTATACAAAGTAGTAGTAGTAGTAGTAGTGGTAGTGGTAGTAGTGGTAGTAGTGGTAGTGGTAGTAGTAGTAGTAGTAGTAGTAGTAGTAGTAGTAGTAGTCGTAGCAAATAAAGGATATTTTTATTTTTATTTATATATAGTTCGAATCTCTAAAAACATTCATAGCGCGATTATGGAAGTCTGTGAATATTTTTGAGCTTCTCGTCGCTACAAAGGAAACGCACATGCATATAATAATCGTAAATCGAAAATAACGGTACTTACGAAACGGATACACAAAGTCATACACTAAATTGTGAAACGATTTCGCACCTCTATTCTTTCCAGCGGAGCCCCTCCTTTCATTACTAAACGACGGCTTAATAATTAGTTTTGTTCGAAACTGTCCCGGTGCGGTTACAAAATCGGAGGGAAGTAGCTGACTCTGTATTTATAGCTGACCAAAGTGCTAACGACAGACATTTTCAAAACAAAACATCATGCTAAACGTTTAAAACGAAATATACGGCAGTAGTTCATCGAAAGTATAAAACTACTAAAGCTGGCCTTGTGTAAAATAAATTATTTAGTTTTTATTACGTTTCTAAATTAAACATATTTTCATATAGCGGTCATTTACGGGCGGCGTACGAATCCTTCACTTAGCCTAAAACGAACCGAATTGGTGTATGAAAATAATACAAGCGATAGACGGAAATAACCTCTTTAGCTTGATTCCGACTCCACAAGTTGGACTCACTGTTGGTCCCAACGTTGGTCAATAACTGTGCATTACATCCAAACATTGGAGGTGATGTTAGATTAGTTTACGCATAGCCATTGTGTGCATATCATTATTTATTGTTAAAGGAAAATAATAATTTATTAATTCATTCCTAAATCTTACGGAAGCTTTTGCCATGATGCATGCATGCTACAAAATTTGTTAAGGACTGAACCAGCCCCCACATGTGAATGCATCGCTAATATTTCCGATTATGTATAAACTATAAAGAACAATAATAACCGACACAAAACCGCTAACTCCCAACGTTTGCGCGAGTGTTGGGGCCAATGCAATTTCGATTCACATGTTGGCCGAACAGTATTAAGGCTCGCGTTAGGGCCAACGTTTGGAGCCGGCAAGAGCTTAAACTTGAAACCGTGTTAAACTTGATTAATGTTTCATCACTATTTATGCATTATGCATTTCTTTCCCGGCTACGAGGCTAACGCCAACCTTCTGAGGCTACTCGTAATTTAGTGCGTGAACAAAACAAATAACAGACTATAATTGTCATTTAAAGAAAGGCACAGTCCGACCAAATTTCAGCCCAGTCCAGGTTCAATGCGTTTTCTTTACAGGAGAAAGTGACGAGACGAACAAAACTTTCTGACCATAAAGGCACAGTCCGACCAAATTTCAGCCCAGTCCAGGTTCAATGCGTTTTCTTTACAGGAGAAAGTGACGAGACGAACAAAACTTTCTGACCATAACAAATGCTGTGTCACCAGAATATTTCTGTATGGCACCATACTTTGGCCGGCCCCCGGAGACATCCGTTCTGAAGTCTAATTTGTGTCTCAATTGCCCAGTAATTACAGTAGGTCTCAGTGCCACTCAGACCGTCACAGTAATGTTTACACACTTGGTTCACCGCAGAATAACTGACCCTAGGGTTGTACTCGATGGATTCCGGCATAGGAAGCCTGCCGCTGGTGCTGCAGCATTGATTGTACTTTAGCGTTTCTTGGCGAGAAAATAAATTCAAGTGAATACCCGACACGTTCACCTGGTATGGTTCCAGCTGAACTTTTTCCTTTTCCCTGAAGTCAAACTTCAATTAAAAGGAGCTAGTGTTGATAATATTCCGTCCTTTCAAAGCGTTTTGATTCCGATTTGAAACAGTAATGATAAAAGGGGATGAATTTCCAAACTTCAACTACGCCTGTTTCTTCTCCGTCAAAGGGGAGGAAAAGGGATTACGAAACGGTGTAAAAAATGACGTTTGACAAACGAAAAATATACGTTGAAAAATAAAGTATGCTGAGTTGTCAACCTCGTTTACTAGAAGTACGGCGTACAATTTCCATACTTTTATTTTAGGTATTAATGTTGTTTTAGTTTCTTTTTTTAATATGTTTTTGTACTTTATATTTTTTTTATTATGTATTACTTTTGTGTGCGTCAATTTCTAGCAAATAAATTATTTTTCTTTTCCTTCTTTCAATTTCGTACAAATACACAATTAAAAGAAAATTTCTTCGTCTGTATAATTGTCTAGATGCATTTGACCGTAAAGGACTGGTAGAGATATCTTGTAGTAAGATCGTTGTTGTTAGCATTCGGATTTGCACAACGCCGAAGCTTTCTGGTTATGTTGAATGTGCTTAAGATCATAACGAACCTTCAAAAGCAGTATCGTTGCATTGTGAATATCTATTATGAAAACTAGTCTCCACATAAAATATTTTTTATACTACTACACTACTGCTTCACGGCAGAATAAAGTCGGCAGTCCGAATGGACGCCCGCAGCCTCCCTCGGACGGTCATTAGATGACTTAAAATATTTAAGATTTTCGAAATCGCGGAAGCACGCAGCGAACGCGACACAGTCCGAATTTCGAGGTTTTTGTAGGAGTTTTTATTTATTTATTTATGTTTGGGTCAAACCAAACCTGGCATGCGGGCCCCTGGCACGCGGGCCCCTGGCACGCGGGGGTCCCTGGCCCGCGAGCCAGGTCCAGTATCCGATGAAGCTGTAAAAGCCGAGAAGGCTAACAGCAATTACATCACCGAAAATATATATACGGCAGAATAACTGGCCCTGGAGTGGTACCTACCTAGACGGATTCCTGCATAGGAATCGTACCACCAGTAACGCTACTTAATGTCGTGGTCATAAGATTAAATTTGAGTTTATTTAATTTTATGTTTTGATCGATCGAGGAAGCCTTTAGAAGCAATGAAGAGATTTTTGTATTAAACTGTTTTTTCGGTTTTTGTATATCATCATGTTAGGTCTATTGATTTACCTAAGCTAAATACTATTTTAGTACTTAAAAAGCTAATTAGTTTAATCACGGCGTCGTAAGGCTGCAACGCATTCGCTCGTGTGCTTCCGCCTCGATGTTTGTAAAAACCTTAATCCACCGCAATTAAATTACTGAACTACGTTGCAGTTTCATATCGAACATGCAATTACTATGTTAACTTATGTTCTTTATGCCCAAAGGCTTACCTTTAATAAATTTATTGAATAACATAAGGTAAAAGCTTTCACGTGAGAGTCATGGAGCGCTAAATGACATATAATGCAATCCATCCTTCCACCGCTATAAGGCTGACTTGAAATGCAATTTTAGTTATCGCCGCTGGATGCCTCGAAGAATCAAATTAAAGCTAATTGGCAGATAGATAGACTCCAAGTCGGAAACAGTAATATCCATATTCCACTCTATATTCAATTTAGTCCCGTATTATCTTCGCTGTAAAATTAAGTGACTTTGAAGTCAACAAATTATTTTAAAATTTTAGTGAAGTTACTTGATGCCCTCCTAGCCGATTTTCGGCCAACCACGATTCCAACTTTCGAATACTGTCGGAAGCTATCAACTGTGCAGGAGATATTATAGTGCCACAGGTATACTCGCAAACACAGATGCATTCATTCATCCCAACCTACCCGCGCCTGCTGTAACGCTCATACGATAAGATCGGAAGTAGGTTATTAAATCGTGAATTTTGTGAGCCCCCAAGCGTGACAATTATGGCAAAATTCCTACAAAATAAGCGGGTAGTCTTCAACCAGTGCATGTTGGCAGTGATGACATACGGAACCGAGGCGAGGTGCTTCACTGCAGGCCGCATGAGAAAGAGTCAGAGATGAGAGTCGCTCAGCGAACTATGGAAAGGGCTGTCTTCCGCGTTTCTCTGTGAGATAGAAACCGTAAGGATGATATCCGCAGCAGAACTGGAGTAACCGACACGACAGCCCCAAGGATTAACAAGCTGAAGTGGCAATGGGCGGCCGGCCATATAGCTCGTAGAATTGATAACCATTGTGAAAGAAAGACACTCCAGGGAGTGCCAACCTCTTACCGGCAAACGCAATGTAGACCAACCCCCAGCTAGATGGAGCGACGAACTGCGTGATTTTGCTGGTTGCAAGCCAATGGATGCTGGTACATGAATTCCTGCATGGAACAAACATTAGTATGGCTTGCAGATAGTAGTTCCGGATTTGAATATTTATACGTGTTCAATTATGTCTGTGTGCAATTTTTTTCTAAAAACCCGCCCGAAATTTTAGAATAAAGCAATGTTAATAAGAAAAGTGCGCAAGCATCTTGGTAAACGTGACAAAAGTGAAAGTTATATTCTAAGCTTGATTAAAATATAAATAAAACAAATAACATGAATTAACAAAAAATATCGTTCACTGTTAAATAACTCTTCAGTATATAAACAATTATAAGTTAGCCGATAAATATTAATTAAGACAACAGACTCGTCGCGCCCAAAGAAGTTTTACTTTAAAAACGAACACATTTACCGGACATGATCTCTAAAATGCTGAAGTGCTCATGACAGTTATGAAGTCCAAATGTTTGAATGTTTTCAAAATTAATTCGTTTTATATCCATTGCTTGATTGGTGAGACTAATTTTAATACAGCCCGTCAAGACCGTAGTCAGATGCATGGTAAATTCAGTCTGACTATTTCCAGCCAAGCAAAGCTTACACCGCTTTAAGAGGTTTGATGTGTCTCGCTGTTGCTCAAAGTGTCCTGTTTCTGACAGGCGTTGTACCGCTCACGACTGGAAGTTTGCTAATGCACTGTCGTGCCTCCGTTCTTTGCTAAAATTTCATTGTTTACATTAGGAGGATATTTAACGTATGTAGGCATTATTTCAATATCTCTTTGTTCTAATAATACAGTCTCCCGCATGCCCTCTGTCGGGCCATGGATTTTTTTTATGTTGGTCTACTTACTGATATCAATAAATCTTATAGTAGAGTTAATGTATATGAGTAGTTCATTTTGGATATGTTTGTTAGTTTATTTATTTATAGATCTTTATTGTTTGCTTCACAAAGAAAGGATACAAAGGGCGGAAATAATGCCTTTGGGTATTTTTTCCCAGTCAACCCATGCAGTGGATAGATTTATATGTAGTTGTAATAATATAAGACAAAAAAATATGATAAAAAATAATATGAAAATTATAATATGATAAAAAATTATATAGATATGCGTATGTGTCTTTGCCTTTTAAACAAAATAAAAAAATAATATCTTCGTATCAACATTTTCCGGCAAACGCAGTGTAGGGCGCCCCCCACTAGATAGAGCGACGACCTACGCGATATTGCGGTGGCTCAGGACCGTGCTTTGTGGCAATCTATGGGGGAGGCCTATGTTCAACAGTGGACTAAGATAGGCTGAAATGATGATGATGATGATGATCAACATTTTCAGATCAATCAATAGTCAGTAAACGATCTACATTTCTATATTTTTGCAAGTAGTCACAGATTGTCAAACATTCTGAAAGTTTCGTTTTAGAAATAATTGTTTAGCTTGTTTTTGAAACCAAGCACTTAATCAACAGGAAACCTATACAACTATGTACTGGAACATCGGTAATAAATAAACTGCGGTTGCCAACCCGCCTGCCAAGCTGCCGAGCTGCAAACTTTTGTGGCAATCAATTGGGAAGGCCTATGTTCAGCAGTTGACTGAAATGATGATGATGAGGTACCACCGCAGTGTCAATAATTCTGCCGTCAAACACAGTGTACAATCATAACTGTGTTTCGGTCTCAAGGGCACTGATAATTACTGGGCATATGAGAATTAAGGATTGATGTTTCAGAGTGACGAGCGCAGTGCGATGATACACATTATCCTAGGTGACACAGCACTAGGTAACCTTACACTTCTTTACATCTTACAGCACTTACCATCAGGTAAACCTTTTGCTCGTCTCGTCACTTACCTCCATAAAAAGTAAGTGTCTATTGCGATCTCCAATGCGCCTAGTTAAAGGCAAATCCTCTCTACTTACGAGACGTTCTCTCTACATTTGTCCAGCATTAGACATTTTTACAGGCTATCAATCTCTTTGCCATCATCATCACTTCAGCCCATCACTAGTCCAATGCTGTACATTGGCCTCTCCCATATATTGCCACAGAAGCTCTCATTTTGGGGGGATTATGCCATAAGTGCCACGCTCGGCGGGCGAGTTGGCAACCGCAGTTTATTTATGTATATGTCCGGGAAGATGCTGCTGCCCATCTTCTGGTTTTAATTTTCTGTCTGTCGACTTCACTCCGCGGGATGAGAAGGGTAGTAGATTCACTTAAGCCGCTACCACTATGAACCAAATTATTTTAAATATTTATTTTATTTATTTATTTATCCTTTATTGCTGACACCTTAAGCTAAGGGCTACGCTAACTAAAGAATAAACAAATTAATAATAAATAGGAGGAAAATAAATTTATGATATTTTTTATATGTAATATTTAATTATAATTAGATATTACATATAAAATATAATTATATATGTATATACGAGTAATTTAGAATTAGATATATAATAAATAAGCTTTACATATATAAACACGTATACAACTACTAATGAACCAATAATTATAACATTACATACACAAATAGGAATATATATATATATATATATATATATAATAGAAACCAAAAATGAGTTAAGCCGAATAACGCTACTTATCATTTAGGTAATATTAGGTATATTATTATGCCTTTCATATTATTTTCACCTCTGCTTTGCCTTATAGTTGATTGGGAGAAAATGCTTTTAGGCATTTAGTCCGCCACGTGTACTACGAGGGCATAAAAGCTTAAATAAATTAAACAAAAAATATAAAAATGTTATAAATTAATATCATTTTACTTTACTTCTATATATACATTTTACTTCTATATTGAAGCTGGAGAGTTTGTAAGTTTGAAAGCGCTAATCTCAAGAAATACTTATCCGATATAAAAATCAATTTATTGGGTAAGTTTATCATTATATACACTAATATTATAAATGCGAAAGTAGCTCTGTCTGTCCCTATGTCTGTTTGTTACCTTTTCGCGGTTCAACCGTTGGACCGATCTTGACAAAATTGGGCACATATATAGCTTGCGTCCCGGAGAGCGACATAGGATACCTTTTTTATCTCAGAAAATCAAATAGTTCCCACGGGATATTTAAAAAAACATATAAGCGATTTACCACTGACTCGGCACGATAACTCCGAAACTAAGACCCATTGAAATTCGGTATACATATTCCTTTTCCGAAACAGACTACAATTTACTCTTAAATGGGTCATCGTGTTGTTTTACTCTGTACAGACTTTAACATAATAACTTCAGTGCGAAACCGGGGCAGGACAGCTTTTTAATGTTATAGGTCCAAATGTTGTTGCTTTAAAAAATGATGAAAAAATATGAAAAAATAAAGGCTTATTACTGGATCGTGTCCCATATTTTATAAACAAATTATCAATATTTAATAAGCTCTGGGCAACGTCAATACACATTGGAACGACGCATTGAGGTCAGCATCTAGCTTTCAACGATCGTCACTATATCCACGTCCAACTTCAATAATACGAAGTTCAATAATATGAAAATATGTTTTAACAAAATTTTCAAAACTATATGGTGTTTCGGGGATTGGGAATGAATGGATGTACGAATGAGCGTGAATGAGAACTCGAATGAACGGGAATAGGCATTTTGGGTTATACCAATCAATCATTCAATCATCACCAATCATTTAAATGAAAACTTTATACGCTTAGCAATGTTATTGGGGAAAATTGTCTTAGTTAAAGAGAAGAGTGAATAGACTTTCGCTAAAAGTGAGGTAACATCCAAAACTGCCAACCTTGCATAGACGCGTCTTTGGATAAGGCCTTCCTTCATCAGTACTGCGTGGTGCAGTATGTGATGAATATGTTTATGAACCTAATATTTTTTCTCACTACGATCTTAATTTAAAAAAAAAAAATTAAATACTATATTGATCCGGCTTTAATTCCTAGACTTTCATTTCTAAGACGTTTCACGCTTTTCGAAATCCGTATCAAACCATTGAATTGGTCTAATCTTCAGTTAGGCTTGTTAAATCTTTAAACATGGCTCTAATTTCACTTTTTGGTTCACATTACAAATCTACGAGGTCCAAGTGAACTGGTATTTGAAAGAAAATTCCGTTTAACAAAAGAAAAACTAAAGTGCTCGTAGATAATGAATTGTTTAATACTAAAGGACTTTTTTTTCGAAATGGATACTGGTGGTAGGATTCCTTTGCAGAAATCCGCATAGCCAGTTATTCTGCCGTGAAGCAATAGTGTGCAATTATTACTGCGTTTGGGTCTGAAGGGCACTGCGAGCTATCGTTATTACAGTGCAAATGAGACTTACGAACGTGACGTATCAGGGAGACGGCCGCAGTGTGGTGCTACATAGAAATGTTGGAAATGACACAGCATTTGTTATTGGCAGACGTTGCACTTACCATCAGGGAAACTTTTTGATTTTCTCTTCACTTACTCCTATAGAAAAAGGATAACATGCTTGTCTTAAATCAGCTTATAAGTTTGTGTTACCTAGTACCCAAAACTATGTCTTGATTGTAATATGAAATAAACATAATTATTGCATACCGTTCCTGTTGCAATGACTCATCTATATTACAGAATCATAACACAAATGAATTCCAGGATTTAAAAAAAAGAATGAAAAGATGAAGGTACCCCGGATTAACTATGACATCAGGACATCTGTCACCTCAGTCCTTCCGTGACCATGGGTGCTGCAAAGCGCTCGAAACGTCGCGATATAGTTAAAATTAAACGCGGCAAAATGCGTAAAAATTAGTTTTATTTAAAACCAAAGACAATTGAATAACAACTTTGACTCAGTGATGTTCTCCTAGTCGATTTCGACCACAGCGACAACTTCCGAATACTGTCGAGAGCCATCAACTGCGCAGGAGATATTATAGTGCCACAAGTGTACGCGCAAACACAGAGACACTCCTCGTCCCAACCTACCCGCGCCCGATGTTACGCTGATGGGATAAGATCGGAGGTAGGCTAGGATGCAGTATCAGAAACACGGGGACATTCACAACACAACCAGACCCGAAAACCAACACGTTATGTTTTAGCACAAATGTTGGCTCCGGCTGGGATTCGAACCCAGGACCCGCTGCGTAGCAGTCAGGCACTCTGACCATTCCGGCCACGCGGTCGTCAAACTTTTTGTTTTTGTTTGACTCAGTAGAACATTCCCCGTAATAACTTGACAAACTTCTGTCCCACACACAATGCAATACGTGAATGAGTTCATTCCAATATTATAAAACACAAAAAAGTTTTTTAATTCCGACTTCAACAATTCGCGTTAGAAAATAAAGTTTTAATTCATAGTTTACAACCTTCTCTTAATAAGAGTCATATTAATTAACGGGATACAGTCGTGATCTTATGTATGTATTAATTAACGACCATCAGGTCTAGTGGACCTGACTGCAGCGAAGCGGGTCATGGATCCGAATCCCAGTCGGGGACAATATTTGTGCAAAGTTACAAATTGTTGGTTTTAGGATCCGATTGTATTGGGCATGCAAAAGTTACGTCTGTAAAACGCACTCGCGATAAATGAGAAATCTAGGATTTCTTTAAACTAATCAAATTCTAAATCAATGTTATCGATTTTATCTTAGACTGCAGCTCATAAGCTACGTGTCATTGGCTCAAACTTAACATAAATATTTTAAAAAAACCCTGAAGTCGTCCGGTGCGATTGACATTCACCTAATTACGTACGGCGTATGATACTCGATTTCGTAAAACAATATAAATTCAGGTTGCAATGAGAGTTTGTAAAATTCGTAGAGAGATTATATTGCCGAATCATTACACCTCGTGGTAAGAGTCAAAATTTCGTCGCGGGTCCAGTTTTCGAATCCGAACATTTGCGCGAAAACACCTTTTTTTTCGGATTCCGTTGTGTTGTGATTGCCCCCGTGTGTGCCTGACACTGCATCCTCGCCTATCTCCGATATTAACGCATGTGCGCTTCATCAGGCGCGTAAGTTAGGATGATTAAGTTGCTGTGTGTTTTCACACTAGTGCCAAAATAATATCTCGTGCGCAGTCGAAATCTTCCGACAGTTTGGAAGTGGTGTCCGTGGTCTAAAATCGACCAAGATTGAATCGCGGTCATTGGATGCAGTTTCGGAGACATTAACAGTTGTATCCGGACCCGAAAAACATGACAAATGGGTATGAAGAACGGTACAAAATAATTGTAACAGTGACCTTTGCTAGCAGTTTGTTTGGTGAATAATCTCTACGCGATTTGTTTCGTTTCAAAGTTAAACGTACTTATCAGCAATCACGTAATGGAAATCGATGACTCACATCTCGTTGACCCTGTGTCGAGTTTAGTATGACAGAAATTCTGTTCAAACAGGTTTGTGTTTATGGCCAGGATTTTATATAGACTGGTACGTACTCGTATAATGACTGGTATGATATCTATGTTCTGTACTTTGTAAACATTAAATTATTTTTTAAGGCAAAAGTCGTGACCTCTTTGCTAGTGTTAAAGTAGCGTAGTGACATCTTTGTCGTCACATGTTACGACATAGATGTCGCTACAGTAGCATATCGAGTAAAATTTGTAATGATTTTTTTATTAAAAATAAATGTATAATAAAAAAATAATGGCAAACATTTCAAAGTTTGTATAAAAAAGAGATAGTTCACTGAAGATTTATTAAAGAGAACTCTTATTTCGGTCTTACATTGAATTTTTTAATCACTGTACAAGTACATATACGAGTAGATTCTGCAAAAGACACTCGTAATTTACCCAGGAAGAACAAAATTCAATAAATAAATAAAACCGCCAATATTTCGGTTGGCGACAAAAGGACAGTGAGCACTTCGTGGTGTTTTTTTTTTCTTTCCTTTATAATTTTTTCGTGGGCAGTTTCACCTACTTAAAAAAAAACTCTTTTTTACTTTATGAAAAATCATTTTTATATAATATTTATCTGAACGCAACTCTATTGTATTTCCTAGTATGGAAGATATATAATTTTATTTACTTGAAGCGGCAATAGCCTAATTGTTAAGGATCGAGCCCGCCATTCTCCAACCATCATCCAAGCACGAGTTTTATGATTAATTGTAGTGATTGTGCAGAAATATTTGTAATGTAGCAATAGCATTTCTAATATTATTTTTAATTATGCATCGAATTTTTATATTCATTTTATTAAAAAACATTTTTTAATAATCGGACGAAAAATATTTTTATGTTGCATCTGTTATATCTTTTTTGTGGGTGTTCTTACAATAAGAGACTACATTATTCAAAAAATGAAAAGAGCCCGTCTGCGGCCGACTATTTTTTTCCCCGTCAGCGAATAGAGGCGGGTCCTTAAAGCTAGCCGTGTCTGGGAATATTTTATGTAGCAGGCTGCAGTTTAAAGTGGCGTGTATATTCACAAACAGAAACTCGGCTACCGAACAACGTCACGCTTCACCAAAGCTGGGGACATGAAAAATTGATCTGTTTGAGTTGGTTTCGCGTAATGCGACTCGACTCTTACAATTTCCTTTGACAAATTAAAATAGTTACGTTCAGTTCAGGTAACATCGATGTATATCGTTAAGCATGCTAATCTACATGGGTTAAACAAAGTCCCTTCATTTTACGCGCTATATTCTTCTTACGCATGAACGATTTCAGTCTTTGATACGAACTGAAGTGCTTTAAAATCACCTACATTTTTTTTATCTTTAAGTGACGAGACGAGCAGCGATGACCGCGTGCGGTCAGAATAACTGACTTCTGTGCCGCAGGTTCAGGGTTAGAATACAACTGAAACACATTCATTCCACACTTCACGGCAGGATAACTGACACTGCGGTTGTACCTACCCAAACAGAATCATACCAACAGTAAAATAAAATTGAAAATTATATTATATAGTCTTTAGTTAAAATCTATCAAAATGCATCACAACTTCCCAACGCTAATTTCAAGCTCTCAACTGATAACTGTCAGGATTCCTTTGTTCAACGGTTGTGTCGGTAATGCGACTACCTAGTATTGCATAGTACTCAATAGAACAAACAAACAGAGATACACGTAATTATTTTACACAATACGCATTGTATGCAATCTGTTCGATTCACGGCTATTCACACAACAGAACAATAATTTATCTGTTTGTTAATCTCGATAATTGTAATTTTGTTCAATTCAAATATTAAAGTGATTAGACGAGCAAATCGTTCACCTGCTGGTTAGTGCAACGTCTGCCCATAAAAAATGAATGCGACCCAGAGCATTTGTGTGTGGCACCACACTCCGCTCCGCGTTCTGAGACATCCGTTTTTTAATTCCATATGCCCAGTAATTACACCAGCTCTTGCAGTGCCCTTCAGATCGAAACATAGTAATGTTTGCACACTACTGCTTCACGGCCGAAAAACTGACCCGGGGTGGTACCTACCTAGATTGAATCCTCAATGGGAATCCTACCACCAGTAAAAAAAGAAATATTTTTATCTTTTTATTTCTAGCTTCATTATTAGTATAGATAGGCTTGAAACAATGTTCCTTAAATCAATCAAATCAAAACAAAGCGGCCTTGCTTTTCACTCTTCTGTTTTGATGGGAACTCAAACAGCATAGTTTCAAATGGCATAATAATAGCCATAAGCAGTTTCCATTCCAAATTAAACCTCAAGATTCATTTAGCGATTTCATCATTATCATCATCACTTCAGTCTTATCACTAGTCCAATTAATCACAGCCTGGCCGCGTGGCCTAGTGGTCAGAGTACCTGACTTCTACGCCGCGGGTCCTGGGTTCGATTCCCAGCCGGAGCCATCATTTGTGCTAAAACACAAATTGTTGGTTTTCTGGTCTGGATGTGTTGTGATTGTCCCGATGTTTCTGACACTGCATCCTAGCCTACCTCCGATCTTATCGCATCAGCGTTACATCGGGCGCCGGTAGGTTGGGACGAGTGAGTGTCTCTGTGTTTCCGCGACCACTTGTGTCACTATAATATCTCCTGCGAAGTTGATGGCTCTCGACAGTATTCGGAAGTTGTCGCCGTGGTCGAAATCGGCTAGGAGAACATCATTAATCACAGACTGACTTAGAAATTAGTAACAGGAGACGCAAAAGGACACCGAAACGAGAAGTCTGCCAACAGAAGCCAGAAGGTGGTGCTTAACATTTAACTATTATAGTTAATAGAATTAGGCGTAACTTTGCGGAAATCCATTATAATGAAGGAAATAAAGTTAGTTTGCTTAGATCCGCATGCAAAATATAAAATGGTGAATATTACCTAGTTTTGAAGAGCACCGCCCGCCCTCCCACAGTAGCGTGCACAAGCAAACTAACACCGCCACCAGATGCCCTCCACCACGAAAACACTCCCAGTAGTAATATACACCACTGAAGCCGAGACCACGACATGTGTTTCACCTCAAAACGAGGCATTATCAAGTGATATTGACTCTACGACAGTCCGCCGCCGAGACGGGTTCACTAATTATTATACACATAAATTGCGTGCGGATCTTAGCAAATTAACTTTCTTTCCTTCAATTAACTATTAATTATCTAAGAAACGACTAGGCGTGTCTTTCACTATTGCTAGCGTTGAAAGCAATTTCGACCGAACGAAAAGTCTTTTTATTTTTTTAACTTTCAGTTAACATTATTGCGGGAAAGGCGAAAGGACATCGATATGAAAGTTTTAATTAAAATTCCATGTGCGTTGTTGAATGATTTAATAACACGGCAAAAAGGTGATGGGAGGAGGAGGTAGCGGGAGGATTTGTTAAATTTACAGCCATTTTAACAGATTAGAACTGAAACTTGTAAATAACCATATGAATAATCTAGGTACATGGAATTTGCTCGAACTGTGACGAAGCGTTAACATTTATACGTTCTGCTCGTTTCGTGACTTTATCCTAAAGACAGCAATTTATCACTGGTATGGTGAGATGTATTCCTATGTAGGAATACGTCTAGGTAGGTACGTATCGACGCAGTGTGAGTAGTTCGGTGCAAACACCACTGTTTCGATTTGAAAGGCACTTAATGTAGTGTAATACCCTTCCTGTCCATCTCCTGGTTTTAATTTCGCTCTGTCGACTTTTACGACAGCCACGGGCTGGGATGGGGTGGTAGATTTTCTTAGGCCGCCACTCGGCATTCCATTTGCCATCCAAAATTATAAAATTACTATAAAAATACGTCAGTAACTGATACGTTTTTCTATTCGGTATAAAATTTTTCTTATTAATAAACAGATACAATGTTCCAAGTAGCGCAGTTCACAGCGTGGATTAAAAGAAAGTTAAAATGCGTCGCGAGATATCTGAAACATCTTCAAGGAAGTGTAACCATAACGCAAGTGTCCCCTATCAAACCACCCGTGCTATAGATACTCACTGATATTAAAATTAGCAGAGCGAAATAATTCATTACATTCATATCTTGATGAATGCAGATAGTTTAAATTTCTAAAGAAACTTGTCATTTGATATGATCATTGTTTAGTTGAGTAATTGAAGTAATAGTCCGATTGTATTAACGTGTGATAAGGGTAGGTCGTATGCAGAGTAATGGAGTAGTCAGTGGGCGAATTAACCGTGTTTATATTGTCAGAAGAAATATATCAAAATCGGTGACGGGCTGCCGCGCACTGAAGCAATTACGGCATGAATAAGCGCTGCCGCTTTCTCTTGAATAGACGCTTTTTAGGAGAAGCGGTAGACTGCCGCTAGCTGATGATGACGCAGATAACGTGAACCTTTTCTTTTATAATTCCTTGATGATTACAACGTTTCAATAATTACAAAAATATGAAAATAATACTAAAAAAGAGAATTCCCGTGGTTTCCTTCGTCTGCTCCTCGTTTTGTTGCAGACTTTATATAAATACTTTTGTAAAACGAATTTTAAATTTCTCAGACTAGAAAATAGAAAAACGAGATAAAAAATATAAGATAATTAGGCAAAAAATATATTGCATTTCATTTTTCTCTTATTCTACACTAACTAACTAGAATTCGATAATAAGAGCCGACACTGGGTCCATGCCGCACCACCTCGAGCCAATAGAGGACTAGCGCTTGCAAAGTTCAACCTGCTGCAAGCGCTAGTCCTCGATTTCATCGCCAGCGGTACCTAGGATGGTCGACCGGTCATCCGCCACTCGGCCGTTTCAAGTTCGCACGTTTTACAGCCCGATCTTTCGACGTAATCGGGCTAACAAACCCCGGTAACCAACACCTTATGCATGACTGCTCACGGGTCCAAAACCCTCAAATTAGAGGAGGCTTTACCTCAGCAGTGTGATGTTTATAACTCGTTTATTGAATGTTAATATTTCAAGGTTATTGGATGTAGGCTATTAAATATACGGCATTTACATTAATATTTATAAATTTGGGAACCTCATCATTGATGTCGTCGATTGCTTCCCCAGTCAAGGGCATGAACCGAATAATACATTTTACTTTTTGTTCGTTCGTATATTATTTTTAATTAACTATTTTATAATAACTTTACTACAGAATAAAATACCATAGGCTTGGAACGTAACAATAAGAAATGCTGTTGGATTTAAAAAATAAACATTCTTATATAATCATCGACAACATCGCCGGCCTTTATAATTCCACTGCTGCACGTTACTTTCCTGGTTAGAAAAAGCTGGCATGCATTGTATGGGAAGCTACCTAACCTATACTCGCCATGCTGGGAAGGCGGATTGGGTAATGGGTAATCGGATTGCAACTGAAGTGGCAATGGGCCGGCTATATAGCTCATAGGACCGATAATCGTTGGAGAGGAGAGGTTCTCGAGTGGCAACCGCATACCGACAACCAGTGTAGGGTAACCCCCCATTAAATAGAGCGATGCCCTGCACGGTTTTATGTAATTTCGATAGACACTGGTGGCTTTGATACGTGTTTTGTGGCAATCTAAGGGCGAGACGTATTTTCAGACCGATTGTAAAGGTTCCTATGCAGAGATCACAGTTACCACTACTACGAGTGACCCAGGTAGGTACCGCCCCAGGGCCAGTTATTCTGCCGCGAACCAGCAGTGTGCGTTACTGTGTTTTGGTCTGAATGGCACTGAGATTTACCGTAATCACTGGGCATGTGAGAGTTAAGAACTGATGTCTCTGGGTGACGGGGCAGTGTGGTGGACGCAGAAATGTTCTAGGTGATACAGCATTTGCTGTGGGCGGTTTTTTTTTACCATCAGGTGAGCGTTTTGCTCGTCTCGTCACTTTGAAAAAAGAAGCAAAAAGTATGTTATTATACAGTAGTGGTAGAGCTCCTGTAAGGAAACCGCCTAGTTAGTTCCTACCACCGCCATGCCAGGTATTTTGCCGTCAAGCCAGTGCTTGCTAAATATGTAAACACCGAAGTGTTTGAGTTTGAAGGGTGTAAGGACTTCGAAGAACGTAGTTGTTAACAAGTGTTATACTGTATATATATTTCTCTTGGCACCTTCTTATATACTTTTAGTAATGACAGGATCTACCACCCAATCTCATCCGGCGGGTGTCGTAAAAGTCGACAGAGGGAAAATTAAAACCAGGAGCATCTTCCCGGAACATCTGATGAATGAACTGTCAAGCGAGGCAACTACGACGAAATCCCCCCAAAATACGAGCTACAAACTTTTGTGGCAATCCATAGACTACCCATAGAGGAGGACTACTACTACCCGGACTATTGATTGGCTGAAATGATGATGATGATGAATTATAGTATTAAACATTCGTCGAGCGGGCCTGTACAATATCAAATCTTAGCCTATTAAAGGTACATTTGGCGGCAACTCCATACAAGTTATGTCAAATTCTGTCTCGGATCATGAATTTACTGGAACCCGCTGTAAGTTACTAAAACTATTTATGATAATAGAGGCGTCTAAGGCATTGTACGGGCAGCTTTTATTCGTGCAGAATACACCATAGGAACGACCATGGGAACGCAATGGGGAGTATGATTTTTTTTGACTTTTACCAAAATGACGGCGACGTGGTTCGCCACCCGTCACGTTTCGTTTCCCACGAGGGTGAAGAGATCGCTACGAGAGTGGCCACTTCATATCCCTTAAATGGGAAAAAGGCGTGACTATATGTATGTATGTTATAGTAATACAGATCGTTAGTTACTCATATTTATTCTGGAATTTTGGATTGTTATGAAATATATTTAATCTCTGATGAAAGAAATTCAAATTTCATTTCTCAAATCCTTTTTATTTTACAATCTACCACCGTCTCCTAAAAGGGCTCCTCTCTAAGGAAAATAAACAGGTAAAACAAACTTTGCAGATATGCCTTTATCATTTTTATTAATACTTTTTTTCTTTTTGAAATGATAAATAATATAAAAATCCTCATTTACCTGTTATAGTATTAATAAACCTTTGTATAAATTACCAGCTGTGCCCTGCGGTTTCACCTGCCGTTTATTTTATAAGAAACCGCTCTAAGAGTCTTAGACCCGATTTCACCGATTGCTTTGGCAACCGAGTTTAATAAAACTGCGTTTTTCTTAACTGAGTTCAAATGTATCATTCGATCTCGGTTTTCGTCTAACCGATTTCACCGACTCAATTTTGATCGGGTTTAGAAAAACGAAGTTTACATGAAATATCGTCACAATCTAAAACGAAAGGACGATTTATTTCGTATTTTGCGACATCGAACAGCCTGTTTTTATGCATAGGTTACATAGGTATAACAATAAATAATACGAATTAAAAGTAAATTTTGTGTTTACATAGTTGTGCAATTGACAATGACAGCTCTCTAAACGCGTTTAAAGAGCTGAACGTCGAAAATTAGCCATTCAGAATTTGAACCGCGTTTAGCGTTGACTGCGAAACAAACTCTTCTTTTTATAATATTTGTATAGATTTGTTAAATATTTTTTAGAACCTTTGGAAACCAGGTGGACATCGTTTCTAACTTAATTGTGTAATCTGATCCCAATCTATCTATCTAATACCAATTAAAATTGATTTCCAAGTCTGTCACATATCCTGTACAATTGACTTCATTCCATTTTATTTTTAGAAAAAGATGATGAGATCACTATAAAAAAGTAAAAAGTTAAGTAACAGCTTATAAATGTTCCACTGCTGAGCACAGGCCTCCTCTCATTTTTGGAGCGGGAACTACTCCGCCACGCTGCTCCAAATGCGGGTTCGCGGACTTCACATGTCATCGAAATATTTCTATTCCTCGGATATGCAGGTTTCCTCACGATGTTTCCCTTCACCGCTGAGCACGTGATAAATCAGCACTCAAAATTGGAGAACAATTTTAGAGGTGCTGGTACCGGGGATCGAACACAGGTTTCTCGCGTGCTATGAAATTATAGCCGAGCACCCGGCCCCTGCGCTACCACGGCAAGTCATTGTGTAACAGTCGCAAACTTTAATTTAGCAGAAAGCGTTTAAAGAACAGAGAGAAG
The DNA here is from genome assembly GCA_019845155.1 of Luehdorfia chinensis. Classification (NCBI taxonomy): domain Eukaryota; kingdom Metazoa; phylum Arthropoda; class Insecta; order Lepidoptera; family Papilionidae; genus Luehdorfia; species Luehdorfia chinensis. The sequence continues at coordinate 3,463,392 of JAHVAK010000480.1, read as the reverse complement.
TAGAAGAATTAAATAGAAATTTATTTCTGAAAACAGTGAAAAATAAATGAACGATCGCAAATGAGTTAAATCAATTCTAATGAATTCATCGATTCAGTCTTCAAATGGGGTTTCGTGGTAGTCCAATGGATCCTAGTCGATGTATAATGAAGTCAATTTTCTTTTAACATTTAGGATATTCATACGTTTTAAGTTAATTAAAAGTTAATTAAAGTCTTTAAATGTTTTATTTTTGCTATCGTAGATAATTTGCTGGGCCGGTGGTGAGGATTAAAGAAAGTTAATAACGCTGATCAAGTAAATGTCAGGAAAATCTAATGCTCTCTTAAAGTTGGATGAATAATCACGTAGGCTGATAGTAGGATTCCTATGCTGGAATACGTCTAGGTAGATACCACCCCAGGGTCAGTTATTCTGCCGTGAAGCAGTAGTGTGCAAACATTACTGTGTCTCAGTCTGAAGGGCGCTGAGAGCTAGTGTAATCAATGGACATATGAGGCTTAAAAACTGATGTCCCAGGGTGAGGAGCGCATTGTGATATTCTGGTGACACACAAAAATATTCTGGATGGCACAGCATCTGTTACGGGCAGGTGCTGCAACTTACCATCAGGTTAACGTTTGCTTGTCTCGTCACTCTATTCAATAAAAAAAAGAAAAAACTCTTAAATATCCAATATATATAATTTCGATGATGTAATTGCTGTTAGCCTTTTTTGACTTTTACAGCTTCATCGGATACTGTGCTCACGGGCCAGGGGCCCGCGTGCCAGGTTTGGTTTGACCCAAACATAAATACATAAATAAACTCCTACAATAACCGCGAAATTCGGACTGTCGCGTTCGCTGCGTGTTTGCGCGATTTAGAAAATCTCTAAAAGGGTTTTAAGCCCTCTAATGACCGTCCGAGGTAGGCTGCGGGCCTCCATTCGGACAGTCGACTTGTGTGTCGGTAACTCTGGGCGGTGAGAACCGCCCTGGAACACGGGTGTATCGTGTGGACGCGGTGTGATTGTCGACTGCTGCGCGCCGCTCTCTACGGCGGTCGCGCGTCGTGGTGCGTAAATATCCAAACCACCAATAGTGTAGACAGAGGGCATGTAATCACAGGTAATAGTAACAACCTATAAATGACCCACTGCCGAGCACAGGCCTCGTCTCATTTCTAAGAGAGCCTTTGAGCCGGGAAGAATCCGCCACGCTGCTCCGGTTGCTGTTGACGGACTTCACATGTCCTCAAAATATTTGTATTCCTCAGACATGCAGGTTTCCTCACGATGTTCTCCTTCACCGTTTAAAATTGTCGAACAATTTTAGAGGAGTCGGCACCGAGAATGTAACTCAGGTCATTCGCGTTGTATGAAATTTAAGGCGATCGGCCGGTCCCTGAGCTACCATTGGTAGACTCACTTAAAACCTAATATTTTTACTATATTAAACAGTACCTTTACAAAAAATTTAACATTGTAATTTGTACATTCAGTCTTCCATAACCTAGATTGTAGATTGCAACGGGCCAATTTCCGCAACTCGTATAGACGTGGAGTTGCGGAGTTTGTTCCTATTTTGATACCTCCTTCCTACCGAGTGTCGTAAGAAGCGACAAAGGTATTGTACGGACAGCCTCTATATTTGTTGCCTATACTGCTAGTGAGAACTCAACGGGGAGTAAGAATTTTTTAATATGTACCGAAATGGCGGCCACGTGTCCACCCGTCACGTCTCGTTTCCCGCGGGGCGAAAAATGGGTAACGTAAGTATGTATTTCTCGGAATCATATATATATTTGTAGTAGCTTGAGTGTTCAACCAAAGCAAATATTACCCTCGTGCGGGCAAATTTGTCAAGCTCAAATTACATTTAAAAGTAATCTGATTTTATCAGTTTCCGCTTCCCGGAAGACAAGAGCGGCGTAGCTGCATCGTATAATTGCATTTATTTTATAACGAAATCGAGCCGCGGCATCATTTTAAAATAAGAAAATTCAGACGAGCTCGAGGAAAATTCCCTTTAAGAAAAATAATATAACCGTATAGCACAAACCTAACAAGTTGAACATTACTCTTATATTGATTTTTTTTTATCTGTTGTTCAGCAACGAAAGTGCCTAGTGACATTTTTTGTACAATTCGCCGCCATTTCTTAATGAGGTTCCTCCTACATCGATGAAACTAGCTAAAGAAATTGCACAGGTGCCCTTTTATTTTCCATTTATCAAAAACATTTTAAACATCTTTTATTAAATATTAAAAAAACACTAAAAGTCTCTCACGCAATCGAAAAACGCTCTAAAAACTCCATATTACTCAACTTTACTGGTGGTAGGATTCCCATGCAGGAAAGCGTCTAGGTAGGTACCACCCCAGGGCCAGTTATTCTGCCGTGAAACAGTAGTGTGCAAGCATTACTGTGTTTCGGTTTGAAGGGCACTGTGAGCTAGCGTAATCACTGGGCATTTGAGACTTAACAACTGATGTCTCAGGGTGACGGGCGCAGTGTGGTGTCACACAGAAATATTCTGGGTGACTAAGCATTTGTTGTGGGTGGACGTTGCTCTTTACTGATGGTAAAAACCAAAGTACTGAGGTCAAAAAACTCAAGTAGACCTGACTCCAGTGGCAACTTATAAGCAAAGACCTTATTTAAAGGGTCGATGTCCTTCAGGCCAATGAAACTTCGGCGACAACTACCAGTTAACGGCAAAATCCCCCCAAAATAAGAGCGCACAAACTTTTGGCGCAATCTATGGGGGAGGCCTATGTACAGAAGTGGACTAGTGTTAGCCTGAAATGATGATTATGATGAACTGAACCGCAAATAAGAGCAAGGGTGCCAGCTCATCTTGAGTCCCGTTCAACTAGCAGCAAGCCATAGTATAGTTAAAAAAAATATTTTATCTATCGAGTAGTTTCGATAGTACTTCGTAAAAACATTACGAATAAAAAAAAACAAAACATCCGTATATAACAATATAGATATCCTTTCAAATTCCAGCACACAACACGAGAAGTGGCGAAAGAATAAAAAAAAAAACAAAAATAATCAAATGACAGATACGTCTGAAAACGCTGAAGTGCGCGAGTTTTAAAAATGGAATAAAACGGAAAGCTTTACTTTTTTTGTTACCTTCGGCATGGTACAGAAAATAAAAAATAAAATCTCTCCACCCGTAGAAACAGCGGCCTGCCTATGCTACATTAATAAAATTCGTTGGATGACGAGTCGAATAATCGTTTTAAAAATGGTTTTAAAAACAAATGAAGTGCGTTTGACGCGCTACGAGGATTAACATTCAAATTTATAATTTATAAACTCAGTTCATTACCCGACTGTGTATCAGCATTTCGAAATCACACGGAAGAAGTTACTATGTTTACGAACAACGTACTTTAAAAATACATTTTATATTTAACAATAAGTAAATTAGTATTAAACAAAAAGGAAAGTCTTTCTTTCTTAAAAAAAAATGGTGAATTCTTCCTGTATCGTGGGTGCGTCTTACAGACAAATTCCACATGCACAAACAACACCCAGACTCGGAACAACTAAATGTAGGCCATACAAATGTTTGTCCCGTGCGGGAATCGACACCGCGTCCCGCGGCGCAGAAGCCAAGGGCCTCTCGCCACTGCGCCAACCGAGCCGACAATTAAATGTATACTTGTATTCTCTTATTATTATTTGCATAATATTCTAAAAAAATATTTGAACGTCTTGTTATTTATCCTACATCACTTCATACGTAATACGTCATGTAATTTATATTACTGTTTCGATTGCTAACTATGCCATAATCATGTCATTGTCATGGCATGATACAACCAGACCCGAAAACCGACAATTTGTTCTTTGCACAAATGTTGGCTCCGGCTGGGATTCGAAACCAGGACCGGCAGCGTAGAAGTCAGGTACTTTGGCCACACAGCAGAGTTTGTATGTTTGAATGCGCTAAACTCACATAATATTAATACGATTAAAAAAAATTGTACTAGATAGCCCGTTTACTGTGGAAGGTACCACAGAACCAAATATTATCGAAAAGAGCCGAATTGTGAACTCTCAGACCAGCGAGGTACCCTGCCCTACGACGCAATGATGCGACTTATTTGCGCGACTGAAACCGCGGGGCACTTTGGCAAATTATAGTATATTTTTCCAAAAAACAGTCACTGTTGTCTTTATAACCAAACGCCATGCAGTCGTGCACACGTCTCGCCAATTTTTTGTACGCCAATAACTGAAACGTTATTAACATATATTGCCTAATAAATAGGTAGCGACTGCTGCACCCCGTCTGCTCGAGTCACGCCCCTACCTGCGGGCAATGCCCTCTTTTGCACGTTGGAATTTAACACCGGCGCCGACGGAAAACGAATCTGAGATATTGAATGTTTTTAAAAAACAAATAAGTTGGGGCTCACACTTCGATCCCCGCCGTTCATGCTTTTCTTTCTATCCGGAAAAAAAATCTGATTGCTAAAAAGTTGAGCTACACTCTTTAAGCCCATCTGATACTTTAGAATTTGATAGTTTTTTAGTTCTCTAAAATATTTTAAAATAAAACATTTTTTCGTTTTAACATATTTCTATTTTCGACGACCGCGTTGCAGCGGTAACAGCACCCGATTTCAACGACGCAGGTCCTGGGATCTAAGCCCAACTGAAGCTAACAGTTTCAAAAACACAAATTGTTAGTTTCCGTAATTCAGGAATCCGTCTAGGTAGGAACACCCTCAGGCCAGTTGTTCTGCTGGAAGCAGTAGTGTGCAAACATTACTGTGTTTCGGTCTGGGGCACTGAGAGCTAGTGTAATCACTGGCGTGTGAGGCTTAAGAACTGACGACTCCGGGTGGCGGGCGCAGTGTGGTGCCACATAGAAATGTTCTGGGTGACACAGCATTTGTTATGGGCAGACGTTGCACTTACCGTCTCGTCACTTTATCCAATATAAAAAGTGAAATCTACGTCTGTATGAGCATGAAAAATAATGTTAGCGCTAGGAGCATGTAGTGGGGGCTAGTTTGCACAGTTCATTTGAGATCATCATCATCATCTCATGAGATCGATCCATGGTGCCGGCACCTCTTAAATTGTTCTGCGACTATAAGTGCTGATTTAACAAGTGCTCGGCGGTGAAGGAAAACGTCGTGAAGAAATCTACATGTCTGAGAAAAAAAATATTTTTAGGGAACCATTAAGTTCGCCAACCCACATTGGTGCAGCGTTGCGAACCTCTCAAAAACGAAGGGAGGCCTGTAGTCAGCATGGGACGACTGTAGGCAGTTTTACCTTCTGCCTCTACTGTGTCAATGCATTGTCACCTAGATTTGGTTGTCCTTTGACTTGAACGGTACAGGCGGTACCTCCCTAACCAACTCCATCGGATCTTGTCTGTCACGTCATGTCCTCTGAGACTGCCTCGGATGTAATCATTAATAATGCAGTCTCGGCTGATAACGTCGGACATCCACCGCATCGTTTTCATTTCCGTAGCGCACAGCCCCTTTACGTATCAGGGACAAGGTTAACACTAGCTACCTATCAATAACCGACGACCGCGTGAACCCTGTGGTCGGAATACCGGACTTTCGCGCCGCAGGTCCGGGGTTGGAATACCAGCGAGTTAAAATGTAAAAATACAAATAGTGTTTTCTTATTTGATAAACTGACGAAACGTTCACCTGATGGTGTCTGCCCATAATTGCGCCCGTCACCCAGAGACATAGATTCTTAAGTCTTATATACATTATACGACCGCGTGGCCTAGTGGTCAGAGTACCTGACTTCTACGCCGCCGCCAGGACCCGCGGCGTAGAATCGAATCCCAGCCGCAGCCAACATTTGTGCTAAAACACAAATTGTTGGTTTTCGGGTCTGGTTGTGTTGTGATTGTTCCCTTGTTTCTGATACTGCATCCTAGCCAACCTCCAAACTTATCGCATCAGCGTTACATCGGGCGCGGTTAGGTTGGGACGAGTGAGTGCCTCTGTTTTTGCGCGTACACTTGTGGAAACTATAATATCTCCTGCGCAGTTGATGGCCCTCGACAGTATTCAGAAGTTGTCGCCGCGGTCGAAATCGGCTAGGAGAGCATCACATATTATTAAGTGTCTTTCTACGAGCTATATGGATTGCCATTTCAGCTTGGTATATATTTTGGTATTATTAATAGTTTTTTTTTTTTTTAAACCCCACAGTAGTATTTTATCCTGTATCGTGGGCGCGTTTATACAAACATACATTTCACATGCACAATACAACCAGACCCGAAAAGCAACAATTTGTGTTTTTGCACAAATATTACCTCCGGCTGGGAATCGAACCCAGGATCGGTGGCGCAGAAGTCAGGTATGCTAACCACTACTCCACCGGGTCGACGAGTTAAATCTCCACGAGTTAATTACAAAAATGTTGTTATACAAAATTTATCAAGTTAATCTGTTTTCTACCAGCTTGTGTGCGTGTGTGTCGCTTATCACAGAATCACTGTGCTGTATTCCCGCGTTCAATCACTTTGCTATTGACGTCAAACAACAGAGGTTCCCGTTTTATCGCACCCAGCTCTGCTATCACACCAAAGCCAATTATTCTGTTACGCCCCACTGTTTGTAAATTTTACTCATTATGTTACATATGCACCCTGTTGTACGCAACCGGCTCGGATTCGAGATTATTCGCGGCCTGCATCCATCAACCATGCACAACTACATCCATACTTATTAACATAATACAAGGAAAATAGTGTCTGTCTGTTTGTCTTTTTTTTATTTGATAAAAGTGACGGAACGAGCAGAACGCTCACCTGATGGTAAGCGCAACGTATGCCCATAACAAATGCTGTGTCACCCAGAAAATTTCTGTGTGACACCACACCGCGCCCGTCACCTGAGACATCAGTTCTTAAGTGTCATATGCCTAGTGATTACGCTAGCTCTCAGTGCCCTTCAAACCGAAACACAGTAATGTTTGCACACTACTGCTTCACGGCAGAATAACTGGCCCGGGGGTGGTACCTACCTAGACGGATTCCTGCATAGGTTGTTTGTTTGTTAACTTCTCACAGCTCCACCGCTGAAACGATCTTGACGAAATTATTCACAAAGATATCTTGATTCATGGAGCCGTAGATAGAATTTTACATGTACATTTTTTTGGCCGGTAAATCAAAGAGATCCGACGGGCTTTTAATAAAACCTAAATCCACGCGAACGAAGTCTAGTTTTTAACCGACTTCAGAAAAAGAGGGTCCTCGCCATTCATCTGTATATATTCGTTTTTTATGTACCGACCTTACGTCCATATAAATTTGGTCAAGTTCTGATGATGGCATCCATGAGAAAATCATGTAAGTCTTAAATTGGCATAAGCATGTTTGGATCTGCTTGCGTTGCGGTTTTTTGATTAAATAGTTATTGATGGTGATGTTCTCCTAGTCGATTTCGACCACGGCGACAACTTCCGACTACTGTCGAGAGCCATCAACTGCGCAGGAGATATTATAGTGCCACAGGTGTACGCGCAAACACAGAGGCACTCACTCGTCCCAACCTACCCGCGCCCGATGTAACGCTGATGCGATAAGATTGGAGGTAGGCTAGGATGCAGTGTCAGAAACACGGGGACAATCACAACACAACCAGACCCGAAAACCAACAATTTAAGTTTTAGCACAAATGTTGGCTCCGGCTGGGATTCGAACCCGACCCGCGGCTTAGAAGTCAGGTACTCTGACCACTAGGCCACGCGGTCTTAAATAGTTATTACTATATATATAACACACGCTACGTTATATATTTAAAAGAGGTAAATGACGAAAAAAACATGTAAACCTGGTGATGAGTGCAACGTCTGCCTATAACAGTTGTCATGTCATCCAGAACTTTGCATAGGAAATTTCTTTGTAGCACTGTACTTAACGTCCGCACGCATCTCTTATTATTCAACCCAACTTAAGACTTCACTATTAATGCAGAAGCTTTCCATACAAACGCGCCGTAAGAAGTTTAATTAAGGTCAAGGGTGAAGTCTCACCGCAATCTCATAGTATCAATATCGAGGTCAATATAACCTAATAAGAATATCATCATCATTTCAGCCTATCACTAGTACACCCATAGATTGCCACAAAAGTTTGTAGCACTCATTCTGGGGGATTTTGCCATAGTTGCCACGCTCGGCAAGCGGGTTGGCAACCGCAGTTTATTTATTCAGATGTTCCAAGAAGATGCTGCTGCCCATCTCCTGGTTTATATTTTCCCTCTGTCGACTTTTACGATACCTTAGATTCTCTTACGCCGCTACCACACGGCAGATAAGAATATACCTCTCTAGTTATTAACAAGCTAGGCCCGCGAGATATTTTTTATGGTAGAAAGGAAAGACCCGAGCAAATCATTCACCCAATGGTGAATGATTCTGTCTCGGTCGGAACGTCGATTCCGCCTCGGTCTCGGACGATTCGGGTCTGACCAATACAAATGATGTGTCAACTAGAACATTTCTTTGTGGCACCATACTGCGCTCGTTACTCTGAGACATATGCCCACTGAATACACTAGCTATTAGTGTCCTTCAGACTAAAACACAGTAATGTTTGCACACTACTGTTTGACCGTAGGATAACTGGCACTACGACGGTACCTACCTAGACGGATTCTTGCGTAGAAACCATACCAACAGTAAAAATAAAACCGTTTAATAAATATTATATTGTATTTGTAGGCAATGGTACCTTTGTTTTGTCCATAATTGCTGTTGCTTCAGGCGTAGCAAAATTGCGACGAAAACAATTTACGAACAGCCGTAAGGGAATTTACAGAAGCTGCGCATGTTTCGAAACTATTCCTTTCACTGTAATGTATATTAAAAAACTTAACAGTGGTCTAATCTTTCAAGATAAAAAAAAAGATTTTCAATACAGTCATATATCAGGTATATAATATATCTGCTGGATTGTTTACAGGTATTAAAATAAAGCAATACGTTGGAATCACTAAGCTCAATGTTTACGTTTATAAAAAGTTACTTTATTTTTAGGCGAGCATTACTTCACTGCCAATGGTATGGCTTCCAAAAATATGAAACTTTTTTGTTTAATTTCGTGGTATTCGATACAGTACGGCTTGGCTGACGCAGAAGCGAAGCGATCGACTGAAGTTGTCCAAGCGGATTTCGACAATAACTTGTCATGTAGGAAAGATCGTACTATAAATAAAAGAAAATACTGCAAGCATTCACGCTAACACGGAGTTATTTGAGGAGAGCTGAAAACTTTTCTTTCCACGGTTTAAAACTAGATTTGAAACAGTTAGATTTTTTGTTTATTGGAGAAAGGGAAGAGACAATCGAAATGCTGTGTCACTCAGAACATTTCAATGTGGCACCATGCTGCACCCATGCCCCTAAAACTTATGCCCAGTAATAACACCAGCTCTCAGTGCCTTTCAGAGCGAAACACAGTTACGTTTGCATACTACTGCTTCGCGGTATAATAACCGGTCTCCTGCGGTGGTACCTACCTAGACGGATACTTGCGTAGGGGTCCTACCATCAGTTAAATTATGTAGTATAGAAGATACAGAACTACAACACATTCAAACTCGAAACCAATACTTTGAGTACATATTTTCTTAGAACGCTGACGACGCGGTCGTCAATATCCCACTATCCTTATAACATTTAAAAATAAAATTAAAAAAAAACTTTTTGATGTATTTGGTTGTTAAACTCATGCCTCATAATTAGTACTCCTGTCGTTCCTCGCCCTTGACCGTTTAAAAGAATTAAAAAAAAATGGCTACTTAACCCTATACTACGCGAAACTCATTAAAACTGTCGTCGTTCAGACGATGAATAAAATTAACGAAGTAACATTTTTTATAACTTAGGCTTTAAAATTAATTTGTATGTACCAAAAGAATATGGTTCTATACATTTAACTTTATCTTCTCTTTGCAAACACGAAATACTAAAATGTACGTGCAATGATATTCTAAAATGTGGTAAAGCTATTTTTATACTATGATGGATTTTCAAAGATCAATTTGAGGTATTTGTTTAGGAGGTATATTACATGAGCTTCAGAAAATGTGTGTCGGGCATGTGTGTGTGGTTGACGTGTATAAATGGTTCGTTAATGTAACATTACTTTTTTAAGATTAATTTAGTTTTTAAATTATGTCAACTAAGCCATAAAAATTATAATATTTGTAGAAAGTTAATTCGTTACGTGAATTCATTACATTTAGAACAAACACTTCCATAATAGTTATACTATACAATTACTGAGTAAATTAAAGAGAAAGTTGAAGATATGTCAGTAAATCAATGTAATGTAAAAATACGCGAGAATTGAAACTACAGGATTTTCTGCACCGACAGGAGCATAGCATACACTGCATGGGGTCTCTTGTATATTTTAAGATTATTTATACAAATAAATAAAATTGAAGTGTCTGTTTGTTATACCAAAATAACAGCCGTATAGACGTAAATTTAATCAATGTTTATGAAAGTATATACGGTAATTAACAGTATAAATCAATTTTAAAATTTTTGTCTGACTGTATGTTTGTTCCGACTAATCTTCGAAACGGCTGGACGGACTTTGACGGGACTTTCACTGACAGATAGCTGATATTATAGCGGGTAACTTAGGCTACTTTAATTTTGGAAAAATAATTAGGGTTCCGCGGAAAAACAATTAAAACTCCAAATTCGATTCAAATAGGGAAGTATATATGTATATCATCGATCGGGGTTGGCTTTTTACGCGCGTGAAACCGAGGCGCACAGCTAGCCTCATACAAAGTTATAACTTATCGTTTTTATTTTTGTTACAATAAACTGATATTTATAATGCATAATGATATTAAATTTTTCAATGACGTCATAAAAAGGCGATCGCGCGGCATCGTGGTCAGAGTATCTGACTTCTCGCGGGCCCTGGGTTCGAATATTTATCAGAGCTCAACTTTTGACAAAAACGCATATAGGTTTCGGGTCTTCTTGTGTAAAAAAAAGTTAAGTTTCAGCCTATAAATGTCCCACTGCTGAGCACAGGCCTCCTCTCATTTCTGAGAGGGTTTTTGGAGCTAGGTAGAATCCGCCACGCTGCTCGGGTGTTGCGTTGACTTTATTCCATTTTATTTTTATAAAAAGATGATGAGATCACTATAAAAAAGTAAAAAGTTAAGTAACAGCCTATAAATGTCCCACTGCTGAGCACAGGCCTCCTCTCATTTCTGAGTCTCATTTTTGGAACTACTCCGCCACGCTGCTCCAAATGCGGGTTGGCGGAATTCACATGTCGTCCAAATATTTCTATTCCTCGGACATGCAGGTTTCCTCACGATGTTTTCCTTCGCCGCTAAGCACGTGGTAAATCAGCACTTAAAATTGTAGAACAATTTTAGAGGTGCTGGCACCGGGGATCGAACCTAGGTTACTCGCTTACTATGAAATTAAAGGCGAGCACCAAGCAGGGGCCCCCCTGAGCTTCTTGTGTTGTACATGTGAAATGTGTCTATTTAACGCACTCAGAGACCATACAGGGTAAATTCTATGCTGTGGCATGGTTCTCATAAATAGTATTAATAATATTGCATAATAGTTATGGTCTAGTAAGTGTTAAACAGTTAGTTCATAAAAAAAAGTATCGTATAACTTTTATATACCCCGTTTTTAAAACGGACTAAAATCAAAAAGTTTATAATCAATTGCAAAATTGTACGCAACGTACAAACAAACAGGCAAAGAAGCGAGTTAATAATGAATTGTCATCCAGTTCTAAGCTGTGTATAAAGTTTCATGCCTCTAGTTCGTAGGAAGGTTAGTTGAAAACCAATTACTGAAATTGACCCGAAAAGAAGTTATAGACGAAAGCGAGTTAAAAAAAACGTGGCAAAATAAAAACTGTTTGAACAGACTGAAGAATCGTATATGACTAATAAAACAAATACGCGAAAAGGGAAATTATTTGACGTGTTAAATGTGAAAATCCTGAACGTATTCATTTATTTATAGCGAAGCTCTGGTATAAATTTGTCGTATAACTTTTAGCCACAGTCGGATTTGCTTTATGAAAAGTTGCATACAGGCGAGCTGAATTCTCCTACATTTGGGAATGTTAGAAGAGTTCAGCGCGCGCCGTGCGCCGTATTTCAGCCGGCGTTTGCTCTCGGACTCCATGCTTAGTGGATGGACGACCGCGGCGCGGATCGTACCGACTTTCTCCCGCGTGTCTGAACATACGCGATACGGCACTACGATCCGTAGCTAAAGTCTAAGTAATACGCCGATGGCGGCACCTAAAAATTCTCGATCCGCGGTCGCCGGTGATGTGATGGGAGAGCCCTGTTTTTCATGTTAGTGATGCCCTCATATAATTACACGTTTATATGGAATGTGCGTGTTTAGTTCCCCCGAGATTAGACCTCCTTTTTTAATGTGGCTGAAAAAAAAATAGTTTACTTTTTTATGTTGTTTGTTACGTGTTGATCAATGAAATAGCAACAAGAGTCGTATTTTTTCTTTTACGAATCACTGTAAAATTTGGCTTTGTGATTTTGATTTCTTTGTTGCTATATTTTATTCTACGTGCTGACTTTATTATATGTTTAAATATTTAAAACTACATTTTTTTTTAATTGTAATAGACAAGTAGAACTTGAAGTTTAAGCCGCTTATCAGTAATTAGTTCGTTAAATAAGTAAACCTGTGGAATCGGACTGGGAACAAGTTGACCTCGATGTATATTAGAAAGACAATTTATCCTCTAATTTCTTTTGTTTTATTGAAATTTTCGGTCGTGTTCGTTTCGGTTATTAATAAACTAATTATTAAATTATGGTACAATGTTATCACATTGGACAAATATTCATTGAATAATTAACATTTAGTTATGATAATTAGAAACTATTGTGTCAAAATTTTATGTATTTACAATGAATTATGTTTAATACATGTAAGCCGTCGCTTGCCACAGCGGCTTAGGGACTGGCTTCTGTGCTAAGAGTGGCGGTTTCGATTCCCGCACAGAGCAAATGTTTGTATGGCCTATATAGCAAGTTGCTCCGGGTCTGGGTGTTTGTGCATATGGAATTTATGTGTGTGCACATGTTTAAAAAAAATTACAACTGTTCGTTGGTGTTAACTTTGTTTAGAATTTGTGTAATTCCAAAACTTGAGACGTATTGCAGTGAAACAGTACCTAGTTAGTCTTAGTAGTAACCCTGTATGCATATTTCATGTTAATAGTTTCAGCAGTTTTTGACTTATATCTGTTCCTACCAACTGTGGGTCCATTAAACAAATGGAATATTTATTTGTATTTAATCGGTTACATTGTATTATAGTATATACATTTATTTACTGGTGGCTCCCTATACAGGGATCCGTCTAAGTAGGTTAACCCCAGGCCTGTTTGTTCTGCCATGAAGCAAGTAGTTTGCAAACGTAACCGTGTTTCGGTCTGAAGAGCACTGGGAGCTAGTGTGATCACTGGCCATATGAGACTTAAGAACTGATGATAACAGTGTGAAGGGCGCAGTTTAGTGTCATACAGAAATTTTCTAGGCGACCGTTTTGCTCGATTTGTCACTGTACAATAAAAAAAATTAATATCGCTATTCGGCGCTCGAAAATGTCGCCAATATGATATTAGAAATATTTGTAGGTAATATTATTTTACTCATACAACATTCGTACTCAAAGACGTAAACTGAGCCTGAATAAAAAAAAAACGGAATCTTTTCTTAGGTGTATCTCATCACGCAACATTCTTTTCAAAATATTCTTCTAGAATTCTGCGCAAGGTTAATTTATTACTCAGGGTAGGATTATAATATACGTGGTTATCCCCACATCCATACTAATATAACAAATGCGAAAGTAACTCTCTCTCTCTGTCCCTCTGTCTGTTTGTTACCTTTTCACGGTTCAACCGCTGAACCGATCTTGATGAAATTTGGCAAAGAAATAGCTTGCACATTGGAACGGATATAGTATACTTTGTATCCCGGAAAGTGAAATAGTTCCCACGGGATATTTAAACCTATCTCCACGCGGACAGAGTCGCGGGCATGAGCGAGTCATTTTAAAGGGATTTTTATGAATGAGACCGTCTATTTTTATCTTAAAGTTGTTGATGTTGGAAGTGTTTGTATATTTAAAATGACTGAAAAAAAATAATCCCACTGGGTTTCTTACTGGTTCTTCCCAGGACAGAGGCATTTCTTTGCGAACCAGTGTAGTTTAAAAAAAATGACGTTCAATAAGTATTATGTAAATGATAATGTATATTGAATAAAAAATATTCTATTCTATTCTATTCTTTGAATTTTTTTGTAAGGAAATTTTAATGTGAAATAAGTGGTTGGTGTGCATAATGTCCTACTTGCCGATTTTATATCACAATGACAAATTCCGATTACTTTCGAAAGATATCGGCTGTGCCGGGGATATTACAGTGCCACAGGAGTACGCAAACACGAAGGCACTCACTGGTTTCAACCTTCCCGCGCGCCATGTAACATTCATGCGATAACATCGGTGGTAGGCTAGTCAGAAAACAAGATTTTTTTTTTTGTTGATTCCAGCTGGTATTAGAACCCATGATATGCTACACAGTAGTCGCCAAATAATGCGTATATATCTTATTAAAAGAGTATGAGTCGCATTACCTGAATGAAATTATGTGTAAAAGATAATTCAATGTTTAGTACAAATGAGATAAGTTGTAATAAATAAAGAAATAATTTTGTTTCAAAGCTTAACACATACAATGACACTGATTGTGTTGTTACACATAGCCTGAAATAATTTCTGCTTTTATTTTACTGTATATGGTTATGGACCACATATAATGTGGTCTGCATTGTAAAACGTATTTGGGATGAATCAGCGTAGCGACGTTAATCATTGGGCGTACTTAATGGACTAATGATCATATAGTATTCGGTTTTCATTATGTTCATTCAAAAAAAAACATCGACGGTTGACGAACGAAGCTAAGATATGGAGGGTGTAAAGAAGGGCCCAACCGTATGGTTATGTCGTTCAACCGTTGGTGATCCAAGAGAGAGGTTAGAAAGGTTCCTGGCTGAGCTCACGGGCAAGGTCGCAACTAAACGAGGCGCCTGGAACCCGGCCCGTCCGGTTTCCGGCGCGGTTCGTGACAACGCGTATCTGGTACAGAGAGGAGCGCTGTGAGGCGGGGCGAAGCGGAGCCGGTCTCTATATGGCTGTACCCGTGTCGACATGAAGGTGGACGCAGACGCCGCGGAGGTCGCCTCCGCCACACCGACACCGATCGCTAGTATTACAGAATCGCCCGTTTCATCACTTGACGGTTTGTTGTATGATCACGACTAACAAATGAGATTGCACTGTCCACAGGCGCGCTAGTTGCACATCTGTACTGCACTTTGATTCGTATCACTATTTGCGATACCCGAACGATGTAAATACAAAAAACTCACGTTAATTGCCATCGCAATTGAGGTGGAATCAGTGTGCATCTAGCTTTGCCGATCTCTAAACACTTTGGAAAGGCTTGCATTCTGTGTAACGTGCTGTATATAAACATTAACTCGCTTTGTAACCCGTTCACGTTTGATTTGTCGCTTTAATTTTTGTGTAATAAAAATCTTTTGCATACAATTGTTTCTGTATATAGTTGTGTTTTGTATTTTTGAAATGGAAACCTTTTCACAATTGGGTTGAGTTCTTTTTCCACTGACAGGGATTCTTGTCTAAAAGTATTTCAATCTAATGTGAGAGGTTTTGGTAAGTATTTAAACATACATTTTTAGAATTTAATTTCCATTATGCAGATGTTCGAATTTCATTACAATAGCGTTGTTTTATAAATCTTCAATGGCGTAATGGCTCGGGTCGAAGCTCATTCGATCATAAAAAGGTTATGAATAATTTAGTAAAAATTTTACACAAAACAAATATTGAATAATGGCGGAAATGCTCGTAACACAACGTTACATAATTTGATAAAACCACAAACTTTGCCCGGTTATTACTCGTTCCAATATTAACTATTTCCCCATAATTACATTAAGCGCTTTAACAATCTACTATCTCTGCAGTCTGATGGTAAACTCTGAGAGGGATGCAACAGAGGTTTTAATGTTTCTGTTTTTGTTGTTCACATATCCGTATATATGACACACACACACGTGTGATAGTAGTTGTAAGAGTTGTACAGTACAAATAGAGTCTACTGGTGGTAGGATTCCTATGCAGGCATCCGTCCAGTACCTGCCTAGCAGGGTTAATCAGTTACTGTGTTACGCAGTAGTGTGCAAACATTACTGCGTTTCGGTTTGAAGGCCACTAACAGCTAGTGTAATTACTGAGCATAGGGACTTAAGAACCGATGTCTCCGGGCGACAGGCAATGTGTGGATTCCACAAGCATTGAAATGAAAATAAATTTCAAAGATCATCAGCGTTTCCGAACTGTGGAAGCCTATAGAGAGAGAAGTTTATAGGATTATAATAGTGCTTAAATTATAAGGCTTCTATTATCTCTGTATTTAAATATTTTGGCAGAATCTTGAACAGGCTATAGGCCATTCCCAGATGGGTTGTTTAGATTAACACATTCACACTTTCGTCTTAAAAGTCGACAGAGGGAAAACAAAAACCAGGAGATATTCAGCAGCATCTTCCTGGAACATCGGAACCCGCCTGTCAAGCGTGGCCTATATTCGGCAATGGACGAGTCATAGACTGAAATGATGATGATGATAATGAATTTCAAGTAGATTTAAGTTATCAAATGACCGTTTAAGTTGAAATTACTTCATGTCAGGTTACCATTTGTCGTGTAGTACAAATCACTTTATTAAATTATTAAGTATGCTCGAAGTTTATGGTCATCTGGGAATATGAGTTAGCTATAGTCAGTACTATCGGTCATCATCATCATCATCATCATATCAGCCTGTAAGTAGTCCACTGCTGAACATAGGCCTCCCTCATAGATTAAGTGACAAATAAGTAGAAATACTGTGACCGGTGAAGGATGCTGCTCAATATCCCAGCGTTTCTATGATCATCGTTCCGTCTGACAAGATTATTGATTTCGTCAACATGCTATAGCTTTGACTATCTGCATCTCAGGTGCCAGGCGTTCGCCTTCTTTTTTTTATTTCATAAAGTGACGCGACGAGCAAATCGTTTACCTGATGGTAAGTGCAACGTCTGCCCATAACACATGCTTTGCTACACAGACCACACTGCGCCCGTCACCTTGAGACATAAGTTCTTAAGTCTCATATGCCCAGTGATTACGCTAGCTTTCAGTGCCCTTCAGACCGAAAAGCAGTAATGTTTGTACACTACTGCTTCACGGCAGAATAACTGGTCCTAGGGGTGGTACCTACCTGCATGGAAATCATACCAGCAGTACCAGTTTCGCAGTACGCGAGTAACCTGAGTTCGATCTCTCAAAATTGTTCTGCGATTTGAAGTACTGATTTACCACTTGCTCAGCGGTGACGGAAAATTTCATGAAGAAACCTGCATGTCCGAGAAATAAAAATATTTGACGGAATATTCCCAGCTCCCATACCCTCTCAGAAATGAGAGGAAGCCTTTGCTTAGCAGCAGGACATTTAAAAGCTGTTTTTCGAACTTCACGACACTAAATTCAGCAGTAGACTGATTAGGCAATATTAATTCAATTATAGCAAAATCAAGTATCAGTAGAAGGTTCGTTAAAACAATTCTTAAATTTTTACTGGAACAGTTAAAGTCAACTTTGTAATTACATTTCATACATACGATTAACAATAGATTCGACTTTACAAATTACACAAAATCAACTGCGAACTAACGTTTGTCAGAGCAAAGCATCAATTAGCACCAATTATTAAGTAGTTAAACAATACATTACGCGTTATGTGCATAGTTTGAGCAATGCAAACATTATACGCAATTAATTAAAAATCTTTGCTCTCTTCTCTTTCACGTCTTAGGCAAAAATCCAGTCACAAACTTTAACAAGCTTACATTTACTATACAATTTACTTTAACTTTACATTTTTTTTTTATATAATGAAGTAATGAAACGAGCAAAACGTTCACCTGATTGCAAGTGCAACGTCTAACCAAAACAAATGGTGTGTCATCCAGAACATTTCTATGCGACACCAAACTGCTCTCGTCAACCAGAGACATCAGTTCTCAAGTCTCATATGCCCAGTGATAGCGCTAGCTCTCTGTGCCATTCGAACCGAAACACAGTAATGTTTGCACACTACTACTTCACGGCAGAATAACTGGCACTAACCTAACTATACGGATTCTTGCATAGTATCCTACCACCAGTAAACATGTCAACTATCTAATTTTTTTAATATATTTTGTTTTTGAAGTGAACCTTCTTTCGGCGCGATGAGAGTAAAATTTCTTGGGCATGTAAAATTTGGTTGCAGCGTTTTCTTACAACGTTACTGTTGTTCTTAATTAATATTTATCGATTTATAAATTATTGTATATATACACTAAGCAGTTATTTTACAGTGAATTACCTTTTTGTTGATTCATGTTTATTTTTTTTAATTTTATTAAATTTCTAATACTGTCACCTGTACCAAGTTGCACGCGATCCTTTGTTTATCGTTTTCATAATTCCGTCCGCTAATTGTTTCTGTGATTATAAAAGTATCGGTGGATCGCTTCTGGAAATTGTTATTGTTTTGTACAGAGATTACATTATTTAAGTCTCGCAAACAATTTTTCAAAATTTTCCAGAAAGGTTTCGCACTTGAACCTTCGAAGCTTGAAGTTTAATTAACAGAAAGCTCTCGCTAGTGCTCTTGCTTATCATTTTTGTTTTGGTATTTTATATGAAATGGTACACACCTTAACGCTAAAAATTTTGTAAACATTTTCAGAAATCATTTATCATTCCCTGTTGGATGGTTTTGCATAGAACTGCATTGATTGTAACATCTCTTTCCAAGCACTTTGTCTAGGACGGTTGATTACTTTTCTCGTTTTTCTCTGATTTGTAACAATGTTTTCTAAAGGATATTCAATTTTTTAAACTTTATTG
Source organism: Luehdorfia chinensis (assembly GCA_019845155.1). NCBI lineage: Eukaryota > Metazoa > Arthropoda > Insecta > Lepidoptera > Papilionidae > Luehdorfia > Luehdorfia chinensis. The sequence continues at coordinate 3,444,316 of JAHVAK010000480.1, read as the reverse complement.
CACATCCAATTTACGATTGGCGGACTTTTGATCTTTGGACATTTTCTATCAGTAAACCTCGAGTTATTTAGAAAATATAAGCTTAGGTGTAAATATAGGCTTAAGGTGCTCTTAAATAAAAAGTAATAATTATATGAGTTCTACCATACTAAAGGAAAGTTAACGTATAATCATAACGTTTTATTGGTTTTTTGTATATATAACTTACAACAAATAATATCAAATAAACGTATTTATTTATATTAACACGCGCACCTATACCCAATTTTAAAATCATGTCGACGCAAACAGAAAAAAGAAATATTTTTAGTATTTAGTATACTAAGCAACCACATAAATGATGTGTTTCCAAAATAGAGTGACGAAAAAAATTCAATGTCAGAAAATTATCAGGGACTCCTCAATACATACATACATAAGATATAATACATACAATACATACATATATAAGATCACGACTGTGTCCCATAAGGGGTAGTCAGAGACTGGGCACTCACTGCAATAACAGATGACTGCCACAATCCACGTTGCACCAAAACAATATACTGCACTTGGTGTGATAGGTGGTGAGCCCATCGCCACCATGCGCTGTTGGGTGCACAGTGCATTTTAATTCGTTACTCGCCTTTTACGAGATCCATTGGATGAGATGGAGTGGTAGAATTCTTTTATAGAGCCGCCACCACAATATGGCGATATAACCACATTAAACCGAACACCGACATCCAACATACGCGTTAATGCATACCGTCCCAGAATGATATGTCCAGCAGTGGCCTGTTAAGGTGATGATGATATTGAGAGTGCCGAAAATCCTTCTATATTTTTTATAATTTATAAGCTAGTACTTAACCACGATTCTGTATCCGTAAAGTAGAGGTTTAGTCTCCACCCACCCCTTGTGGGAAAAAGGCATGACTGTATGTATGTACGTTTTTGTTTTGTGAGCTGCGTTATTAGTTTTTGAAATTAATGTTTAATAGGTAGATAATAAACGACGTTCGATTTAATTATCAATTTGCTGAGAAATTTCTTTTACTTTTATAATACTCGAGACGCGGCTCGACCTATCAATTAATATAGAATCAATCAACGGAATTTCATAAAGCAGCGGCTTTGATGTCGGCTGAGGGACTTTCGTAAAAAGTATGAAAACGAAATTGCACTGAAAGACTTATTTCATTTTAGGTGCAATATGGAAAGCATTGAATCTATTTTGAGAAAGCGAGATATTTTCGTCTATGTATATATATGTATATATATATATATATATAAATTTACCTTTGAGCCTTCGAGCATCGTTCATCCGATTGAGTGGAAACTTTGTACAGTTGTTGTTGGCACTGACGTGAAAGTTTCTGACATGGTACGAGTACCAACGGTTTACAATAAATACGGGGCGCAGGAGTCCTATCGGATAATGAATGGTTTGTCTTCTGTCCGTTCCTACATCGTTCATCCGATTAAGTTGAAACTTTGTACAGTTGTTGTTGGCACTTGCGTGAAAGTTTCTGACATAGTACTATCGGTGTATAATAAATACAGGGCGCAGGAGTCCTATCGGATAATGGTTCGTCTTCTGTCCGTTCCTACATCGCTCATCCGATTAAGTTGAAACTTTATACAGTTGTTGTTGGCACTGACGTGAAAGTTTCTGACATGGTACCAACGGTTTACAATAAATACGGGGCGCAGGAATCCTATCGGATAATGAATGGTTTGTCTTCTGTCCGTCCCTACATTGTTCATCCGATTAAGTTGAAACTGTGTACTGTTGTTGTTGGCACTTGCGTGAAAATTCCTGACATAGCACTATCGGTATTCAATAACTAGGTGGTGCACGAGTCCTATCGGATAATAGTTTGTCTTCTGTCCGTTCCTACATCGTTCATCCGATTGAGTTGAAACTTTGTACAGATGTTGTTGGCACTTGCGTGAAAGCTGACTTAGTACCATCAACGTACAATAGGTGGCGCTCGTGTCGTATCAGACAATAGTTCATCTTCTATCGAATCGATATATATCAACTGCACCAAATATCGAAATTTAGTAGCAGTTGATATTTATGTGTCATATCAATACTTCCAACGAAATATAAAAAAAGACATTGCAACGAACATTAGCCAGTTTTTTTTATGGATTTCTAAATTAGAATGCCGGATAACCTGTTTTTATGTGGTAATTAATGTAATGTTATATAAAGTTAGTTAAACCTTTACTTAATTTTTTTTAGTATAACATAGTAATGAGTATACTATGGCAACTTCGACCATACATTCTTTTATACAAGACAAAGCTAACGAGCGAGCAGCTCACGACCGCACATGAATTTCTACAACACCAAAAGAATAGCGGATGCGTTGCCAACCTTTGAGAAAGGAAGAGGCTCTTTTCTTGAAGGTCCCTTAGTCCATTGTCAATTTATAATTGAGATGTAGGTACACCCTGAGGACTAAAATGTAATGTATCACACACTCAAAATACTGGCAATTCTGTCGCCCGTTGTTGTCACTAACCGTACGTCACCACCAACCAGCCAGATGATACTATACTGGTATTCTGATCGGTGGGTACTTTCCCGGTCGAGCCAACCCACTTATATGTTACAGTCAGTGCGACACCACCACGAGAGCTAGCGTAATCACTGGGCATATAAAACTCAAGAACTGATGTCTCAGAGTGACAGCGGTGTAGCGTCACACAGAAATGTTCTGGGTGACACACATTTGCCCACATTTGTCGCGCGTGTGGCCTCTGCGTATACCTTATATGGGAAAAAGGTGTACGGTCTTAAACGACGCAAAAGTTTGCCTCCAATTTGGTTAAAAGGCTTTCGTGTCAAATATGTTTATAATTTATAAGTGTCAAACCCATTCAAGTCGAGGGCGCTCGCTTTAAATATTTTAAACGCGATTGAACTGAGTTCGATTCCCGGTGCCGGAACCACTAAAATTGTTAATTGCAATTTTAAGTGTCGATTTACCACGTGCTTGACGGTGAAGGAAAACATCGTGAGGAAACCTGCATGTCATGTGAAGTCCGCCAACCCTCATTGGAGCAGAGTGGCGGACTCTTCCCAGCTCCAAAACCCTCTCAGAAATGAGAGGAGGCTTATACTCAGCAGTGGAACATTTATAGGCTGTTACATCTTCTTCACCACAGGATTACTCCAAGTACGAAAAGTTAAACATTATGGACAAAAGCATCTGTTAGGAAGGGCCTTATTTTTTTTGTATATCACAATGAAGTTAATCAATAAAAAAAATTGAAGAAAGTTAGAAGGGCTTATTATATTTCTGTCTAGACATCTGTATATAGCTTGAGCTGTCGTTCAATTTTGCGATCGAAAATAGTTAATTTTTTATTTATTTATTTCTATACTATGGCTCGTCGCTGTGGAAAAAATCGCGACAAAACATTTATGTCTGATAATTAAACAATATTAACGAAGTCATGTGAAAGGTTTGGAAACAGGAATGGTTCCTAAGCCCACTCAAAAACTGACAGACCTATGCCCAGCTGTGGGTCGTTTACAGGCCGTCTCTGAATATTAGTATGTTTGTCCTTAAAAAAATTCGTCACTAGAGTTAATAATAATAATTTTAGCGCATAGACACCTTTATTATTCAACATCGATTAGACGCTAAAATAAACTTGTCTGTCTTTTTGTAGCCCAGATTCATAATATACAGTTCACGTCTCACTAAATCCAGAAATAATGAAGGCACATTAAATAGTCAGCTGCTATCATTCCCTCTGCTTTAAATTCGCATATAGCAGATTTTTTATTTCATGACGGCATTTACATGATTAAGTAACTTATGTGTATGTATATGTATGTTGTATATATACATTTGTATATATTTGTTTATCTATATGTATGTGTATTAATATTATTCTTCTATTTCATTTAACATTTTTTTTTATTAATTAATATTTTCATTTAATAAATAATACGCCTACTGCTGCATTTTTACCACACCATGGGTTGACTGGCGGAAAATGCCTATAGGCATTAAGTCCGCCCATCGTTACCTTTGATTTACTCTACAATAAAATTTTTAAATAAATAACGTAACGTTTATGTAATAATGTTTTAATTCTTAATTTATTATTGATCCAGAAATCGTCCGTGACTTTCAACCTATATAGAATAATTCATAACAATGCGGTTTAATTTGAAACCGTGTATTTTTGCCTTATGAGTTAAGCTAATTTTAAATAACGAATCGAGTTTTAAAACATAAGCGCAATATAATTTAATTAATTGGTATTCCCTGCACTAACAACTCACTAACGAAACCTGTTCTCCGGTCCTTTTATCTATCCAATCCGTTCCGCAACCATGGTACAATTGCTTCCTTACACGGCCTCCACACTCGTGTGCGTCTTTTCACGCACAGCAAGTGTGTCATGTAGAAAACGTTAGTAGCACAATTTTTAATAACATTGCAGTAGAATAGAACTGAAACGAGGATTTAAAGGCGCAAATCCACTTGCAAAAACGTAAGTACAATTAGCGTGCTCACTTGGCTGTAACTCGCTGCATATTAACAAACTTCAACATGCACTCTACCGAATTACCACAATACAGTACATTGTAAATACAGAAATCTTTAGTACGTATGCTACACTAAAACATAACAATGCTTGTATCACAGTGGTTAGCTAAGAACAATGTATTTAATTTCAAACAAATCAACCTTATAATTAAGCTTAACGGTGGAACTATATAAAAAAGACAATCGAACTTAGATAATGACGTTCGCTGTAAAACTTTCTTTGAATTCTTACCACCAAATGCAGAAAACGTTGAAATGAGCGAACAAATATCCATAGTAAATAAGAGATACAAGGAATGCATGGGTGTTGCAGATTGCCGCGCGCCGGTCGCCGAGATCCCGACGCCCGAGCGGGCGCTGCTCGCCAAGCTGGAGGAGGAAAACCGTCGCATAGAGGCGGACGCGAAGAGCGCCTCGCTGACCAACGTCCATAGCCGAAAGAGCTCCGATACGTCACAGATCTCTCTCGCTTCCGGTGAGTACCACCTATTTGTTATGAAGAAAAATCTCTTTAGATTCTAAGAAATGTTGTTTTTTTATCGTTAATAAATTAAATGATGACATGAAAACAAATAAAAAAATCAAACAATTTAACGTATAGAGCAGTAGTTAAATTTAAACTGTCTCAATTACATACCACAACATTTACATGTGTCAACCATTGCAAAAACATATTTTTTAATCTATACAAGGAGTCAGCGTTGGTATAGAATAGAATATTATATAATGAATATAGATTACTTACATAATAATAAAAAAATGACGTTGAATGAGTACCATTGAACGTCATTATTTTAAACTGCACTGGTTTGCATTTATTTAATATGGTCACTGCAGAATTTACAACAAGTAATGTTCTCCTAAAAGAACATGTTTTTTTAGTGTATAAAGGGAACGAAACTAGCAAAACGTTCACCTGATGGTAAGTGCAACGTCCGCCCACAACAAATGCTGTGTTACCCTGAGACATCAGTTCTTAAGTCTTAAATGCCCAGAGATAACGCTAGCTCACAGAGCCCTTCAAACCGAAACACAGTAATGCTTGCAAACTACTGCTTCACGGCAGAATAACTGGCCCTGGGGCGGTACCTACCTAGTCGGATTCTTGCGTAGGAATCCTACCACTTATGACCTATAAAGGCGGTAACGTGAGAGCATGGGAATTTTAAAGCTATTCTGAAACTAAACGAGCAAAGATCACAGAAGAAGAGTATATGATGTTTCTTGCGAGCTCGTATGTTAACCGTAAAAATGTGTATGACATTTAAAAATGAAACATAATTATGTTGGGGATAACTCATAACTAAAGCAATGTCGCTACAGATATGTAGTTATATTGCTGTTCAAACCGTTCAAAAAGCTACAACGAAAGAATAAAAAAATATAATTCTGTTCAAATATTACACTGTATGAAATCGCTTGGGTGAACTTGGTAAAGTTTGAGAGCCACATGCTCTCGTCACGCTTTTGTAATGACGCAGTGGGGGACGCGTATTCGGAATTCGCAAATGCTCCATTCACAGTATAGATATGTTTTTCTTCATTTTGCTAGTATTTGATAGAGTATCATGATTCTTTGTTAGTTTATTTCATTTGCATCTGTTTAAAAAATATATATTCTAAACCTTTCTTGACCTCTGACTGAACACAATCCGTCCCTTTCACCTCGCCAATGGCCTCTTCCCTTTGTGTGAGAAAACTTGACTAAGAGATAGGTAAATGTCATAGACGTCGTCAGATGGCAGTCAGTAAAACACCAAGAATCAGCATTCAGAGATTAGACGCGTCCTTTGACGTCTGGCGGCTATAAGACAATTCGTCCCTTTCACCTCGCCCTCGGCCTCGTACTTTTTGTCATAACAGTTGAAGAAGGGACAGGAATAAGCATCCAAGGACTGTTTGCTGGAGCCATGAACTAACTCCAGTCATTAAATAATAAAATATATATTTACGGGACTAAGTCTTCACTTTTCATTTTTAAACTATTTCGAATGAAATATCGTTAATATAGAAGTTTACGGGGTAGCCTATGCACAGCAGTGAACTAAGGATAGGCTGAAATGATGATAATATAGCAAATTTTAATTTATATAGTGTAAGTTATATTATTTATTTGTTTGAAAACAAAATTAAAAGTCGTCGCCATTGTTTACATTTTCTCAGTGCACAAATTGTTTGTATTCTGAGTGCAGTAAACTATTCAATTCGCTCCCAAAGGCTTCGGCCATTCGGAAAGCTATATTGAAACTGCTCTCATCGGCCATTGAATTAAAATTTCTAAGTTGAAACCTTGATCTATTCATTTCCTTATTAGACTCTTTGAAGAACCCTTACGGATACACTACTTCGATGTTATTACTTAGCAATTTAATTTGAACTGAATTCTTAATGATATGATTGCTTACTCTTTCTTTTTAATGTATCCGTCTCTTTCATATCAGACAGTACTTATGTAGCTAAGGATTTTTTATGAGCTATTCGCCTCACCTCGCGTTACCTCACCTTGTCTCACATTCGATTCACCTCCGGTTACATAGGAGTGCTTACTTATAAATATGACTAACATTTGTACGAATAAGTGAATTACTGAACCATAAAAACCATGTCAGTTTTTTTAAAAACATTACAAAAGGTATAAGCGCTATGACGTCTTACTTGGCTTGACTGATGTCTTGTCTCAGGGTGACGAGCGCATTGTGGTGTCACCCAGAATATTTCTGTGTGACACAGCATTTGCTGTGGGCGGACGTTGCACTTACCATCAGGTGAACGTTTTGCTCGTTTCGTCACTTTATACAATAAAAAAAAAAAAAACTTTACTTAAAAACTGTCTCTAACAGCATCTGGCACTAATCCCTCGCCTTATTTATGTCCTCTTATCTGATTTCCGACCACGGCGTTACAAGTACAAGTACTGTCGTTAGGTTCATACTACGCAGAAAATATTATAGCGCCAAAAGTGTAAGCGCAAACACATAGCCGCTCCTCCTTACCTATCTACCCTCGCCCGATGTAACGCTCGTACGTGAGGTCGCAGATAGACATATGCAGTGTCAGAGACACGGAGAAAATCGCAACACAAACAGACTCGAAAACAAACAATTTATGTTTGCTCCAGCTGAAACTGGAACCCAGGACTCGGAGCGTAGAAGTCATAGGAGAAACTAAGCCAGATAGCTCCGTCATGTTTGGGCTCGTAGTATTTGTTTTGAGAAGAACTGTCGCCCTAGTAACATTTGAATCCCACAGCTGGACATAGGCCTCACAAATAAAAGCTTTTAACAAAAATGTGATTTTTGTTCAAAACCCTTTTTACTTATAACACAGCGTAAACAAATGAGCGAACATTTTCTCAAGTCGGGCTCTCGACAACTCACTCGATTTTCACAATAGCACAGAAACAAAGAACTCCATATTTAAAATAGATTTAGATTCTCCACCCTCGTGAAACACCGTTTTATAGGAGTGTATAAGATTCCCGTACTCGCAATTAGAGCGAAAATGTTTCTTTTAATGTTTTTATAATGGGAATTCGTGTTGTTGCTAACCGAAAATATTTGCTGGAATAAAATGTTAACGAAAATAAATATTGGCATTGACGTAGATATTTTTTTCTATAGGTTTTGACATGAAAGGCCTTCTTTATTTTAGTAATGCCTAATCCTCTTAATTATGGTCATGATTATATTATTTATTTAGTAATTAGTTACTTTGTATTTCTTACAATAATTGATTTTGTCCCGTCCCAAAAATTTATCCCAATGGTAAGTACATTTTCCGCCCATAACAAATGCTGCGTCACCCAGAACATTTCTGTGTGGCACCGCACTACGTCCGCCACGCTGACTCATTAGCTCTAAGTGCCATTCAGACCGAAACACAGTAATATTAGCACACTACTGCTTCACGGCAGAATAAGTGGCCTTGCAGTTGGTACTATTGCGCACTGATTCATACATACATAAGATCACGACAGTATCCGATAACGGGGTGGTCAGACACTGGGCACTCACTGCAAAAACAGATGACTGCCACAATCCACATTTCACCAAAACAATATAATGCCCTTGGTGTGATAGGTGGTGAGCCCATCGCCACCATGCGCTGTTGGGGAATTAAACTGCACTGTGCACACAGTGCAGTTTAATTGCCTAACTCGCCTTTTACGAGATCCATTGGATGAGATGGAGTGGTAGTATACTTTTAACGAGCCGCCACCACACGGCTCACTGATTCCTACATACTCGTATGAATCCCAACACCAGCCTCCTTGCCGCTTGTAAAGGGTCCACGATACATGTCCCCGATACAAGAGATTAGTGCTGTGAAAACCAACCAACAATGCGTTGCGCTTTAAGAGGGGCATAAGGTGAAAGGAAAGTGAAGAAGGTGAAAGGATCGCAGTCCAAACAGAAACTGACATCATCATCATCCATCATCACCTGATAGATAATTTATAATAACAATAGCTACATCTGATAGTATATAGTGGCAACTATGGCAAAGTCCCCCGAAAATGAGAGCTGCTAACTTTTGTGGCAATCTATGGGGGAGGCCTGTGTTCAACAATGGACTAGTGATATGCTGAAATGATGATGATGATGACATCTGATAGTCGATAGGTGTCCGGCAGAGTAGACTAGCACCTACCTCTTTCCTACCGAGGTGTCGTAAGAGGCAACTAAGGCATTGCAAGGACAGCCTTTATCCGTGCAGAATAATACCATAATATGCAATGCTGTGACCGCTCGTGAGAACGCAGTGGGGAGTAAGATTTTTTCTGACACGTACCAATGTGGCGGCGAAGTAGTTCGCCAGCCGTCACGTCTCGTTTCCCTCGAGAGCGAAAAGTAAGCTAAGTGCCTTCTGCCTATCCCTCGTATGGGAAAAATTGTCTGATTGATAACTTCGCAATGGTTGGTCGAGCGAGATACGTCGAACACTGCTCGAACTGATGGCATACGAAGAATGAGGTATAAGCTGTTCAATTGGATCTCATCCCTTGAGGTCAGTACTTTTTTTTTCTACAAAACAATGCCCACAGTAGGATTTCTTCTGTATGGTGGGTGCATTTTACAAACATTTCACATGCACAACACAACCAATCCCAAAAACCGACAGTTTTGTGTTTTGCACAAAAGTTGGCTCTGGCCGGGATTCTTCTCTCTGGGATTCTGGGTTTACTGATAACGCGCTGTGCTGGTGGCGTTCGAGCTGACCGTGTAACTTGGTGGCGATTAAAAATTATCACGTTGACTGTTCTCTCGTCTCTTTTTTCTAGTAAATTGACAGTTTCGAATTTAACTTGTAATCATTCAAATTTATCTGAATATAGTGTAATGCGGGTTGGCGGACTTCACATCTCTTCGAAATATTTTTAATTTCTCAGACATGCAGGTTTCCTCACGATGTTTTCCTTTACCGCCGAGCACGTGGTAAGTCAGCACCGGGAATCGAACCCAGGTCACTCGCGTACTATGAAATTTAAAGCGAGCGCCTAGCCCCTGAGCTACCACGGCTTATGTAGTGTATTATTATATAGTGTATAATAATTTAGTTTTAGGCAGCCAAAGTTAAAGTCAATGTTACTGATGAAATAATTATCATTTTGGAGGACTCTCATTTTCTTTCATAAAAACTTAATTGGCTGGCGGATTTAATTACGAGTTATATTTTAATACGTCTCCACTACATAAAGTGAATAGAAAATGAAGGCCAGATTGTCATTCTTAATTAAACTTTTTATTAATTTAGTTATGGCAACACTAATGAGCTTTGCTCATATGTTTTACTCGCAACTGCTACCGAGGTACATTAATTTCGGTTTTTTAAAAACAAATCGTTATTCATTTTATTAAAGTGGAATATGTGCTTAATATATTTATTTATTTATTTATATAACTTTTCACACATACAGAATGTATATAGGCGGACTTAATGCCAGAGGCATTCTCTACCAGTCAACCTCAAGGGTGGTGCAGTTATATGAAATAGAACAATAGAGAAATATGTGCATATATACGTGAATATATATATATATATATATATTAATACACACACATATTTATGAATGAATATATACATAAATATATACACATACTTATACATATATAACATAAAACAGAATAGTAAAAAAATACATAAATACATATAAATAAATAATGACAAGTGTGGATAAACTATTACTGAGATGATTCTGCCAACTTATTTTGGAGCAGTTCTCAAACTTTAAATTTTTACTTTAAGAATGTAATGCATGCATGCATAAATTTGTTCAAATAGTTAAATATATTACTTTTACCGGTGGTAGGATTCCTATGCTGGAATCCGTATAGGTAGGTATTCCGTATATATCCAGGGCCAGTTATTCTGCCGTGAACCAGTAGTGTGAAAACATTATAACATATATCATGAAGGGCACTGAGAGCCAGTGTAATCACAGGGCATATGAGATTTAAGAACTGATATCTCAGAGTGTCGGGCGCAGTGTGGTGCCACACAGAATTGTTCTCGGCGACAGAGCATTTGTTGTGGGCGGACGTTGCACTTACCATCAGGTGAGTGTTTAGGTAGGTACTACCGCAGGGCCAGTTATTCTGCCGTGAAGCAGTAGTGTGCAAACATTACTGTGTTTCGGTTTGAAGGGCACTGAGAGCTAGCGTAATCACTGGGCATATGAGACTTAACAACTTATGTCTCAGGGTGACGGGCGCAGTCTGGTGCTACACAGAAATATTCTGAGTAACACAGTATCTGTTATGGGCAAACGTTGCACTTACCATCAGGTGAACATTTTCCTCGTCTCACACTTTATCAAATAAAAAAAACTCACCATACCGGAGAAATTCTAGAGAAGGGCGTCCTCCGCAACAAAAGACTTTCGACGTAGATACATTCCTCCAACTCGACCTTCAAAACCCAATCTTTATAAATGTTCAATAGGCTAGTCAATAAAATTTGTCGCAAACGTTAAAATTACAGGTATATATTTTTTCTTATATATTAAATGCCTGCTAACGTTGATACCGGTCGTAATATTCCTGTCAGCTATCCTGCCGTTAAGCATATACCGGTGGTAGGATTCCTATGCAGGAATCAGGCTAGGTAGGTACCACCCCAGGGCCAGTTATTCTGTCGTGAAGCAGTAGTGTGCAAGCATTATTGTGTTTCAGTTTGAAGGGCACTGTGAGCTAGCGTAATCACTGGGCATTTGAGACTTAAGAACTGATGTCTCAGGGAGACGGGCGCAGTGTGGTGTCACTCAGAAATATTCTGGGTAACACAGCATTTGTTGTGGGCACAGGTTATACTTACATACCTAGTGAAGGGCTTTCTTTTCCTCTATAAAAATGTGCATAGAATCTTACTCGATGTAATTTTGACAGTTTTTGATCAGCTTACAGTATTTGTACAGTAGACACCGCGGTAATCCGAAAATCGTTTAGCAAATCATGTGGCGGCTGAAGAGAACCTACCACCCCATCACATCCCATGAGTTTCGTAAAAGTCGACAAAGGGAAAATTAAAACCGGTAGATTGGCAACAGCATCTTCCAGGAACATCTGAATAAATAAACTGCGGTTGCCAACCTGCCTGGCAAGCGTGACTAATATTTTAAAATTTCTCTAAGATGAGATCTACAAAGATACGTGGCAATCTACGAGGGAAGCCTGTGTTCAACAGTGGACTAATGATAGGCTGAAATGATGATGATAATAATGAAAGCGGCCTCGGTTTATTAAATTTCATGGACTACAGAATACCAAGTCCGGGACCGAATTTTAAAGAGGAGTACTTTTTAATCCGTAAAATGGGTATGCAATTTCGTCAATAAAATAATTCGAAGTTGCATACTGTTCAATCATGCATTAACAAAAAAAACTACACAAACATATAATTGGATTATTCGGGGCCGGATTACCAAGGGTTTACTGTATATTAAAATTTTCGCTGAGTCGTCGTCGTCGTTTCAGCCTATCACCAGTCCACTGCTGAACATAGGCCTCCCCCATAGATTGCCACAAAAGTTTGGAGCTCTCATTTTGGGGGGATTTTGCCATAGTTGCCACGCTTGGCAGGCGGGTTGGCAACCGCAATTTATTTATTCAGATGTTCCAGGACGATGCTGCTGCCCATCTCCTGGTTTTTATTTTCCCTCTGTCGACTTTTACTCTACACCCACGGGATGAGATGGGGTGGTAGATTCTCTTAAGCCGCCACCACACGGTGACGTTCCCTGAGTGACATAGTTCAAAGAGAACAATACTTATTCATAAGTATACTTTACTCATACCTCAAAATGTTAATAAAAATGTAGACCTTAATTTGCTATCAGGACGATAGTCCTGAAACTGACGACCGCGTGGCCTAGTGGTCAGGGTACCTGACTTCTAGGCCGCGGGTCCTGGGTTCGAATCCCAGCCGGATACAACATTTGTGCTTTAGCACAAATTGTTGGTTTTCGGGTCTGGTTGTGTTGTGATTGTCCCCGTGTTTCTAACACTGCATCGTAGCCTACCTTCGATCTTATCGCATCAGCGTTACATCGGGCGCGGGTAGGTTGGAACGAGTGAGTGCCTCTGTGTTTGCGCGTACACTTGTGGTAATATCTCTTGCGCAGTTGATGGCTCTCGACAGTATTCGGAAGTTGTCGCCGTGGTCGAAATCGGCTAGGAGAACATCATCAGTCCTGAAACTAGTTCCAAATTAATCACGATTTTTATTTTGGTAGCGCACTGCCCGACGAATTTGCTTAAACCGGACAGCGTTTACTTTTCCATCTTCAGTTTTAGTGCGCCGTGCCACCCGAAGCGTATTATTTACAACACAGATTACGTAAAATCGCAACGGAATCGCGATTCGTAACTTTCAGTGTTTAACAGTCTAAGACTCGAGGCGCAGGTCTTTCTTTCGAATGTGTGCTTGTTTGTGTCGGTTTTCTGTCAAATGAAGTGCTATCTGAATGAAAAGGAATAACGTGGCGTGCCTTCAAACATTGACCTTATTTCATCCTTCCTTCTTTTAACGTATTATGCTCCCGTTTATTATTGAGGAGAAAATTTAGTGACAGTGCAAAGTCAGAAGGCGGTAAATGTTTATCATAAGCGTCGTCTGCAAAGTGATTTTTTATTAGGAATTGTAACCACGCTTAATCGTTCAAACGTATCTCTACTTGCGAAACTAAGTGTACTTCTATAAATGGATACAGTTTATTCCGCTAACACTCTATCCGTAAGTGCAAGCAGTGATCACAGATTATACAGAGCATAACCGGTGGATATAGTAAATTACAAAACTGCGCAACATCTGACGACGACGCGCTATCTCTTATCTCCGTCGCGGTTTCAGATATCGCAGTCCATTACGCATATTGAGCATTTTGACACGTGAGATGTGATCGCTGAGATGAACGAAAAGAACGATGTGTTCGGTGTTAGTGTGTTAGAGTTCTACGTTGCGAGCGTTTTGGAGAACATCAACCTGGGTATGTATGTGTATGCTTGGTGCAATTATCGTGTCGTTCAACAATCGCGTGCATAATAGACCATACAGTTATTTTTTGTTTTGTTTATTCTTAAAAATTTGGTCTTAATGGCTGTTTAAGAAGGAAACCCGATTCGAAACGCATTCCCGAGTATGAGGATGAAGATGCGGAAAATTTGTATTTTGCAACGGTAAGTTGGTCAAACATTTTTTTTACAATCTACCCGCTGTTTCGAACCAAGAATCCTAACGGAGAAGAACACGCGAAAGAAACTTCGCAGGTATCCATCCTCTTTATTTTAATTTTCTTTCAACATAGTTAAAAAAAATAAACAAATTTAAAAAGTATAGTCCCATAAACAACCGAAGCTCGCTCCACGACAAAATATCAAGATGTTTTCAATAATATATACATATAATAGTTAGAGGAAAAAGTTTCTTCCCATTTTATATGAAAACTCAAAACATTTTTTTTTTCAAAGTTTATTTACAATTAATAACAGTATATGTGTGCCATTTTCTTCGATGACTTTTTAATATCTGACGATAGGATAGAAGGTAGTAACATGATCCCGTTGCTGTAGAAATTTTGGGACTGCTGAGCAAAAAAACGCGACAAGTAGTTTTGGCAGTCCTCTCTTGATGTTAACCTGACACTACCTAAAGCTTTCCGAAGAGACCGAAACAGGTGGAAATCTGGAGGTGCAAGGTCAGGGCTATATGGCGGATGCATTAACACCTCCCGGCCAAACACTCTTAATTTTTGCTGAGTGGCTAAGGATCCAGCGTTGTCGTGATGAAAGACCGTTTCTATTGATCGATTCCGGCCGCTTTGTCTCCACTTCTTGCTTTATTCGCATCAGTTATTGGCGGTAGAGATCCGAATCGATGGTTCTTCCCGGCGTAAAAGCTCATAATGAACAACGCCCTTCTAATCCAACCATACACACAGCATCACCTAATTGGGAGTTAACCCGAGTCGTACGTGATCCACTGTTCAACATCAGTTATCAATCTCTTCAAAACGGTTCGGTTTCATTACGTCTCAATAAAAAAATTCAAATGAGTACACGGGTTTCTCACAATGAGCTCCTGTGGCACCCAAATATCGAGCTTTCTTGTGTACACAGCTTTCTTCAAATGTGTCATTTCATTCATCAACTGTTTTGTGGTCAATTCATCGTTCTTCAGCTATCTCGTAAAATGGTGTCTATTTTATCCGTTACAGGGAGACCAGAGTAGAGGTGCATCTTTGATATCTAAATTTCCGGATTGAAAACGCTTGAACCAACTTTGTGCCACTGAGAGCTTGCGTAAAATCTGAGCTTATGAGAAATAAGAACTAACAAATAAGTCTAAGGGTTACGAGGGCAGTTTGGCGTCACACAGAAATGTTCTGGGTGACACGGCATTTGTTATGGGCGGATGTTGCACTTGCCATCTCATGAACGTTTTGCTCGTTGCATCACTTTATCCAATAAAAAATCAGCAAATGTTCATAGTGTGGTAATCATCGCTCACCTTAACCATATTAAAGGGAAGTGGAATACTATCGGAAGCTATCAATTGCGCAGGAGATATAATAGTGCCATAAATGTACGCAATAATACAGAAGCACACACTACGATACATTATCAGAGACACAACCACACCAACAATGTGTATTTTTGCACAAACGTTGGCTTCGGTTGAAATACTAACATAGGACTCGCGGCGTAGTACCTGACTACTCTGTCAACTAGATTCACGAGTATATTGTAGAGAACAAACTAATACACGATGTAAGTGATATCCGTAAAGTAAGAACTCGTTTCTCGTTTGCGCTTCTTGAATAGAATTGTTATATGCAATGCTTGAAGTTTTCATTAATGTAGACGTGGTATGCTCAACGGCGAAGGAAAACATCGTGAGGAAACCTGCATGTCTGACGAACAAAAATATTTCGAGGACATGTGAAGTTCGCCACCCCGCACTGGAACAGCGTGGCGGATTCTTCTCATCTCCAAATCCACAGAAACGAGAGCAGGCCTGGGGGTCTACTACGGAAATGAAATACGAAATAATTTCTTATATTTACGCGAATTTTAAATTTAATGAAACAAATTTTATGGATTTTATCACGATAAAATCCGTAAAATTAGTTTTATTAAACACGTTTCCTACCACGATATCACCCTTGTTTTGCTTTATGGTTGCTTATGGATCCGAAAGAAGGACGTTCGTCCCCCCGTGACCAGGTGTGCTGCAATGTACTCGAAACGTCGGGTCATAAACAGTTTAAAATTAAACGCTATAAAATCCGTAAAATCAGTTTCATTAAATGTATATATAGGTAGATGTAATATTCGCGTAAATATAAGAAATCATTGTCATCGGTATATTGAGGAAAATTTTAAGGTGCAATGAGTATTATATGAAATATTTGACTACTCAGTAACTTATTTAACTCAGTAAGGATTTTTTCATTTCGAACTGCGTACTTCCTTTGTCTGATATCCGGTCTAGCAATGAGTATTATATGAAAATATTTTACTACTCAGTAACTTATTTAACTCAGGAGGGATTTTTTTATTTCGAACTGCGTACTTCCTTTGTGTAATATCCGGTCTAACTTACGTTTTCTTAGATTTCGAAAGGAAGTAAGAAATAAAATACATTCATTTGTAACGACAACTCCTAACATTAAAAAATGTGCGCACAATTTATATAAATTATAAATAGAAATAGTCAGTAATCGGTACCAATTCAGCATTCGTGTGAAAAACCGGCGCCGGTGCATGCCGGAGCATGTTACGTTATTATGTTAACGGAAGGTTACGTTTTGCACATGCTCTAGATGCTTATAAACATTGAAATAATGTTAAACCTATATTCGTGCAGAATAATAACATATGCAATGCTGTCACTGTACTGCTTGTGGGAACGCAATGGGGAGTTAGAATTTTTTGACTCGTACCAAAATGACGGCGACATGGTTCACCACCCGTCACGTCTCGTTTCCCGCGAGGACGAAAAGTGGTCTGCGTGAGCGGCCTCTGCTTACCCCTTATATAGCAAAACGGTGTAACTTTATGTTGAGTGTGATGGAAAATATATGCCGTGTGGTGGAGACGCTGTCTGGACGAATCTGTAATCCCGTGTCGTCCCCACGAGATGAAATGTATGCATGTTTACGTAAGTCGACTGACAGTCGCAAGAGTGTGTATATGTACGGAGGAATTACCATCGCATTTACGCCATATCCAAATTAGGCATGGTGACCATCAGCTGCTTCTTTAGATGCAAAGCGTCTAGTACAATGGACGAGGTTCTTGAAGTGCACTGTGAACTAGCGTACTCACTGGGCATATGACAATTATATTAATTATTAAGAACTGATGTCTCAGGGTGACGGGCGCATTGTAGTGTCACACAGAAATGTTCTGGGTGACGTAGCATTTGTTATGGGGAGACGTTGCACTTTACATCAGGTGAACGTTTTGCTCGTTTCGTCACTCTATCCAATAAAAAAAAACACAAATCGTTGGTTTTCCGATCTGGTTGCGCTGTGCATGTGAAATGTATTTGTATAAAACACTCCAACGATACCGGAGAAATCCTAGGGTGGGGTATAGTTTTTGAAAAAAAAAAGAAAAAATGCGCTGGACCGCAAAGAAAAAGGGTCAATTAGAAAATCTTCAATATCGTCAAAAGTACTTGACCTAGCTTTATGAAATAAAGACTAAACTAAAGAATATTTAATGCCACATGAAATAATATATGAAACCATTTTATTTATTTTTGATAATTGTATAAAAAACAGAAAATGTTAAATAATTGTCGTTTTGAACTGAGTCCCAAAAAATTCAAATCAATTCTTTCGCTTTGGTTTTAGTTTTGCAATAAAAAAGTTATAAATATGGTGTCTCTGCCTTATACATTTTATTATTCTGAAGTCATCATGTCGTTAACCCCTGAATAATGTACCAGGATACTGACAATGCTTAAAAATGGGCACAGTCAGCGAAATACAGCGAGAACTGTTGGTGTGACTCTTTCTACAGTTCAGCGAGTACTCCAGCGTTTCCATGAAACCGGATCCAATCTTCGAAGACCAGGAACAGGCCGAACAAGGTGCGCGACGGCGCGGGAAGATCGCTATATGGTGTCAACAATTTTTAGAAATTGTTTTCTTACGGCTGTTCAAGTAAAGAATCATCATTTACGAGCTGGAGGAAACAATCTGAGTACGAATACAGTAAGGCGGCGTCTGGCTGAACCAAATTTAAAGCCATTGATACCCACAAGTGGCCCAAAACTAGAATGACATTACAGAAACTCAAAATTGAGTTATAGTTATCTCTACCATAACTCAACCATGATAGTTCAATTCTCGTGTTATCACACGAGAATTGGACTCTCAATGACTGGTCAATAGTTATGTTTTCAGACGAGTCTAGATTTTATTTATACAAGCACGACGGGAGCAAGAACTCTCCTGTACACTCGTACAGAAGACCGTGAGATCGATGGAACCAAGCCTGTATAGAAGAAAAAGTACCATCAGGCTCTGTTCACGTGTGGGCTGGGAGTTCTTCCGAAAGCCGCAATGAACTAGTGGTGATAGAAAATGGAACTTTAACTGCAGAAAATATGTCACTGAAATCCTGAATGAACTGAAATCCTGAACTACGTTGGTCCATTTTTAGTGGACAAGGCCGGGAATGCCGTTTTTATGCAAGACAATGCCCGCCCGCATACAGCTCAAATAGTGTTTGCCTTTTTTCAAGAAGTCGGTATCACATGCATGGAGAAGACAGCACGCAGCCGCGACTTAAACCCCATTGAGCATGCGTGGGACGAACTGTGACGACGTGTAATGAAAGAAGTTCTAATAAAGGAATGGCAGAATATTCCGCAGCATCGCCTCAAAAACCTAGTAGAAAGTATGCCAAATAACAGCGGTATTGCAAACTCGCAGAGGTAACACAAAGTACTAAAATGCGTGAAAACGGCACATCGGTATAGATTGATTACCGATTTACAAAAATACTGGAAAAATTGCGCATTTTTATTTATTTTACATTTATTAAAAATAAAAAGCGTCAATTCATTTTTTTAATTTAGTCTTTATTTCATGAAGCCTAGGTCAGGTAGTTTTGAAGATATTGAAGATTTTCTAACCGACCCTTTTTCTTTGCGGTCCAGTGTATATTATATTATTATTACTACTCCTATCGCCAATCAGCCTGCCAAGCGTGGCGATTACGTCCTTCTTGTAACTTGGGAGAGGTCTATGTCCAGCAGTGGACTTCTCACAGACTGATAATGAAAGTAGTTTAGAACATATTTTCACATTCATCTATCTATATGCAACGTAAAAGTAAACATTTATACAATTATTTAAACGACGCAGTTAAATTTTCACAAATGTCTATACTTTGACTACAGATTCGCTCAAGTCAAAATACTTTTCAAACTCACTCTGTGAAAGTATCTTATAAAATATACATTAACTATTGGATGGGAGAAATGAATGTTTGCTTGCTGACTTATAACCGTAAAAAAAACAATTGAAATAAAGTCATACATCGTCATCAATATCATAGGACATTTGTATGGTTTTTTATGGAATAAAGTGACAACACGAGCAAATCGTTCACCTAATGGTAAGTACAATATTTAACCATAACAAAAGCTGTGTCATCCGGAACTTTTCGGTGTGGCACCACGCTGCCCTCATCTCCCTGAGATTCATATGCCCAGTATTTACACTAGATCTCAGTGCCTTGCAGAGCGAAACACATTAATGATTGCTCACTACTGTTTCACGGCACCTGGCCCTGCGGTGGTATCTACCTAGGTGTATCATATCATTACTCTGAGACATCAGTTCTTAAGTTTCATTTTCCCAGTAATTACACTAGCCGTCAATGCCCTTCAAACCGAAACACAGTATTTTTTGCACACAACTGCTTGATCGCAGATTAAGGGGGACTACTGTTCTCATGTTTCACATATGATTTTAATTGCCACCCATGCGCCCCAAGTAACTATAAAATTTACCAGCAAAAATCTGCAATATGTATTAAATCAAAGTATAATATCTATAACACTATGCGGTATTCAAGTGTATAAAACATGAATTATTGAATCTTGTCGATTGTTGATTCGGTAGGTATTCGGAGTTTCTTTCGCCTGTATCTTCTCCGTCAGAGAAACCTTATTACTTAAAGGCGTACTAAAAGCACAGCATATTTTAGTGATATTTGTGTTATTATTTTTTTATTTATTTAATCTTTATTGTTGACACCTTAAGCTAAGGGCCACAATGGGCGGACTTAATACCATGTGGCATTATCTACCCGTCAACCCTTGTTGATGGTGAAAAAAATAATGCAGGTTGTAATTAAAAGTAACATACCAAACATATGATTATATATAAATGTAATAAATATACAAATAATATAAAATATATAAATAGATACTAACTAAACTTATTACGAATATATGTAAATAAAATAAATAACGTACACAAACAGATAAAAGTGAAAGAAACGAATCTGTCAAATGTGATCCTTCTTAAGATATTATTCTCGAAGTAATGTTTTAAAAATGTTCTTATTAGGAGCTTTCTAGACGTCATCGGGTTGGGTGGTGTTCCAGAGTAGTGTACTTACGTAGAAAAAAATTCAGTTCATTATATCATAAGTCAAGGAATAAATACTCAAAACCAATTCACCAATGAATCAAAAATCGATCTTATCGATAATACGAGTATATTACTAAATTATCACATAGACTGAAAATGTTATTTTGTTTGCTTTAGAAATGTTGTTGCTTCAAAAAAAGTCAATTACGATTTTTTTTTCTATTTTTGTTTATAGTCTGTCTAGTAAGTCAAGTATCGCTTTCCTCGTACAGATTCACAAGTCTTGTCAAAAGAAAACAGGTATATTTCCAGTGCGTGTGGCAGTGACATAAGCACGTTACATAGGGCGCTCGTCAGTCTTTCAGTATTTGAAAAGAGTGGAGCGGCTTCGATTCGATTAATCGAGCTTAGCTCAATTTAATTCGAACCGCAGTGGAGTTACATATGAGGTTATATAAATGCATACATTTGTTTTTATTACATTTTATGCGGACGAAGGTATTTATTACTCTCGTTTTAAAATTCACATCCACACAATTTGTTGGATCGTGTGTCTGCATTTTTTTTTGATATTTATGATACGGAATGTGTGCAATTTATCTGCAGCTAAAAACATTCCAGATTTTACTTTGTAATCCCATCTTATAAAAGAAATTAAATATTTTCCTTCACATATTTAAACATGTTAGTTTTTATTTAAATAAATCCATAAAATTAAACGCGATAAAATCCATAAAAATTCGTTTTATTTTAATGTGTAGTGTACGCTTAAATATAAGAAATATTTATTTTAAAAAAAAATACAGACCAATTTCACATGCACAACACAACCACACCCGAAAACCAACAATTTGTGTTTTGCATAAACGTTGGCTCCGGCTGGGTTCGAACTGCAGCGTAGAAATCAGATGCTCCAACCACTACGCCACGTATCTATATGCCATGAGTATAGCCCTAATATTAGAGGATATGTGAATATTGATCTTCGAAATAAAATCGAATGGTCTCTTTTGCGGAATATAGTCATTGAAATGTGTCGAATCATATTTTCATCCGTGTTATTTCAAAGATGCGAAGCTATTTAATCGGCGACGGCGAAATCGCTTCTCATCTTTGTTTCTTCTTATAGTATATCTAAATTCAAAACTGTGGACACAGGTGACGTGTCCTTGTGTGTGTGTCTCTCTATTAGGCCCGTCCGGCGTTTAGTGATCACTCGTGATTCACCGCTTAGTACTAACTGTATTATATTCGTTATTTATGCCTCTTGTTTTCACACCGGTGTTTTTTTTATTACATTTGTTAAGACTTGACGATATGTTTCACATGATTCAGCCGTTGAAGATTTTTTATCTTTCGCATGGATGCGCGATAGTAACATTGTTGATGTAGCAATATGCTGAGTCGGTTTCCTTTTTGTTGCTGCAGTCATCTTTTAGCTTAATTAGTACATATAAATTGGTATATGTCATAAATAAGGCCGGCAACGCACCCGCGATTCCTCTGGTATTGCGGTTGTTCATGGGCTGTGGTGATCACTTACCATCAGGTGAGCCACTTGCTCGTTTGCCCCTCTCCTATTAAAAAAAAATTATATTGTTTTACATTATTTTTACTTTTTCTTTGTTTTGGTAACGATAATCATATATGTTAAGATTTGGATGCTATAGTACTTAATTGTGTAAATTTGTTTTTTGCAGCAGTGAACAAATGTTCTTTCTTTCTTCTTTCTTTATTTCTTTCGATTATTGTTTATTTTGCTTAGAAAATAACTAGTAGAAATTGTACCAAATTTATCAGCGACATTGGATTTTAAATATCCGAAACACTCTCAAACCACGGAGCATAGAATGGAAAATGGCGTATTATTGTGTTTGATTTTATTAATTTGGGTTTTATAATAAGTGGATCCACGTGTAGCAGGAGCTCCATCAAACTGAAACTAGGAACTTAAAGCTGAGATCCCACCTGAAGAGGGCGTAAAAAGGTTTTTAGACGATGTAAATATGTGCATAAGCAATGACACGTTGCCCGGCCATTTGCATTGAACGTATGCCACGTAAATTTCTTACAGGTACCTCTTTTATGACACGCCAGTAGGAGCGGCAGGTTTTATATCTTAACCTCGAGGCTGCACGTCTCACTAACAACTAATGCATGCGTTTCGATATTACGGAGATCACTTTAAATATTCTTTAGCGAAAGTTTTACTAATTTATTAATCTCACTTGCAGCGACGACGCTTTATTTGCCTTCAATCATTGAATTCACAACATAATGTCATTCATCATCATCATCATTTCAACCTATCACTAGTCCACTGCTGAACAAAGGCCTCCCCCATAAATTGCTACAAAAGTTTGTAGCTCTCATTTTGGGGGGAATTTTGCCATAGTTGCCACGCTTGGCAGGTGGGTTGGCAACCGCAGTTTATGTATTCAGATTTTTCAGAAAAATGCTGCTGCCTATGTTCTGGTTTTTATTTTCCCTCTGTCTACTTTTACGACACCCACGGGATGAGATGGAGCGCTTAAGGTACTGGATATATTGCATTTACTATTGCAATATATCTAGTACCCTCACCAATAGACACTATTAAGTTCCGCATGTTTCAGCTATCCACAAATCTTTACTTTTTATCCGACTTAAAAGGCGTAGGTTTTGAATTCGATTGAATTTTTATTTTTTTTATGTTACGCGATACCTTCGCCGTTTGTGAACCAATTTCAATATTTCAATTGGTTGTACTCGAGGTTAGTCCCATACAAATTTGGTCAAGTTCTGATGATGAGATCCATGAGAAAATCATGAAACTCTTAAATAAGCATCAGCATGTTTAGAGCTGCTGTGTTGAAGTCGGTTTTTTTCATTAAATAATAATCGCTTAAAAGCGTAATTGAATAATGCTCGTGGGAATGGAATGGACAGCAAGGTTTTATTTACTCTTACCAAAATGGCGGTGGCATGGTTCGCCACCTGTCACGATTCGTTTCCCACGGTAGCGAATAGTAGGCTACCTGTGTGTCTTCTGTATGTCAATAATTATTATTATGGAACAAAGTGGCATAGGGAGCTAATTTTTCTCCTGATGGTAAGTGCAACGTCTGCCCATAACAAACGCTGTGTTACACAGAAATGTTCTGTGTGACAGCACACTGCGCTCGTCGCGCCAGAGACATCAGTTGTTAAGTCTCATATGCCCAGTGATTACGCTAGCTCTCACTGCCCTTCGAACCGAAACACAGTAACGTTTGCACACTACTGCTTCACGGCAGAATAACTGCCACTAGGGTGGTACGACGGATTCCTGCATAGATCCTACCACCAGTGAAACCTACCTAGACGATAGACAAATCTGTGTACATTTTGAACACAGATATAAACTGCGAATGCTCCTAATACAGAATCTTCATATGCTTGCGATAATGATTGCGACGACTATTATATGTCGAGAACATCGGTTACCATTATCGACATTGCCATCACTATGCTTAGCGTAATTGCGATCGTTTGTATTTGCTGTTGCTTTTTGTGTTAAATTATTGAGAATCCCAATCCCAATGTTGGCCAAATTATTTTGCAATGGAAACGCCGATGCTTTACTCCCTAGCAGTGATAGCGCGATTAATATCTCTGTATTGCATAAGTATGTTGTAACGTTATTTGCCCATTGCGAAGTTATTACAATAAATGTTCGTTTTATATTTAATATGTAATCTGTTGACCTGGTGTGGGGAGTTAAAATGATGAGAGCGGCACAGTATTTTATGTATATTTATTATTGCAACATCTTTGAAGATACGAAATATTATAACGGCGGAATATTAATGATTTTATCTACATGTGCATACATATAAGCGATCGATACTCGATAGGTGTCCGGCAGAGCCCCTACCTCTTTCCTGTCGAGGTGTAAGAGGCGACTAAAGTGTTGTACGGACAGCCTTTATTCTTGCAGATAGATTAACAACATAATTTGCAATACTGTCACTATCCTCCTCGTGGCAACACAACGGAGACAGATTTTTTTTTGACTCGTACCAAAATGGCGGCGACATGATTCGCCACCCGTCACGTCTCATTTCAGGCGGTGGATAAAAGTGGTCTACATGTGTAGCCTATGTATATGTATGTATGTTTAAGCGATCTACCAGTAACTCATCACAATGTCTCCGAAACTACAAGACCTTTTGACTTATTCCTCTCCCGGTATAATCCCACTAAGAACTGACTTGACGAACATTTACTCCTAAATGGTTAGCAGGCTGGACCTGTTTCTCTATACAGGCTTGAACATATAACAAGAACTTCCGTGGGAGGCCGAGCCGGGTAACTCGTAACAAAATTAGCAAACGCGGCAACTATGAGGAGGCCTATGTGAGTTCAGTCCCAGCCGAAGCCAACATTTGCACACTACAAACTGTCCGGTTTCAATATATTGTTTAATATCTATAACTGTATCTGACACCTTCGCCCCGATCCTAGGCTCTCAAGTGTTACATATACGACCGCAGTGTAATGTGGTAATGAGTTCCTATGCCCTATTGGACAAAGTAGTAGTATCTGACTACTCCGCAGATCCTGTTTTTTTTTATTTAATAAAAGTGACGGAACGAGCAAAGCGTTCACCTGATGGTAAGTGCAACGTCTGCCCATAACAAATGCTATGTCACCCAGAACATTGTGGTGCATGTAGCACATCAGTTCTTAAGTCTCATATGCCCAGTGATTACGCTAGCTCACAGTGCCCTTCAAGCCCTTCAAACAGAATAACTGGCACTGGGGTGGTACCTACCTAGACGGATTCCTGCATAGGAATCCTACCACCAGTCCTGTGTTTGAAACCCACAGTTATGTTGTGACTGTCGCCGTAACTGCTATCTTATTGCCCGAGTGTTACATCGGCCGCTGGTAGGTTAGAATGAGTTTTCATTGCATTGCATAAAGTGATGAAACTAGCAAAACGTTCACCTGATGGAAGTGCAACACCCGCCCGGGTTCTAAGTCTCATATGACCAGTGATTACCCTAGCTCACAGTGCCCTTCAAACCGAAACACAGTAATTTCTTTTGCACACTACTGCTTCACGGCAGAATAACTGGCCCTGGTCCTACCTACCTGGACGGATTCCTGCATAGGATTCCTACCACCAGTGTAAATCAGTCTTTACACGTTCATTTGTGGCCCTATAATGTCTCTTGGGCAATTGATAACTACCGACAGTATTCGGAAGTTGTCTCCGTGATCGAAAGTAGGTCAGAAAGGACATCACGTACACGGATTAGGAAGTAGAGATTAATCATTAGCACCTCTGTGTTTACGTTAATACTATTATATTTCCTTAGCAAATGACATTTTCTGATTGTCAGTTGTAAAATGTCATGGTTGAAAATGCATGATCATTATCAGTATTACTATGTTTGTACCATTTTACTGCATTTACATTGAACTTACATTTGATATCTTAAATATAAAAGTCTATTCCCACAAACTTCATTTTCTAGTTAACTGCATTATTTAAATTTACACAATGCGTATACTCCCTTCACTATTACGTTATATGCATGGATTGATAATGAGATTACACAGGAGTCCCTACCCCTTAATATTTAGAGGCGGCGGCGGAGTAGTTTCGAAAGCCCGTCAGATGCAATAATGTGAAGCGAGAAGCAAAGGCCCTTTCCGTTGTAGCATTTATGCAGACGGAATTAATAACGACGTCCGACAATTGAACTGATGCGATATGTTTAATTATATAAGATGCGTTACAATAACATGACATCAGATGTGTTTGCTAGCTGCTATCGTTATTTAGAATCAGTGAAGATAGATGTACATTCTTTCAAAATAGTATTAGTAGTATTTTCAAATGGAAAATATAAGGTGTTCCTGCGATCACTTTTGGGACCACTTTTATTTTTATTATGTTTCAACGTCTTTACGATGACTATGAAGCGAATTGTTATTTATTCTATGTTTTCCAGGAACGTTTTATATTAACGAAATTAAAATCGCCACTTTCCAACAATAAAAATTGTCATGTGAATGCCACTAATTAAAGTTTTACTTTAATATTTCGCAATATATAAACTTACTTTTGTTTAACAGCTACTAGCTCAAGTCATGAAGCGGAGCCAAGAGTTGGTAGCAATGGCGAGGAGGACCTATGGGGCCTTTGGGGTCGATTGGTCAGCAACTGGGAGACGGAGTGGCGGCGACGCAATCAATTTGTCCGGGACCTTGTGCGTCAAGGCGTGCCGCACCACTTCAGAGGCATCGTCTGGCAGCTGCTCGCTGGAGTCGATACCTCGCCGGAGAAAAAGCTTTATGCCTCTTACATTAAGGTAAGGACATTGGTCTACTATAAAACTCTGATTCTTTAAGCATGGTGATTGATGAACGTGAAATTCACCAATCCAAAAAAAATATCTTCGAAGACTAAAACAATGTAACTTTCTGTTAATCTGAGAAATATGATTGTCAAAACCTAGTTTTTCATATACCAAAGCCTTTGATTGCAGTATCGTGAGGCAGTTGTTTACATAGTCCAATTAATGACCGGGTAAAAGTTGTGTGTTGGATTAACTTAACTAGTGAACATATTAGTAACTTGGGCGTGATACGAACGGTATAACGTACAAAGTTAACCCCTATGCAGCTACTACGGGATCAGGGACGGGATCACGCCCGTATCACAATTAAAGCATTATTTTGAAGTAGCTTACGTAGATTCATTCCACGAAGAATAGAAAAAATATCTACAATAGTTTTCCTGATCTAGGACTGTCTTTCAGGGGATATCGGTACAGTTACTGATGGTAGGATTCCTATGCAGGACTCCGTATAGGTAGGTACCACCCCAGGCCAGTTATTCTGCCGTGAAGCAGTAGTGTGCAAACATTACTGTGTTTCGGTTTGAAGGGCACTGTGAGCTAGCGTAATCACTGGGCATATGAGACTCAAGAACTTATGTCTCAGGGTGACGGACGCAGTGTGATGTCACACAGAAATGTGCTGAAAGTCGTTTGAGACCTTCGGGATCATTTATAGTTTTGCTTTAGTCCAAGACCGTCTAACAGTGGTTCGTGTCTTGGATCTCTTGTTTCAAGTTATCCTGCTTACATTGTGTGCCTTTGAAGTGTCGACCTTTCACATAAAAAATGTGACGGGACTGTCGCTGTCTTGATCAAAAATATAATTATTGTTTTCATATGTTCTACTCTATCGGATATTTACCAAAAACAATTTACATGTACTTTTGATGTTATTTGTATAAAGCAATAAAATTTAAAGCATCATCATCCTTAATTGGAAAATATTTCAAATTGGCTCGGCCTTCTAAAACTTCGGTAACTCCGTAGGTATTTTCAACTCATATGAATGCGCGATCGGTTTTGACAAACTGCATACAATATTTGAAAATTATCTAAATCAAGTAACATTTCACTGATCTATGAGCTTATCAAACTGTTACTATCTAGGCAAAATCCGCCTGCGAGAAGGTGATACGTCGCGATATTGCGCGTACTTACCCCGAGCACGACTTCTTCAAAGAAAAGGACGGTCTTGGCCAAGAGTCACTGTTCAACGTTATGAAGGCTTACTCGCTGCACGACCGCGAGGTCGGTTACTGCCAGGGCTCCGGGTTTATCGTCGGCCTGCTACTAATGCAGGTTTGTTGTTATTATAGCATTTTAAATGTTTCATTTTCTATCATTCTCTTTCCTTTTCTCTCTTTCTCTCTTCTATCCATTTCTTATTTGTTGACAATTACTCAGAATGGTTTATTAATGCTAGAGATGTACATACAGTAAAAGAGATATCACTGCCATTTCACACCAATGAAGCGTTATTCTGTCTAACGGGTGAAAGATTTCAACAATAAAATTAATCTATTTATGTATTTTAGTGTAATTATCGCAATAAACGTTTTGAATGCATGACATAAAGATTTGGCGACCTGTGGCCATAATAATAATAAACATATATTTCAAGTAACACAGACTCGTTTTGTAAGTACTAATGGCCTGCATTGCATGACATTTGTGCTAAAACATAAATTGTTAGCTTTCGGGGCAACACTGTATCTGTGGGGCTATTGCGTATCCAAAGTGAAGATCACTTATTATTGAACTATACTATTGAACAAGTGTCTGTCAAATAACTGTCTGCATACTGGCTATGATTAACAAACAAGACGTCATATGAAAAATAATCGTCATTTTCGTTAACCATAACCAATATGTAAACAATTATTTGACAGATATTCGTCCAACACTTCTGTAAGTGATCTTCACTTTGGATACGTAAAAGCCCCGCTGGTCTGCTTTCGATCTTATTGCATGTGCGTTATACCCGGCGCATGTAGGTTCAACGAGTGTCTTTTTTTTATTTCTTGTGGCACTATATTATCTACTGCCCAGTTAATAGCTTCCGATTTTAATGGAGAGCTGTCACCATGGTCGTAACATATCCGATGATGCGATAAAAAATGGAGAGCCTAACATTGTCAGAGACTCAGGAACGACTCCACCCGCATCCGATTTTGAAACTAGTAACAGGATGGAAAGTTAATTTGCTAAGATCCTCATGCAATATGAAAAACAGTATTTTTGAAGGGAAACTCCCGTCCTCTCACTAATAACGCCACTATATGCCACTACAACACTACCACTAAGCAATACACACTACTGAAGTTGAGAACACGACACGTGTTTTACCTCACGGGGCAATAACAAGTGCTATTGACTGGTCTCTCAAAAAGGTATTACACGCCGTTTTTAGGGTTTCGTAGTAAAAACGGAACCCTTATAATTTCGTCCTGTCCGCATGCCATTTTACTATTGTGTCTATGTGTGTGCCTATTTACTTTGAGACTATTGGCATGGCTTAGATGAAATTTTAAAAGAAGGTGTTTTTATGTGGTGTGGTGTAGTTAATTGAAAAATAATAATGAAGTTTCGAAATAACTATTTTATTTAAGCCAATATTTTGTGAGATATGCACTTCTAAGGTCGTAAAACGTACAAAAATGTTTTGAGGTCACCGAGCATCAACTTCCGTGTGAATTTAACTCATACAAATTTTGCAGATATATTGTGTTTTTCCAGCAACAAAAGTATTCCAAATAAATTGATTTTCGTAATAAAAAAGGAGCGCGTGGAACTCCCTCTAGACAAAACAATAACAATTTCGACAAGTTAAACACCAAGAAGAGCGCATTCAAGTCAGTACACGTGACAGAGGTGAAACTCTATCTAATTAATTTAAAAATAAATGAACACGAATGAACAAAAATATACCCTGTGCGGTGGCGGCTTAAGAGAATCTACCACCCCATCTCATCCCGTGGGTGTCGTAAATTAAAACCAAAAGATGGGCAGCGGCGTCTTCCTGGAACATTTGAATAAATAAACTACGGTTGCCGACCCGCCTGCCAAGCGTGGCATTCTATAGGGGAGGCCTA
Source organism: Luehdorfia chinensis (assembly GCA_019845155.1). NCBI lineage: Eukaryota > Metazoa > Arthropoda > Insecta > Lepidoptera > Papilionidae > Luehdorfia > Luehdorfia chinensis. The sequence continues at coordinate 3,414,174 of JAHVAK010000480.1, read as the reverse complement.
TTTTCACCAGTGGACTAGTGATAGGCCGAATGATGATGAACAAAGATATATCTCACCGTAAAATAACTGCTAAGTATATAAACAATTATTAATTAATCGATAAATATTAATAAAGAACACCAGAATCGTTGTAAGAAAATTTGCTCCCAGATTCGACCTTGAAATTACGCTCATCGCGCCTAAATTATCTTCACTTCAAACACTATTCTTAAATGCTTATCTTACTACAGCGCCGTGGTAGTTCAGGGACTGGGTGCTCGCCTTCAATTTCATAGTACGCGAGTAACCTGGGCTAGAATCCCAACGCCAGCACCTCTAAATTGGTTCTAAAATTTTAAGTGCTGATTTGCCACGTCCTCAGCGGTGAAGGAAAACATCGTGCATGTACGCATGTGCGAGCATATTCGAGGAATAGTCATGTGAATTCCGCCAACCCGCATTGGAGCAGCGTGGCGGACTCTTCCCGGCTCCAAACCCCTCTCTGAAATGAGAGGAGGCCTTGCTCCGTAGTGGGACATTCAAAGGCTGTTACTTTTACGTTTACTATCCTACTGCTATACTAAAGCATGAGAGCTGGAGAGTATGTTTGCTTGAACGCGCTAATCTCAGGTATAGTATTTTCACTAGCCAGTTTATAGAGGCCGTCACGCTTGGAGCCGAACATTTCCGAGAAGGACCGAATTATGGTTTACGATTCGTTATTCGTTCTTTTATAAGTGATCTTCACTTTAGACTACGCAACAGCCCCGCAGGTCAGCGAGGTACCAGTGCCAACCATGGTACGGCGTAAACGTGCATATATACAGTCATGCCTTTTTCCCATTTAATCTTAGGCATAGGCCACACACTTCGCCCATTTTGAGCCGCCGCGGAAAAGACACGTGACGGGTAGGTAGGTACCACCCCAGGGCCAGTTATTCTGCCGTGAAGCAGTAGTGTGCAAACATTACTGTGTTTCGGTTTGAAGGGCACTGTGAGCTAGCGTAATCACTGGGCATATGAGACTTAAGAACTGATGTCTCAGGGTGATGGGCACAGTGAGGTGTCACACAGAAATATTCTGGGTGACACAGCATTTGTTATGGGCAGACGTTGCACTTACCATCAGGTGAACGTTTTGCTCGTTTCATCACTATATACAATAAAAAAAAAAAAAAAAATTCGGTACTAGTAAAAAAAAGAAATTGTAACTCCCCATTACGTTCCCACGAGCAATACTCGTATAGTGACAGCATTGCATATTATGGTGTTATCTTGCAGGAATAAAGTCTGTCCGTACAATAGCTTGGTCGCCTCTTACGACACCACAGTGGGATTGAGGTAGGCGTTATTCTACTCTGCCGGACACCTATCGTCTAAAAATAATAACACTCGTACAATTTGAAACAATTTAAATTATTTGATTGAGTTAAAAATTATTCAATCAAGGATAATCCAGTATTTACCGAAATATTTTAGTTTTAAAAAACCTGCAAACTGTCGTTTGTCCAACTCCTTGGCTCTTGAATACAGTTCACTAATGATTAACGACCTTTATCACAAACTAGTATTTCTCTTTATACCACAGACACCCAAACCGGAGACAACTATATGTAAAAGTAAATGCCTGTAAAGGTACCACTGCTGAGCACATAAATGTCTCTTTTGGAGCCGAGAAAAGTCCGCCACGCTGCCCAAACAGCTCTCAAACACAACAGTCCGTGGTCAAACAGTCGCACAAAATAATTAAAATGTTGCCAACAAACAATTACACAAACCTCAATAACCTTCTAACTAATCACAATAATAACAAAATTCCTAAAAGTGTGACTCACAAAACTGACAGCATTCAACCAACTTGTCAAGAAGATATTATTAGAAAAAGCTTATTACTCGTATAAATTAGATCATTACATAGAGGAAAGAGATGTGTGGAAATAATTCTTACTCTGCACTTACAAACCTTAGGCTACTAAATTTATGATGTAATTTTTATGTAAATAATAAATGACTATGTAATATGGCATTGAAAAAAAGAAAGACCCCAGAGTTTCTTTGCTGAGAATATCTTAATTTTTTGAACCTTTGTAGATTTTGACATTCATAAGAGCTTTATAAAGCCTTAAACTGTATAAAGAAATTTTGACTTGACTTAGTGACCTAGTCATTATTATTACATAAACTATTAATTTAATATGATTAATGTCTCTTATCGTATATGTAAACTGCTACCTCTGACAAATAGAAGGAGAGTCGTCTTATTTTTTTTTAATTTACTGACGGTGACGGAGTCCTATGTGGGAATACGTCTATGTAGGTACCCTCGCCGGGCCAGCACTACTTAACGTCACTACGTTAAGTACTAGACAGTGTGCGTTTAAGTGGTAGTAGCGTAAATTACTGTGTTGCGGTATGAAGGGCACTGACATCTAGTGTAATTACTGGGCATATGAGACTTAGAACAGATGTCTCTGGGTCTCGGACGCACACAGATATTCTGGATGACACATTTCCTCCAACAAGTAATACTCGTATATCATTATTTTGATATCAAATTGTCGTAAGAACAAACCCAATATTTATTTATTTACCTATGCATTGAATCCTCGCGTTGTTATGAATTATTTTTTTAATTTTCATCACAATGCAGTAGAAATGCATTATCAATTTGTTTTGTCTATTCCTAGTTAACCTAGGGGACGAAAGTCCCCGAGGGCGCAATCAGCTTAACGAGCCATATTGATTTTCGTGATGGGAAGGTCGGCTTAATGCAAATTAAAATGGGAAAACCCAAGAAAAGAGAATAATTGGGTTATTTTTATTACAAAAACGCGCGTGGCTCAGTGATCAGGATGCCTGACTTTTAGGCCGCGGGTTCTGGGTTAGAATCATAGCTATTTTTGTGAAAAACACAAATTGTTGATTTTCGGATCTGGAAGTGTTGCGCATCTGTTATTATCTGTGACGACTGCGTTGCCTAGTGGTTAGAGAACTTGACTACCACGCCGCGGGTCCTAAGGTTCGAATCACAGCCGGTGTCATCGTTTGTGTAAAAACACAAATTATTGTTCAATCGATATAAATAAAATAGAAGTGTCCTGGCGCACGCATTAAAATATCCTAGTACGCGTGTGATCGGAGATCGATCCCCGGTCGGCACCCCTGAAAATTGTTCTGCTATTTATCTACTGATTTACCACTTGCTCAGCGATGAAGAAAACATCATGAGGAAACATGTCTGAGGAATAAAAATAATTCGACGCATTGGAGCATCGCGACGGACACTTCCCTGCTCCAAAACCCTCTCAGAAATGAGAGACCTGTGCTCAGACTCAGTAGTGGGATAGTTTTAAGTTGTTACTTTTACTCTACTTTATGGAGGTGTCTATGTATTTGAAATTTGACGACCGCGTGGCCCATTACTATTCCACGGGCCCTGGGTTTGAATGCCAGCTGGAACCAGCATTTGTATATGTTAGGTTAGGTCGAATGGGTGCGAATGTGATTGCTCGTACACTTGTCGCACTATAATACCTCCTGTGCAGTTGATAGCTTTTGATAGTACTCGGAATACAATTGGTCAGGGGGACGTCATTTAAAGGATGGAGGAGGTGATAAAGAGGTTTTTCGGCGCTAAAATGAGGAAAGTAACAGGTTGATCACGCTATTACGTAATTCTGTTACTATACTGCTCATGGAAACGCAACGGTAAAAAAGAATGTTTTTGACTTGTACCAAAATGGCAGCGACGTGTTCGCCATCCGTCAGGCCTCGTCTCCCGCGGCAGCTAAATGTGAGCTACGGGTGTGGCCTCTGCCTACCTCTTAGGGAAAAAAGACGTGACTGTATGTATCTATTCTAGTAATTGATTTATACCCCGGGGCCTGAAAGATTCACAATTTTTGCATTTCCCGTTCAAATTCCCTCATTTTAGAGATTTTTGACCTACTTTTTTTAACGAACGCTAGGGCGCAACACATTATAATTGAAATATTTTATGAAGTACACTGTGACACCAATCTGATCCATACTTATATTATAAATGCGAAAGTAACTCTCTCCGTCCCTATGTCTGTTTGTTACCTTTTCACGGGTTTTTTTTCTTGGATAAAGTGATGAAACGAGCAAAACGTTCACCTGATTATAAGTGCAACGTCTGCCCATAACTAATTCTGTGTCGCCTAGAAAAATTCTGTGTCACGCCACACTGTGTCCATCACCCTGAGACAAAAGTTCTTAAGTGTCATATGCCCAGTGATTACGCTAGCTCACAGTGCCCTTCAAACTGAAACACAGTAATATTTGCACACTACTGCTTCACGGCAGAATAACTGGCCCTGGGGTGGTACCGGTGCAGAGATATCTTGCATCCTGGAGACGGACATGGGATGTTTTTTATCCCGGATATTGAAATAGTTCCTACGGGATATTCAATAAACCTATCTCCACGCGGACGAAGTCGCGGGCATCAGCTAGTAACTTATAAATAAATAAAAATCAATACGCCGCATGTATGAAAAATCATCACTTGAGAACAACTCGACCGATTTGGCTGATTATTTTTCTGTGTGCTTCAAAGTCTGAATGAAAGAAAGTTTTTGGAAAATCTACAGGAAAAGACGGAATTTTGGATGGTATTTTGTCGTCGTTCACGTTTCAGCTCATCACAAGTCCGCTGCTGAATATGGGCCTTCTTTATTTTAGTAACGCCTAATCCTCTTAATTAAGGTTATGATTATATTATTTGTTTAGTAATTAGTTACTTTGTATTTCTTACAATAATTGATTTGGTCCCGTCCCAGAAATTTATCCCGATGGTAAGTACATTTTCCGCCCATAACAAATGCTGCGTCACCCAGAACATTTCTGTGTGGCAACGCACTACGTCCGCCACGCTGACACATTAGCTCTAAGTGCCATTCAGACCGAAACACAGTAATATTAGCACACTACTGCTTCACGACAAAATAACTGGCCCTGCAGTGTTACTGCTGCGCACTGATTCATACATACATAAGATCACGACTGTATCCCATAAGGGGTAGTCAGAGACTGGGCACTCACTGCAAAAACAGATGACTGCCACAATCCACGTTCAACAACACTATATAATGCACTTGGTGTGATAGGTGGTGAGCCCATCGCCACCATGCGATGCTGGGTGCACAGTGCAGTTTAATTACTTACTCGCCTTTACGAGATCCATTGGATGAAATGGAGTGATAGTATTCACACGGAGAATCAAAAGAATTTTTTTTATAGTTCTGCTGACCACATGTTTTAAGTGCTTAATATATTTTGCTGAGCGCATTTCGCATTTGGTGAAGTAAATTGCACAACGTGCGAAACCGGGGCAGGTCGCTAGTTATAGATAAATTTAAAAGTATTGCAACACAGCGGTCACAGTAAAGAACACTGCAAATTTTATATTGAAGCTTTTAAAAAGTTACTAAACTAATAAGGTGGAAATCGTTAGGACATGTGGTGCCCAATTTCCATTAGTTTGCGCCGTTACTAATGCTTTTCGACCACTCGACAAAAAATGGAAGCGCTTACATTAAAGGGTTTTCCTAGTGAAGGAAAGTAAGTTAGTTTGCTAAGATCCGCATGCAAAATATAAAAATGGTGTATATTATCTAGTGGTAGTATTGTAGTGGTTGGTGGAGGGTATCTGGTGGCTGTGTTAGTTTGCTTGTGCACGCTACTGAGGGAGGGCGGGCAGTGCCCTTCCAAAAACTGGTTAATATACACCATTTTTATATTTTGCATGCGGATCTTAGCAAATTAACTTACTTTCCTTCATTATAATGGATTTCCGCCGGATTGTATTAACTATATGGATTTTCCTAGATCAAAAACAAACTGCCAAAACCACGGCATCTACCAAATAGAGCAAGCAATATCATACACTGAATAGCATGTGAGTGATTCAGGCCTTTATGAATTGTTTGGTGCATTTACAGTGCACGTTATATTTCCCGCGAAGGCGAAAAGTGGGTTACGTTAGTGGCCTCTGCCTACCCCTTATATGGGAAACGGCGTGACTTAATGTATGATATTAATAGGCGTGATATTTACAATGCATGGATGGTAACTTTACGCCGCACATATCTTCATGTCATTGCCAAGGCAATGTAGGAGCACGTGCTGCACGTTCTTTGCATAGGTTGCTGGTGTGTTATGGTAAGAGACACGTTGTATAGCCGAAACAAAGAATTGATTGACGCGACCTGACCTTTACGCCGCGCGTCCAGGGTTCGAATCCCAGCCGGATCTAACATTTGTGCAAAAACAAAAACTTGGTTTTCGGATCTGGATGTGAAATGTACATGTATATACAGATATACATTTCACATACACACACTCACGATATAGTTGAAATCCTAGTATGCGGCGGGATTTATAAAAAAGTAATGCCAAAAAAAATACTGGGGCTACTATTTTTCACCGGTTGGAAATTGATAAAATTTATGAAAACCAATGTATTTAATCATATTTTGCTCGGAATCCTAATGATTTTTCTAAAATTAAAGTACCCTAAGTTACCTGCTATAATATTAGCTATCTGTCAGTGTAAGTCCCGACAAAATCGGTCCAGCTGCTTCGGAGATCAGCCCGAAGAAACAGACATTCAAATTTGTTTAATTTTTTTTTCTTATAAGTACCGTATATACTTTCATAAGCACTGAGTAAAAAGCTATTGTTTCATTACTACATACAGACAATTCAATTTTATTTATTTGTAAAGATTTGTTACTCATTCCATATTCACATTCCAAGATGCCGGAGGAGGAGGCGTTCGCGGTGCTGGTGAAGATAATGCAGCAGCACCGGATGCGGGACATGTTCAAGCCGAGCATGGCGGAGCTCGGGCTGTGCATGTTCCAGCTGGAGAACCTGGTGCAGGAGCTGCTGCCCGACTTGCACGTCCACTTTCAGTCGCAGGTGAGACCAGGGGAAAAGATACAAATCTAGATATTAATACGTGAAGAGAAAACTTTGTACCCTTTTTAAGCATATTGCGCGCACGAAAGAGTGCGCGATATGGCACTGTTAAAGTTCATATGGAGAAGAAGCGAGGAATCGAAAATTTGTATTACAATATGTGTGGTAGCTGCTTCAGAGAATCATCCACCTCATCTCATCTAGTGGGTGTCGTAAAAGTCGCCATAGGGGAAATTTACTGGTGCTAGGATTCCTATACAGGAATCCGTCCAAGCAGGTACCACACCAGGGCCAGTTATTCTGCCGTGAAGCAGTAGTGTGTAAGCATTACTGTGTTTCGATTTGAAGGGCACTGAGAGCTAGCGTAATCACTGGGCATATGAGACTTAAGAACCTATATCTCAGGGTGATGGGCACAGTGTGGTGTCACACAGTAGTGTTGTAGATGACACAGCATTTGTTATGGGCAGACGTTGCACTTACAATCAGGTGAACGTTTTGCTCGTTTCATCACTTTATGAAAAAAAAATTAAAACCAGAAGATGGGTAGCAGCACCTTCCTGGGACATCTGAATAAATAAATTGCAGTTGCCAAATTCGGTGCAACTAGGGAAAAAATCACCCTAAAACGAGAGCTACAAACTTTTGTGGTAATATATGGGGAGGCCTATGTTCAGCAGTAGACCGATTTTTTTTTATATTCTCCTAGCCGATTTCGACCACGGCGACAATTTCCGAATACTGGAAATCGGAATCTATCAACTGCGCAGGAGATATTATAGTGCCACAAGTGTACGCGCAAACACACAGGCACTCACTGGTCGAGTTAAGATCGGAGGTAGGCGAGGATGCAGTGTCAGAAACACGGGGACAATCACAACACAACCAGACCAGAAAACCAACAATTTGTGTTTTAGCACAAATGTTGGCTCCGGCTGGGATTCGAACGCAGGACCCGCGACGTAGAAGTCAGGTTCTCTGACCACTAGCCCACGCGGTTGCTAGTGATAGGCTGAAATGATGATGATGGCAAATTGACATTTCCAATTAAGAATTTACATCGCATGTGAATTAAGTAACTCTTCGAAAATTTCCACACTGCTTAATATCCATCACCAACCCGTCTAAAGTCCACTGCTGGGCAGTGGCGTAACAATACCGTTGAGGCCCGTGGCAAATTAATGGGATGCGGTCTCTCAATGTAAAGAAGCTGAATCCCAGTTTGTAGTTTCTTTTTAATGAATCACTACGTAAAGTACGTATGTATAATTCTATTGTAATCATTGTATGCATTAGCCATATACGTGTGGTAGAGGATGCCGCCACCCCCTATCTCATCCTTTGGGTGTCGTTAAATTCGACAGAGGGAAAATTAAAACCAAGAGATGGGCAGCGGCATCTTCCTGGAATGTCTGTATAAATAAACTGCGGTTGCCAACCCGCCTGCCAAGCGTGGCAACTATGGCAAAATCCCTCCAATATGCTACAAACTTTGTGGCTATCTATGGGGGAGGCCTTTGTTAAGCATTAGACTTATGATAGGCTGAAACGATGATGAGGAAGTAACAGACCCCCTATGCACACTCCTTTTATTGGATTTACAGTTTACAGGGCTCGATTTATATTTTACAGGGCTTCAGCACCTCCATCTACGCCAGCAGTTGGTTCCTTACATTGTTCACGACGACTCTGTCCCTCCCCCTGGCGTGTCGGATCATGGACGTGTTCCTCTCCGAGGGTATCGAGATCGTGTTCAAAGTGGCCCTGGCGATGCTCACACTGGGCAAGAATGACCTGCTGTCCCTGGATATGGAGAGTATACTTAAGGTGAGTTGAAGAACGCAAACTGATGGAAATTCGGAGAACTGATGGTTGGGTAAATGGGAGTAGGGCAATGTTATAGTTCACTAATTAACATGAATATACGAACTGTTATTTACAATTTAAAATGCCGAGCATGTGGCAATGCTTGGCAGTGAAGGAAAAAGTGAGGAAACCTGAGATGTCTGAAGACTAATAAATAATTCGACGACACAATCAGGTAGGTTATTCTGCCGTGAAGCAGTAGTGTGCAGGGCCACTGTGAGCTAGCGTAATCACTGGGCATTTGAGACTTAAGAACTGATGTCTCAGGGTGACGGGCGCAGTGTGTTGTCACACAGAAATATTCTGGGTGACACAGCATTTGGTGTGGGCGGACGTTGCACTTACCATCGGCTGAACGTTTTGTTCGTTTCGTCACTTTATACAATAAAAAAAAAGAATTCCTATGCAAGATTCCGTCTAGGTAAGTACCACCGCATGGCCAGTTATTCTGCCGTAGAACAGTAATGTGCAAACATAATCGTGTTTCGGTCTGAAGGTCACTGAGAGGTAGCGTAATTACCGGGCATATGTGACTTTGGAAGGTTAAGGTTCAGGATGAAGGGCTCAGTGTGGTGCCACGCAGATGTGTTCTGTTAACACAGCATTTGTTATGGGCAGACGTTGCATCTTGTCACCAGGTGAACGTTTTGTTCGTCTCGTCACTTTCTACAATAAACAAAAGCCCGAAAATATTTTTCGAAGGTAGTATTTGCAAAGAGATCATACAGCGAAAACAGTTTATCAATACAATAAATATTTCAGCATCAAAAAAATCATAGTTATTTCATCCAGATCTCGGTAGTGCGTTGCCCTAATTGCATATGCATATAAAAACTATATAATTAAAAACAAAAGGTGTAAATTTTTACTACCACACAAATATAATTTTATGCAATAGCAACACTGTGACCACGTCAGACTTGACTGTGACATATGTCATTTGTTTTGTTTACATTGCGCGATCTGGTAAATAGCGAGTAGAGTTTTTATGTCAACGATATCTTTACAAAGCGCTTTTATCTGAGAACGTCATGCCATTATCAGTTTATCGCTGATGATAGTTCATAAAATCGAATTGCAGTACATACAGAAAGAGTTGCCTGCGAAAGCGGAGGCCGATCAGGACGCGTTCATGAACCTCGCTTACTCAATAAAAGTGAACCCGAAGAAAATGAAGAAACTGGAGAAGGAGTACACTGTGATCAAGACCAAGGAGCAGGGAGACATAGCAGTGCTTAGGGTGAGTTTGGTTTATAATTAAATGAACTGTTTTTTTTTTCTTTAACTAACTATTCCAAACACTAAGATTCCTCCCGTATTTCGTTACGTTTTACAGAAATACATTTCACATGCAATACGAAATCATTATTCGCGATAACGCCGCATCTCAGGCCGGTTCTCCCCTACCAATAGTATCATGAACACAAGCATCGCGAACTGGTGGTAAATTTTGTTCACCCTCGAGTCAGTTACTCTCGCGAACAGGATGACGGTCCAAGCCAAGATCCCCTCTCGGGGGCCCTTGCGCTGGTGATCCATAAATAAAGGTTTTGGCTAAGCGCCCTCAGCGCTCTACCTTTCAATCCGGCGAAGCTGTAAAAGCCTTCAGGCTAACAGTGACCATCAGTCCTAAAAAAACACAATCAGTGCTGTAAATACTGTAGTAAAGAAAGAAATAGTAACCGTTTACCAATAACTTAGTTGAATATAACCGGGCCTATGTCTGCCTCATAATTATTTAAAAAAAAAAACCGACTTCAATGCAGCAGCTCCAGATAGACTTTCATGATTTCCTCATGGATCCCATCATCAGAACTTGACCAAAATTATATGGGACCACCCTTATAATTAACAATGAAGTTATGTCCGAACATCCATAAATTAATATACACATAACCTCCTTTTTTAAAAGTCGGTTAATAGTAGTCAAGTACATTGCTGGGTAGATCTACCACCCCATCTCATCCCGTGGCTGTCGTAAAAGTCGACGGAGGAAAAATTAAAACCAGAAGGTGGGCAGCAGCATCTTCCTGGAACATCAGAATTAATAAACTGTGGTTGCAAATGACAAACTATGGCAAAATTCCTCCCAAAATGAGAGCTTGATACTTTTGTAGTAATCTATGGTGTTAGGCTGAAATGATGACATTGCTGGGATGACTGCTAAGCATACCTATCTACTGAATGGTGTACTTTGGGTTCGAATTCCATTTGATGCTAAATTACTGACTTATCGGTCTGGATACGCTGACCGTCTCTGTCTCATAATCCATTTTTGTGGAATCTTCTTCTTAAATATCATTAATTTACAGTGCCTCCGTCAAGAGAACCGCCTCCTCAAACAGCGCGTGGAACTCCTGGAGAAAGAAAGTTCAGCTCTCGCAGAAAGGCTTGTGAGAGGCCAAGTCGACCGCGCGGAGGGAGAAGAGGAGACATTCGCTCTCGCTAGGGAGGTTCAGGCACTACGCAGAGCTAATGTTGACGCCCAACAACGGCTGGCCGTCGCGCAGGACGAGATTCGATCCCTGGAGATGACTATTGCTGAGGTAATGTGTACAATTTTCATTATGGTTAGAAGAATCATCTTTTATATTTATATTATTTTATTTCACAAATATTGTTTGTCGGTAAGCCATATCTCCCTTAATACTTTATCCAAATTAATAAATGAGACATCATGTTGAAGATAACGTTCCGCGCTAAAAACGAAAAAAAAATGAATGTAGGTTTTTTTATAAAATACTATATTTTAAAAACAATTAACGATTACAATGTCATATTGTTGTCTGTGTGACACCACACTGCGCCCGTCACCCTGAGACATCAGTTCTTAAGTCTCAAATGCCCAGTGATTACGCTAGCTCTCAGTGCCCTTCAAACCGAAACACAGTAATGTTAGCACACTACTGCTTCACGGCAGAATAACTGGCCCTGGGGTGGAACCTACCTAGACGGAGTCCTATTGTTCATGGCATGTTCACTGGGCTTAACAAAAATTTTACTATAGTTTTGGCCAAGTTCCGTAGACTATAATTGGGCGTTATTTTGAGAGCCGTGGTAGCTCAGGGGCCAGGCGCTCGCTTTAAATTTCATAGTACGCGAGTGACCTTGGTTCGATTGCCGGTGCCGGCACCACTAAAATTGTTAATTAACAATTTACCACGTGCTCGGCGGTGAAGGGAAACACCGCGTTTAAACCTGCATATCTGAGGAATAATAAATATTTCTAAGACATGTAAAGTCCACCAACTCGTATTGGAGCAGCGCTGACGGACTCTTCCCGGCTCCAAAAGCCTCTCAGAAATGAGAGGAAGCCAATGCATGTGCTATACAGTGGGACATTTATAGGCTTTCTTTACTTTTTTTTTAATTGGATTTTTAACATCTATTTATTATATAATCTAAAATGGTAGTGAAGACTCCGTTCGACAGCAGCGTGTCGGTGACTTATCCTCAGTGACTTCTCATAGGGAGTCCAACGTCCAGTAGTGGGATTTTGGCGTTCACTTTACTTTTATACTTTAGAGTTACTTGCCATCTGGTAACATCGTGAGAACACTTTTGCATCGTTTAAAACATCGGAACAACATGAGTTTGTGTTAAATAATCACGGCTGCCTCCAGAACAATTCGCGGCAGTCGTCGCTGGAGGGCATGGAGGTTAACAGTGCGAAAGGGCGAGGAGTTGGCGCGCTGCCTTCAACGGGAACTGGTCCGGGCCAGACTCCACGCCGCGGAAAGAGAAGCGGCAGAGAGGGAGCTCACCGCCCGCATCGCGGAGCTGGAGAATGAGAACAAGAGCCTCCGCAGACAACGCGTCGACAACAATGTGGCGCATCTGCAGGTGAGATTTACTTGTCACTCCTGATGGATAGTGTCGCGGATTGACCCACTTCCACAGCATTGCGCTCGTCACCGTTAGATCGAAGTAGTCTCAGAGAAGGCCACGTCAAAGGCAACCGACCAGCTCCTATGAAATCACTAATGAAAGTGACAGAAGTGAAAGACGTGTGTCGGGATCGTAGCAAGTAGAAATATCTTCTCGTAGGGTCTCTGCCTACCCCAATGAGATAGAGGCGTGACTTTGTGTCACCGTTAAACATCGGCTCCTGAATCTCATATGCCACTTCTCAATTACACTTCAGTGTAATAACGCGGCAGGTCTTCCACTATCATCATCATCATCATCTTTTCAACCGATAACTTGTCCACTGCCGAACATAGTCTCTCATTTTGAGGTGTTTCGCCATAGTTGGCACGCTTGGCAGGCGGGTTGGCAACCGGACTTTATTTAGATGTTACAGGAAGATGCTGTTGCCCATTTGGTTTTGATTTTTCCCTCTGTGCACTCTTACGACACCCACGGGCTGGGATGTGGTGGTAAATTCCCTTAAGCCGCCACATACCTCATACTTGTGAACAGATGCTGCTTGTGGAAGCTGGTCTGCATAAGCATGCTATATAGGTATGTTTGATTTTCTGTCATTAGGGGTGCTTCGATTGTCCTATGAGTCGTATTCTTTATACATTTTTAAATATTGCTTTTATGACTGAAATGAAAGTAAAAGAATTACAAAAGAGAAGATACCTGCGGAGTTTCTTTCGCCTGTTTCTTCTCCGTAAAAGGAACCTCATTACGTAACCGTGGTAGATGGTGAAGAAATGATGTTTGTCATTTCTTATGTTGAAACAAAAAAATATAGAATATTCATTTCGTTTTCATTGCTATTATATGACTAAGCTACTGTACGGACAGCCTTTATCCGTGCAGAATAACACCATAATATGCAATGCTGTCACTATACTGCTCTTGGGAACGGAATGGTGAGAAAGGTTTATCATGACTCGTTTCCCGCATTAGCGAAAACTACGTGAGTGGCCTCTGCCTACCCATTATACGGGAAAACGGACTGTACGTATGTATGTTTTACCAGTATAAATAATGTGTTCTGTGTTGCCAGGATGAACTCATTGCGGTCAAGCTACGCGAAGCGGAGGCGAATTTATCGCTGAAGGAATTGAGCCAACGCGTCACCGAGCTGTCTGAGGCGTGGCAAAGGCATCTGCAGGTCGGTGGTATTTCCTTAATTTCATCACTAATTTATCTATTTCTATAATCCAAACTAATATTATAAATGCGAAAGTAACTCTCTCTGTCCCTCTGTCTGTTTGTTACGTTTGCACGGTTCAGCCGCTGAACCGATCGTGACCAAATTTGGCATTGAAATATTTTAAAGTAATAGTTTGCGTCCTGGAGACGGACATAGGATACTTTTTATCCCGGAAAATCAAACGGTTCCCACGGGACATTTAAAAAACTTAAATCCGCGTAGACGAAGTCGCAGGCATCAGCTAGTACACAATAAAGTACTACTAAGTGCACCTAACAATGATGATGGTGTTCTCCTAGCCGATTTCGACCACGGCGACAACTTCCGAATACTGTCGAGAGCCATCAACTGCGCAGGAGATATTATAGTGCCACAAGTGTACGCGCAAACACAGAGCCACTCACACGTACCAACCATCCGCGCCCGATGTAACGCTGATGCGATAACATCGGAGATAGGCTAGGATGCAGTGTCAGAAACACGGGGACAATCACAACACAACCAGACCCGAAAAAACAACAATTTGTGTTTTAGCACAAATGTTGGCTCCGGCTGGGATTCGAACCCAGGACCCGCGGCGTAGAACTGATGTACTCTGACCACTAAACACAAATTGCTGGTTTTTCGGGCCTGGTTGTGTTGTGCACATGAAACTTATGTATGTAAGACGCACCAACGATACAGGACAAATTCTGCCGTCGAGCTTCGTTATAAAAAAAAAACATAAAAAAGACACGTACACAACTCAATTACAGACCTTTTGTCTGTGTCTTTGACTTTTTTATCGGATAGAGCAACGAAACGACAGTTCACCTGATGGTAAGTGCAAAGTCTGCCCATAACAAATGCTGTGTCACCCAGAACATTTCTGCTTAACAACTGACAACACACCGCTGTCTCATCCTGAGACATCAGTTCTTAAGTCTCATCTCATATGCCCAGTGATTACACTAGCTCTCAGTGCTCATCAAACGGAAACCCAAATGTTTCCACTACTACTTCACGGCAGAATAACTGGCCCTGCGGTGGTAGCTACCTAGACGGATCACTGCATAGGTATCCTACCTAGTGCTCTCCGATTGCCTTACAGACCATTACAGATCTGGTGAAGGTGCCATAAAATCTTATTTGGTAAAACCAAAACGTCGTTTCACTTACATTTTGCTTAATTAAGTAATATTCTGTATTGCCTGTCAACCCTAAAAATGTTGTTGATTGTCGATTGTTAATAGGAGCATAGACAAGAGGTCCCACCAGCACCAGTGCAGTCCAACGTGGTGTCTGACATAATGGCAACACCTAAGAAGCTGTTACGGGCTTGGGAAGGGCGGTCAGCTGACGTGCAGAAGTTGGATGAAGAGCTGATGACTACTAGAATCCGTGAAGTCGAAGCCCTCACTGAACTTAAGGAATTGAGACTTAAGGTTAGTAATGAAATACATAAAAAATTATATAAGTAGCTTTATGAGGCAAGCGTTCAGTTCATTTTTTTTTATTGGATGAAGTAATGAAACGAGCAAAACGTTCACCTGATGGTAAGTGCAACGCCCTGTTATGGGCATCTTTTATAGGCAACGGCCTGCCCATAACAGATGCTGTGTCACCCAGAACATTTCTGTGTGACACCACACTGCGTCCGTCACCCTGAGACATCATTTCTTAAGTCTCATATGCCCAGTGATTACGCTAGCTCACAGTGCCATTCAAACCGAAACACAGTAATGCTTGCACACTACTGCTTCACGGTAGAATAACTGGCCCTGGGGTGGTACCTACCTAGACGGATTCCTGCATTTGGGGAATTAAAAACTTTCATGATGCGAAGTCCCCCGACCCGCATAGGAGCAGCGAGACGGACTCTTCCCTCCTCTTGCTACGTTCCTGTAATAGATCTTTCGCTGCTTCTAATTACATTGGCGTCAAACTGTACGAAGCCAAAAATTAGAGATCTTCTTTTTTTGCCGTTCAAACGTGTATTATCTACGCGTCACCGAAAATGGTTTTTGAGAAATCCGAAGAAGCAGCCAATAGATGGCGCCGAGACATATTTTTTTTTTTTTTCTGAGGCAGAAACCGTAAACAGATATACGGGAATGAGTTTATCACTGATTCTGGAAAAATGTAAGTTTTCGAGTTAGAACGGATATTGATGCAGTATGTCTTACGAACTTGATAACTTACCGGATAGATGTATATTACCGGAAGATGTCGCCGTCGTCGTTTCAGCCGATCAATAGTCCACTGCTAAACATAGGCCTCTTCCATAGATTGCCACAATAACTTGTAGCTCTCTTTTTTGGCGATCTTGCCATCGTTGCCACGCTTGACACGGCCACAGGTTGACAATTGCAGTTTATTTATTCGGACGTTCCAGGAAGATGATGCATACCATCTCCTGGTTTTCATTTCCCCTCTGTCGACTTTCACGACACCTGTGAGATGGGGTGATAGATTCTCTTAAGCCGACACCACACGTTACCCACCACACAATATATTTCTGTAACCAGCGATTTTGATGTGTTCAGGTTATGGAACTGGAGGCCCAAGTGCAAGTTTCAACAAACCAGCTGCGTAGGCAGGACGAGGAAACCAGGCAGCTGAGGGAGAACCTCGACGCCGCCCTGCAGAGGGAGAGGGTCCTCCAGGTCAGACAGAGGGAGTTCCAGCACAAGTACACCGATTTGGAAAGCAAGGTTAGTAACAAGGACACGTTTAACCGGCTCAAACAGATTTTCATTTGAAACATGAGCGCAATGGCTGATACTTTTGAACAGCTTTTTACTGGTGGTAGGATTCCTATGCAGGAATCCGTCTAGGTAGGTACCACCCCAGGGCCAGTAATTCTGCCGTGAAGCAGTAGTGTGCAAACATTACTGTGTTACGGTTTGAAGGGCACTGTGAGCTATCGTAATGATTGGGCATTTGAGACTTAAGAACTGATGTCTCAGGGTGACGGGCGCAGTGCGGTGGCACACAGAAATATTCTGGGTGACACAGCATTTGTTGTGGGCGGACGTTGCACTTACCATCTGGTGAACGTTTTGCTCGTTACGTCACTTTATACAATAAAAAAAAATGTCCGTCCTATAGTAATTGCATGTCTGTTGGGACGAGTTTTAATTATCGTGATTAAATGTCTGCGTCATCTTACAAAATCTACCTGTACATCGTATTAGAATGTCTCTTTCTTTCTTCATTCTTTCTTATTTATATAACTTTATAGTTTTTTCTGCAGGCCAAATACGACTCCATGCAAGCCAACATACGCAACATGGAGGACGCTCAAAGAATAGCCGAACTCGAAACTGAGGTGTCCGAATATAAGTTGAAGGTGAGAGATTAATACAGCGTTTTCTCAATCATATATAAAAATTTTGTTTGTAAACCCAAAAACATGCCATGTGTTAGCGGCGTAAGAGTCTCTACAGATGGTAGGATTCCTATTCTAGAATCCGTCTAGGTAGGTACCACTGCAGTGTCATTTATTCTGCCGTCAAGCAGTAGTGTACAAACATTATTGATTCGGTCTGAGGTTCACTGCCGGCCAGTGACGGTGACTAGCGCAGTGTGGTACCACACAGAAATGTTAGGGATGACACAGCATTTGTTATGGGCAGATTTTGCACTTACCATCATAAATAAAATCTACCTACCACACCTCATAAAACGGTTGGTTTTCGAGTCTGGTTATATTGTTACCGTCTCTTTGACACACCCTAACTTACCACTGATCTTCATCATCATCATCATCATTTCAGCTTACCATAGTCCACTGTTGAACATAGACCTCCCCCATGGATTGCCACAAAACTTGGTCCTGAGCCACCTGCATCCATCGACTTCCTGCAAAATTGTGCAGGTCGTCGCTCCATCTAGTGAGGTACGCCCTACACCCTACACTGCGTTTGCCGGTACGAGGTTGCCACTCTAAAACCTTTCTTCCCCAACGGTTATCGGTTCTACGGGCTATATGGCCGGCCCATTGCCACTTCGGCTTGCTAATCCTTAGGGCTATGTCGGTTACTCTAGTTCTGCTGCGGATAACATCGTTACGGATTTTATCTCGCTGAGAAAGTCCGAGCATAGCCCTTTCTATATTTATACTTTATATAGCTCGGTTCGCGCCTCTGAGCTTCCTCATGCGGCCTGCAGTGAAGGACCACATCTCGGTTCCATGTGTCATCACTGACAACACGCATTTAATCATAAGAGTATTATTTCAGGCGCTGCCCGATTAGGGGAATTGTTCTTGCGCAGCTGTTATCATCTAATGATATAATGTTTATCTCCTCTTTGTCTTATGGTTCACTGGGAGAGAAAGCCTTTAGGCATTAAGTCCGCCATAAGCACCACTAGTTCTAAAAGTTTAAATCAATAAATATTCGGAAGTTGTCGCCGTTGTAGAATATCGGCCACGACATACTGGTCTCTAGGTAGGTACCACACCAGGTGGAAACGAATAACACAGTACGAAACAAACGAAACGGAACACAGTGATGCTTGCACACTACTGCTTCACGGCACGGAGTGTTTCTCTTTGAAGAGCACTGTGAGCTAGCGTAATCACTGGGCATATGAGACTTTGGCGTATTACTCGTATATTGCCAATGAAAAGGGTAGCCGCCAGATCGAGTGGTCTGATCTGGGGAGGACGTCTCCTCCGACTAGTAATATTTAGATGTTGTATATATAGTTCGCATCTCAGAAAACTTTCATAGCGCGATTATGGACGTATGCGAATATTTCTTGAGCTTCTCATGTGGGGACATAGATGTCGCTACGAGACTTAAGAACTTATGTCTCAGAGTGATGGGCACAGTGTGGTGACACACAGAATTTTTCTGGGTGACACAGCGTTTGTTATGGGCAGACGTTGCGCTTGCCATCAGGTGAACGATTTGCTCGTTTCATCATTTTATCCAATAAAAAAAAGCATTATTATGACTAATTTAGTCTTTCATCATCATATCAGCCTGTCACTAGTCCTGAACATAGGCCTCTCCTATAGATTGCTATAATAGTTTCTAGCTCTCATTTTGGAGGTTGAACACCGCCATAGTTGCCACGCTTGGCGGGGCGGGTTGGCAACCGCAGTTTTATTTATTCAGGTGTTGCACGAAGATGCCGCTGACCATATCCCGGTTTTCATTTTCCCTCTGTCGACTTTTACGACACCCACGGGATGATATGTTGTGGTAGGTTCTCTAAGGCCGCCACCACACGGCTTATTTATTTAGTATTTAATATCATTATATGTTAAAAGTTCTAGAAGGATCTTCAATTGAAAAGCATATTTGTCATGAATTGTATGCATATATTGAATTGTTCAAAATAGAACGAAGTGATGGCTACGGAAGGTGAGCTGCGAAGTAACAACATGGACGACTCGGACAGAGTTCGCGAGATGCAGGAACAAATCGCGGAACTGAAAGCCGAGGTATTTAATGTAAATTTTGAATATATGCAATAAGTATATTACTTCAATTTTTAGGACAATCCTGGACAAAACGCGTGTATAAATCTATTGGAACAAGACTGTCTTTTAGATGATTAGTGCAAATGTAAAAACAAACAGACAAATATCAATAACTATTTTGTATAGTTTCCCGTTTCGAAGTTTCTAATTAAACCGTCCCTAACAACATCGCCCGTTTCAGTGAAAATTATAAATAACCTATTGCCGTTACTAATATCTGCTTTTTAACTGTGACCCTCAAATATATGTATATACATGCCTTTTTATATGTTATTAATAAAGGTAGAGGGATAATTGAATCTCCATTGCGATATCAAAGGTTTATGTTTGGGAATTAAAGCAATATTTAGCGAATAACCTAGTTCGAAAAGTGGACTACTTGCGTGTCCTCTGCCTACTCCTTATATGGGTACAAGGCGTGACTGTATGTATGTATAACCTATATCTTTGTGTATATATTGCTTTACACATTCTCCAAGAATAAACGCAGTACAAATGTCACTTTTTGACTCGTACATGTGTAGGGCGTTCTGTCGCAAACTGTCAAAGTGACATTTCTACTTTTACTGTAAATGATGGTTCCATTCAAAATTCTAAGTTACTAAGTTGGGCACTCATAATAAAAAATAAAATCTAAATGATTGAGTTAAGCGCTTTTCGACCAAAAAAGTCTTGATGAGTTGCATATTTGCCTATGTTTACGTCAGTACATAACCACATAATTTGAATTTATTTTGTGGAGGTTGCCAGATAAAAAATTGTCGTGAGTTAAAATCATTTTATTGTTATTTTGATCCATCATATTCTTTATACCACTTAAATTGTTATGTAACGAAATATGCAAATTATTTTTATCTCAGTTTGTTTGTTGTCTTTGGTTACGATGGCACTAATGATACTAAGCAACCAATCGCGACAGTCTTTAAGTTGCTAGATGTTTCGAATGAAAACTAACTTATATATTCTGAGTGTCTAACTTAGCATACTCAGAATTTTATTAACCCAGACACCCACCCAATAATTAACCAATTTATGTTTCAATCAATGGAGTGTCACCGTGAATTATGAGCACTGTAAGTTTTGGCATTAACGCTTCCTCAGTTAACGCGCTTTGTCTGTCTGAATAACTTATGTAAAATATTATTTTGAATTACATATTAGACTCGTCCGATTAAAAAGGCTTTATTTTTTTTTATTTTACGTAAAGCAATATGATGTCATCTCCTTGAAACGATGAATATTCCAATTCAGCAGCTGTGTTTCCAATTTTCCCGCCATCCCGATACATATCGTACATATAGAAAGTTCTTTCATCCCGCCTTTGGTCGTCCAATTCAATTTAATAATAATCTTTAAAGT
Source organism: Luehdorfia chinensis (assembly GCA_019845155.1). Classification (NCBI taxonomy): domain Eukaryota; kingdom Metazoa; phylum Arthropoda; class Insecta; order Lepidoptera; family Papilionidae; genus Luehdorfia; species Luehdorfia chinensis. The sequence continues at coordinate 3,393,439 of JAHVAK010000480.1, read as the reverse complement.
TTATATTAACTGATATTATTTGCATATGAACCGTGTTTTAACATTGTATAACAATGTTAAAATATAAATATAGGCATATTTTAACATTGTATAACAATGTTAAAATATGCCAATAATTGTACAAAATGATCAACCTCAGCTCAGACAGGTTATGTGGGAACAAAGGCAAATATGTCTTAGAATTAAATTAATGAAACAGTATATAAAGTGTTTGTACAAGCTTAAATATGTCAGACAAACACAGACAGAACAAACAGAACAAAAGATGTTCCTTGCACAAAAATGCGTTCCACTTCCGATTCGAACACGCTATAAGAATTCACCGACACCTAGGTGGCAATAGTTACAGACGTGTTAGTTAAAAATCTGATTATTAACTAGGGTTGCCGAGTATACTTTATAATAAACTACCGTATTTTATTTTACATCGATATACTTTCTTATTATGCGATAATACTTTATATCGTATAGTAATGTATCGTATACACACTGCAGGAATCTATCCGACCCGCTTTCAATTACGTCAGAAAACGAAACCGGACGTTCACATTTAAAATTCATTATAAAAACAAAGAATGCTACTATGGACTTACTATATTATATATATTTCATTCATATTTTATTAAAATTAGTTAAAATTTTGAGCATTCGATTTACTTTGCAAGCTGGCAGCCCTGTTCGTAAAACTCTTTCACACACATTTTAATGCAGGTTCATGTTCCCTGTCATTTAAAACATGGTTAATACGAAAAATTGCCTGAGACTGTAATTGTAAAAGATTATTTTAGGTCCCAAACTATTTTCTGTGCCAAAAATAAAAAAATATAATTAAAAAAAGCTTTAACATTGAGATCACTTAACGGGATACGCAAAAGCAAATTTCTACATTATTTATGAGGACTAGTAGAATATAAATAACACACAATGAACAAAATCGTTCGACAAATCCATCAAAATAGTTGGGCCATATCTTGCAAGTTGAAACATTTCCTGTGCAATGTACATAACTATGCCAACTGGTTGATCCGATGCGTTCTGTTTGGCACCGCACAGTTCCCCACACCGATCACCACACCGGACACCGAGCCCTGGAAATGGCTCGGGTAAGTTCAACGTTTCTCGATAATCTCTTTCTGTTCGCTTTTTTTATAGAACCAGAAGATATCTAGAGTTGGAGCGTTCGCAACAGACAAACATATGTATGTCCATAGACAAGATTAAGGCATTTTCTTAAATGCATTGGCTGTCGATTAGAACTGCCCAATTTTTTTTAATGGCTCAGCGAGTTGAATCATATTGTTGAAACAGATTATGAAATACATTTATTTTATGTCTGATCGTTACTTAGTCTGTGCTAAAAAGCCAACTTACATTGAAGTTTTTTATATTAAATGATACTTATTATTTAATGAGGCCATTACACTATCCTGAAAATATTTCTCATGCTTCCCATTGATGGGGTAATAAATAATGTTTTTATTATTTTTGTCATGTCGAAGTTCATGTCTTTAGATACTTCCGCTGTTTCTTTCATATTAGATTCAACACGCTCAGTCAAATACATTTTCAATTTTTTGTTCTATGTGTCGAGAATACATTGTTAGTAGAGTTCAAAATATTAGTAGTACACAAAATAAACCAATCTAATTATTTCCGTATCGATTTTCTATCCCAAATGAAGGAATTCAACATACTTACATATGTTTATGCCATTGATATACAAAAACCTAAGGTAAACCGTTCCATACAACACGTTACTGGTGGTAGGATTCCTATGCAGGAATCCGTCTAGGTAGGTACCACCCCAGGGCCAGTTATTCTGCCGTGAAGCAGTAGTGTGCAAGCATTACTGTGTTTCGGTTTGAAGGGCACTGTGAGCTAGCGTAATCACTGGGCATTTGAGACTTAAGAACTGATGTCTCAGGGTGACGAGCGCAGTGTGGTGTCACACAGAAATATTCTGGGTGACACAGCATTTGCTGTGGGCGGACGTTGCACTTACCATCAGGTGAACGTTTTGCTCGTTTCGTCACTTTATACAATAAAAAAAAAAAATACAAAAATCACTCCAAAAAGCGTCCTCGATCGATTAATACATAAAAATAAAAAATAAAACACTAATTAAATCTTACGCACACGATATAAAGTAGCTTTTTGAATGAAATCAACTGTCGTTCCACTGCGTTTTGAAATTAATCGCTAATTTAACGCAATAAAATTTGTATAAAATAATAAGCGCATTGTGCGCTGTTTCTTGAGAACGTTCTTGAGCAGCTGACTGTATCTATTTTTTATATATCAATGTGTTTATTCTAATTCATCTGCTGCTACAATTGTTACAATATATATGTATATATGTTTTATAAAACGATGCCACTAGACTAGAGGATTTCTCCAGTATAGTGAGTGCGTTTCCAAGACATTAATTTATGAATTTTTGCATAAATGTTGGCTCCGGTGGGGAAATACTTAGATTGGAATACTTCAAACGGTTATAAATTTTTGATTTTGTTTTTTTTTCAAGGAGTTTTATGGCTCGAGTAGTAGTTTTTTTATGTGAAAGCTTTGTTTTTCATATTATCCGTATAGTGGTAGTGGTGGTGGTGTTATACAATCAAAAATGTTGTAGTTTTATGTAGCATGTTGTTGTATACATTGTTGTTGCTAATTTTGTAGAAGGTCCATAGAACACAGGAACGCAGTATAATACACGTTGATATTTTTTTCCTAATTATTTTTAGTCTATGGAAGTAACCTATTTTTTTAATTATCGTCCTTTATTATAATGTTATTGATTATATTATCTATCCATGATATCCGCAAATATGTTTCTTTGTATTTTTAAACAGCCTAAGTTAGTTTAAATAGGCAAAGACATTGTCGGTGAGAACTTTACGCATGCCATTGTTTTTTCTTTGCATGTATTCTCCTTTTTCTGCTCTTAATATTTTGTTCGCGGGGCTGCGCAACAAATCACTATTAATGACATTCGCATACATCACTTTCATTAATTTTGCCACTTTAAAATTTACTGAATTCATCTTCGTGATTACTCTAATGTTATTTATGGGATACACGCAGTTACAGCACACAAACAATTTATAATACAATTTACCGTTATGCGTGAGTCGCGTCATCCGAAATTATAAAATGCAAGAATATCTTTCTAACTATTATAACGAAGGACATATAATTACATAACGATAATAAACTAACGCTAGGAGGGCTTATACTTATTAAAAACGGTCACTGAAATGGACTTAAGGCTTACAATCAATATAAATGGAGGATGAATTTTTATCGGTCTAGTTTTTATCAATAAAAAAATGTCTACTCTTAATGACAGGAGATCAGTGCCCTATATATGAGCTTGTAAAGCCGATTGTTGTATTTAGATTAAATGAAGGTGAAATAAAAAAGAGTTACAATTTTAGGCAAAGCTTTTACATTAAAGTTGGAAACAGCGACCGTTTTAATGATTTTTGTTCGGCCTTTTATTCCGTGGCTTGCGCCTGTGCAATTAAAACGTTGGTTTTTGTCAAATAGTTGTTGTGTTTTTTGATAAACCCATACATTTTTATAGATGGTGTAGTAGGTCCAGCAATATCTGTGTTTTTAAAGTAGTTTAATATAGTTGATTTGTTGATTGTGAGAGTTTGAAATGTACTGTTATAGGCCTATAAGTGACATATGATTTAGATATTGAAATGACGAGTCCAAATGATCACATTGCAACTTTGCATCGTAGTGTATTCTGTGTTCCACCTAAAGGCCTATGACTAATATTTAGTATTAAAAACTTACTGATATTGATTACCAATAAAATGAAATCTTATTATTAAACGAAATCTTTTTTACCTGCGAATCAATATCAGAATTTTTTTTTCAATATATCAATGTTGTGGACAACTATGAATATCGCGAAAAACGAAAACCATTTTGGATAATTAACCTTTAATAATCATTGTTTCGTTAACAATAAGACACGCACGCCTGGTTCCTATATTCATCTTACAGTTATCGGTAGTGGCTATTATATTATTCGTTTGTTTGCTGCGAGTGGTGAGGCGTGCGCAGCTCTTCACAACTCTTTCAGGGCGGTGCTCATCGCCCAGAGTTACTGACACACAAGTCGACAGTCCGAATGGAGGCCCGCAGCGTCCCTCGGACGGTCATTAGACTACTTAAAATCATTTTGAGATATCGTAAATCGCGCAAGCAAGCAGCAAATGCGACACAGTCCGAATGGGAGCCCGCAGCCTCCCTCGGAAGGTCATTAGACTACTTAAAATCATTTTGAGATACTTTAAATCGCGCAAGCACGCAGCGAACACGACAGTCCGAATTTCGAGGTTATTGTAGGAGTTTATTTATGTATTTATGTTTGGGTCAAACCAAACCCGGCACGCGGGCCCCTGGCCCGTGAGCACAGTATCCGATGAAGCTGTAAAAGCCAAAAAAAGGCTAACAGCAATCACATCACCGAAATTATACAACTCTTTCGCGTCGTCTACAAGCTACTAATGTCAGTTGGATGTAGAAACTGTTTTGGCTTGCTATTCGTAGATGAAACTAAAACGTTTCGTTTCGTCAATGTAGGAACCGGGCGTGATTTGTTGTGAAGTCCAACCAAGAGATCGTTGTATGAGACATGAATTGTTATAGAGTGTTGCTTCAAATATCGTGATATTCATAGTTGCGTCGAACTCACAACCGAACTCATTTGATAACTGTGAGTTACGCCGCAGGTCATGAGGCTAGAGGCGTGGAAGGCGCGGGCGCTGGGCAGGACCCAGATCAGCCGCACAGTTTCTGTAGAGGACGACCTTGAGGAGGACGACAAGCTGAAACTGATACTCCGCCGGGAATCCTCCGCTTCGCTCGACCTCCCCCCTCGCAAACCAACGTAGCGAACACCCTCATTTTGAAAAACCAACGCCTGCAAAAGCATGGGATCATATCTCGTCGTTTGTTACGTGTTCTAATTTAACTCATCGTCACAATTGTTACCGTTGATCGGGAATTGAACGAGAGAGTTTGCTTATCGATATTGTGGTAATTGAAAACATTCCAAATTTTAAACATTATTTTTTCCGTCATGTGACATTTTTACCGAAATAGTAACCTCAGATAGTTTATTTATAGGGAAGCAGTTTTTTACCGATTCTATGAAAAATAACCTTTTGATGTACAACGAATTTGTAACAGCAATGCGATTTTAGATATTTCCCTATTGTTACCTCGTGAGTTCTGATACGAGCGTCGTTTAGTCGTACACTGACATAAATGCCCATTAATGTTTTATATATATAAATAATATATACTTATGTATATATGTATATATATACTTGCTCGTCATTAAGTGACACAAAATTCGTGTTTTCAAAAAACGCCTCGTACAATTCTTGATGATCATGTAACAAGTGACCTACAAAGTGAACTACAAAGTTCCCATGTCAAACGGCGTTTGCTTAGCTCTCTCGTCTTCTTCATAAGTCGAAACTTCTAGCATAGGTTGGAAACGGTTTTTTTCCACTTTAGATAATATTTTTACGCCAACCAGTCCGAAATCAATTTTGTGGACACACTGGATAACTTACTAAGTCAAGTTTCAATTGAAATTGACTGTCAACTTCTGTTTAGATCTTCGACATTTAATTCTATAATTAGTTTTCTTTTACTACACGATCATATAGTTTCATTACAATTAGAAATGTTTATCTTTCAACGTTAGCCTGTTACTAAATTTTCCTTCCTTTAGTGACTGTTTTATAAAGTTTCTTCTATCTATAGTATTAGACATTAAACTATTTGTAACACTTCAACATACCTGCTTGAAAATTAGTCATCATGTCTTCGATGTCTCTTCAAAATACATTTAACCGTAGTTGATTCGATTTTCTAGGACAATTCATTCTAGTTCAGTGTATTTAGAGTTTTTGTATCTAGGTACCGAAGAAATTAAAATGTATACATAGTATGAGATTATGACTGCAGCTTCAGCAATCCGTGATTGAAAAGTAATTCAGTCTTTGCGAATCATGCGCTTTTGGTTTGGACTAGCAAATAAAAATAGTTATTTTTCTCTGTAAAATACGTCGAAACTCGACTCTCAAAGATTTATAATACATAACCATGTGCCAACAATCTCACAATAATGTATTCCAATAAAGTTAATTAACAAATTGTGCACACAATATAATCGGTACTATACTATTGCTTAAGAAATGCTTACAATCCAGTCCAAAAGCGTCTTTAAAAAAAAACCGGTGCGTTTACTTACGAACGCGCGTTCGAAGTTATACTTCTTTAACGTAAATAAAAGAGACCGCATTCAAATAATTTACGTGAGTAGGAAAATAGTTACAAATAAATATATTAAATACAATAAAGGTTTGATTTAAAAACAAAAATACAAATCAACTGCAAATATTTGATGAATCATTTTTAAAAATTATACACTAATAGAACAATATTCACAGCTAATGATACTAATTTGAATGAAATTTTTAATTTGCCTATTGCAACATTTATTTTACAGACGTCAAAGTTTACTCTATCGCGCAAAAAGAAGTATATCTTCAAAAAAATGTACCAACCCAGTAGCCTCTACGGACATGCCAAACTTTTGTGTCATGCTAAGAGAATACTAGTGTAAGTCAAGTCATGTTATGTTACTGTATGAAACTATTGTGAGCTCGACGCAAAAGGCGTTTTTGGGAAACTGGGAAATTAAAATGACAGTTATTTGACATTGACACCCGAAGCAATGTTTGCATATGCACTCAAATGCTTCACATAAAACACCTTATGCCATTTCTAGTTAACGCAAATCGATTTTTGGCATGTGCAAGCGTCGTTGGGAAATATCAGTTCAATAATTGTCTCAATATAACCAGTATTGAGTTTCAACAATAACGTAACTAGCATTAGTAAGACCTATTATATATCGGTGTAATTTGAAATTAGTCGGGTATTTCTATAGGACTTTTTTACTGTTAGACTTAGCGTATAACGTCGACACCCATAGACGATAAATTCTTAGAGACATTAATACTTAGCTTAGAATAGTATCGTTGCCAAGATGTTTTAGAAACTATAGAAATAGTCTTCAGACGCAAAAAGATCTTTTCCTTAGTATTTTTTTTACTACAGGCAACATTTATTTGTAATGGTAACATAAATGATGTGTAGTTACTAGACTAAGACAGGATGGAGACATTATTACTTCACTTTCTTATTCATTTTTCATTTAACACAGTAGTCTGAGTCTGAGACATTAATAATCTTAGGAAACTAATAATTTGTGTCAGTGCGCACCAAATTGATCTTCTTGATCTCATTTCACGCTTAATTGTGCGCACTTTTAATGTATTTGAATTATCGTTTATTTAACTTATGAACCGAGATGAGCATAGATAATAATATTTTCTTAATCGTCGTAACATTTTTATTTCGTGCAAGTATTACTACTCCACTCGCATTAAAAGAAAGAAAAAAACATTCCATTTTTGTATTACTAATTTATTTTAAGTAGCTCTTAATTTCACTGGCTAGCTAAATTACGATAGATTTTATTAAAATGAATTATTGTTTTTTTTTATCAGTAGCGTCCAATATTTATCGATATTTTAATAAATCTTACGTTTGCAAAGGCGTCTATTTTGTACGTAATCGTTATATAACCGTTTTTTAACTGTCTACTAACAAAATGTTATTACCATAAAAATAGATTGATACGCAGAACATTAAACAGAAATGCGTAATGTAATCACCTTAGTTTTACCTCGAAGAAGCTAACCAATTATGTAATGCCAACATTTCAAAACGTAACATCTAAAATATTTTCCATAACAAATTATATTTTGAAATTAAAAAAAAAACTATCGGTTATTATTTTTTCGAAGCGAACGGTATAACGCGATCGAGCCGATACGAGTAGTAACATGAGAACGTACTTAGTTATTTAGTGCTTGTATTTAGTAGGCTTTAAGGTTAAGATAACATTGCGCGCATACTTCGTTTATTCCAAAGGTACTCTTTAATTTTAAACAAACTCTTTACAAATTCGGATAAAGCTTTCTTGGTGGAAATCAACGCTCAGTCATTTACTACAGGTTTCGCATTTAATTATTACAAACTGTTCCGAAATTTGTATGAATAATCCATTTGAAATATATTTACAAAGCAAAAACATTTTCTGGCTAAAACGACAGGTGTCGCGATCGGTGGTCAAAATTAACGTAATAACAATTTTAAACAATATACAAGATATTTTCTTATTTGAGGAATCGATACCATTGATCGTGTTAAAATCGATATTAATATTTCGTATGTAATTCCGTCAGACGTCAATTATTAAATGAAGCAATATGAATTACAAACATATTTAAAGAGGATTAACTGATTTTATACGGCAATGTTTGAATAAATATATCAAAATATAAAGAGCGCAGTCGGACGAGAATGAAAATAAACTGGATCATTGGTATACCTTATGGTATGACTAACGTTACCCTTTATGTTTTCCGCCAAAATGGGACGCCCTAAAATTATAACAGTTTTAAAAATAAAACATATATTTTAATTATAGTTTTGAAATGTTTAATGATCAAAAGTGAAAATCGGAACTAATTTTCTGTAATCTGGTTTTATTTTCCGGATGAGCAAAATTTGATTATTATATCAAGTTTAGTTTTTTAAATATGAATAAATTGAACTCCATCCCATCCCGTGGGCGTCGTAAAAGTCGACAGAGGGAAATTAAAACCAGAAGATGGGCAGCTGCATTTTCCTGGAACATCTGAATAAATAAACTGCGGTTGCCAACCCGCCTGCCAAGCGTGGCAACTATGGCAAAATCCCTCCAATATGAGAGCTACAAACTTTTGCGGCTATCTATGGGGGAGGCCTATGTTCAGCAGTGGACTTGTGATAGGCTGATAGGACGAGGACGAGGAGGACGAGGACTGTTTGCAGGAATTGTTGATGTTACACTTTTATTTTGTCAAAGCGGGACATTTTTGCGTATTTTGGGAACAGCGGGACACATCTTAAAATCGGGATAGTCCCGCTTAAAGCGGAACGTTTGGTCACCTTAGGTAGGTAAAAGCTTTATGTATTTTTTTATAAATGCATCACAACAGACTGGACGAAGAACCTCAGACTCTGACTGCGCTCTACTCATAATATATATTTATTGAGCATATACTCCAAGCACTATTATTTTTACTCCAGCTTAAATTGAGCTTGCTTAAATCGATCAGTATTTTATATGGAAATTGTTTTCCTGCAGCTATCTATACTGTATTGTAAAGACATGAATCAATTATAAATTTATTATCTTAAGAGTTAGTTAATTACGATTAATACGAAAATTAAAAATTAATGTTTTCGCGTAGGGTTAATGGACGTTCATTGTATAGTTTATAAGTTCTATCTAGGTGTTTAACGATTCCATTAATGTACGGCAACGTTCGTTAGCTATTAATTGCACGACTTAAGTCACTCATAGCTTATTTAAAATGTCAAAAGACCCGGACCTAGTTACGTATGATACTATATACGTTATTTTATGTACATACACAGATATTTTTTTCCTACGTATAACATTATACAATTTTATATTCGTTGTTATTAATTACGGGATTCACTTTGCAAAGATAAAATGTGTGTGCAATATCGAAAGGATATTTTATTGAATTTTTATAACAATCAAGTTATTTATATCGATTTAGAGAATTTGTAGATTTAACATATTTTTTTGAGTATAATATATGCTATTTATATAAAGTCAAATTCCGGGTATGATTAGGGTAGAGATGTAAGTCTTTCAACGTTAAAGGTTATTGTACCGTTTTTATAAACATACAAAACATAGTGAGAAGTTTTCTATATTTGTACTGGCAAGAAACATGGCACATAAAAAATGCACATGGAAAGATTACGTTACAGTTAGCGATTATAAATTACAACATCGATTATAAATTACAACATCGATTATAAATTACAACATCGATTATAAATTACAACATCGATTCGAAAAAAGACAACTAATTTCTACCGATATTAATTCATACAAATGAAAAGGTAATCGCTGACTGTAAATATAATTTTCAATAAATTGGAATTGCGTATTAAAAGACTTAATTGTATGTTCTATAGTATTTTATTTTAAACGTTTTATAAATCGAGACCTTGTATAGCTTGCGGCTGTTGGTCGAGTACTAATGTGGAATAAAATTTTCTACAATAATGTCGCGTATTCCCTGGCTACTGTATTAATAATGTACTGGTAAAAATAGTTTCAGCCTGTAATGTGTATTTTAAAAATAAACTACTCTGTTTAAATATGTTCTCTTTTATTTACTCACTCCAATGTCGTTACATATGATGGTGGCGTTAAATAAACCATAAAAAAGTAAAGCAACCGTGTATAAATGTCCACTGCTGGGCACAGCCCTCCTCACATTTCTGAGAGGATTTCGGAGCGGGGATGAGTCCGCCGGGTTGCTTCGATGCGTGTTGGTCATGAATACTATTGAATACAAGGATACAGTGCGGTGACGCACGGCACCCTCTCATGTGTAAGGAGTCTGTAACTGCGAGCACAAATGTTGAATTTCAGTTGTTAATTGACAGTGATCCCTCTCAATTTTTTATTATTTTAATTCTGGCCTCTTTCAATAGAATTCTGGCAATGTCAAGTCAGTCACGAGAGTGACAATAGACAATTCAAAAAGTCGATCAACGGTAAAAAGATAGACCTTTACTGAAGATTTGCTTGACTGATGGAGACAAAACGAAAAGTACAATTCTGGTCCTAAATTGAATTTTCCTATCACTGTATAATTTCACAAGTACTTGCTGCATAATAAACTATCAATATTAAACATCAAAACTCGAAATCTATGTAGAAATTACAAGGTTCAATTAATACACTACCGACACTTTTAGAGTTGACGCCAAAAGTCAGCCCACACATTTTACTAAAACATCGAAAACAAACGTCTCTCTTCGATGTTGTCAGTAATTTTTACTCACTTTTTTATTTCTATTTCACTCTTTTTACATACATACATAAGATCACGACTGTATCCCATAAGGGGTAGTCAGAGACTGGGCACTCACAGCAAAAACAGATGACTGCCACAATCCACGTTTCACCAAAACAATATAATGCACTTGGTGTGATAGGTGGTGAGCCCATCGCCACCATGCGGTGTTGGGTGCACTGTGCAGTTTAATTCCTTACTCGCCTTTTACGAGATCCATTGGATGAGATGGAGTGGTAGTATTCTTTTAACGAGCCGCCACCACACGGCTCACTCTTTTTAAGTGTCTAATTTTAATTTTTGTATTGTTATTCCACAATTAAGTAGACTTGAAGCCTGTTTATAGCTTATAACAGGTTTATTTTTTACTACTCGATTTTTGAGCATTGTCTCGTTCGTACATAACGACGTCATTAATTTTATATTGTTTTTATTTTCTACTTAAACAATAATATTTTGTTTTTCCTATAAATATTTAGCACATATTAGAGTATTACGTGAAGGTCACTATCCCATATATATTTATATATATTTCTCAAGCTGTTGTGGATCCGGATCGTGACATCACCTAACGGCCTTAACGGAAGATCAGGGAGTCTCTACTATGAAAATCGAAATACGAAGTTTCAACCGACGAATCGCACGTTTCCTACCACGATACCACCCTTCCCTACACATTCAGTCTATTGGATGGGTCCGAAAGAAGGCCGTCCAAGTAATTTGGTAGTAGGGTTTATGTTTGACGTCCGTCGTTGCTTCGAATCGATCCGAAGCTTCGTACTTCGTCAGTTGTTTGCAGCCGGTATATGCTGAGTTGTGGCCGATTTGTGACGACGGTGTTTGTAACATGTTTTTGAGCGTTATGTAAATCGTACATTTTTTTTAATATCAAAGTTGTTACAAATTTGTTCTTTCTTTCTTTCAATGCCAGCGAATTGTGATGATGACTGCAAATCGTCCCAACTTGTGAGAGGATTATGTCCAACAGTGCACTATTTACAGACCAATGACGGTTAGCCCTGGGACAGTCAGCTTGATATACACTCAGCGTCACTAAAAACGCACCTCTCTAAGTTTGCGCGAAAAATGGCTGTAATGGCTAGAAACGAATTATATTTATATAAATATTGGTATTTTTGATATGGGTATTTGAATAGCTTTACATTATTAATAAAAAAATCATGAAATCATTAAAACATTTATCATTATAGAGCGTCAAAAATAAACACTGTCAAATGCTCGTTAGTAAGGACGCTAGTTACACCACCTAAAAAGGGTATAAAAGGGTCGATTTGGATGAAATATGGGTCAGTCGTAATTTAGACTTTGCAGTGAACACACATGAACAAGTAACCCAAGTAAGAACAAGTAAAGATGGACACCCGGTCTGAAGAAGCCGCTCAAGTGATTGCCCTATTGCAGTCGGGGATGCGGCAGTGTGACGTTGCTCGACAATTGAACCTGTCCCGTTTTTCAGTTCGACGGGTGTTCCAACGTTTTCAGCAGACTGGTGGTTATGTTAGAAAACCGGGATCTGGAAGAAAACGGTGCACATCAGAAAGAGATGACCGTTTCATCGTTACGACATCTTAACGAAACCGTTTTACAAATGCTGTTGAGTTGCAACAACAGCTTCGATCAACTCGGAGAACATCTGTGAGTGTTTCTACGATAAGAAGAAGGTTACACGAAAAGAGTTTAACAGCTCATAGACCTGCTAAAGGTCCAAAACTTACTGCACAGTATCGCAGAGATCGCCTAGAGTTTGCTCGCAATCATTGCGAGTGGACTCTAGAACAGTGGCGGACCGTACTCTTCTCTGATAAGACGAGGGTCTGTCTCTTCTGCAATGACAGACGTAGAAGGGTCTACAGAAGACAGGGGGAGAGGTTCACACAACCCTGCTTCGAAGAATCCGTCAAATACGGGGGTGGCTCGTGTTTGTTTTGGGGCGGCATTTCCGTCGACGGGAAAACGGAACTTGTGTGCGTTTCCCGGACTCGGGGTGACCGTGGGCAAGGGTCATTAAATGCTGGTCGGTACATTACTGAAATCCTGGAGGAACATGTGGTCGCGTATGCTGGTATGTCGGTGATGGATTCATGTTAATGCATGATAATGCTCGTTGCCACACCGCGGCTATTGTACGGGATTATTTACAGGAGGTCGATATCCCTGTTATGCATTGGCCAGCACGAAGTCCAGACCTTAACCCTATAGAACATCTCTGGGATGACCTAAAACGGCGCGTGCGAGCTCGAGATCCAGCTCCAGCCACTCTTCAAGAGCTCCAAGATGCGGTACTTGAAGAGTGGGAACAAATACCCCAAGAGGCTGTTGCGATGCAAGTACTTTTTGCTATATTTATTAATGTTGTGTCGGTCAAAAAATTGTGCCTTTCTTTTCTTTCTTTCTTGACTGCTAAATAAAATGTCACGATACAAAATGATTACTTGGTTGGCAAGATTACATAATTGGTCTTAAGGGACCGGGCGCTCGCCTTAAAATTTCATAGTACGCGAGTGACCTAGCTCAGAACATCGGTGCCGACACCACTTACATTGTTCTGAAATTTTAAGTGCCGATTTACCACGTATTTAGCGGTGAAGGAAAACATCGCGAGGAAACCTGCATGTCTGTGGAATAAAAATATTTCAACGACATGTGAAGTCCGCCAACCCGCATTGGAGCAGCGCGGCGGACCCTTACGTGCTCCAAAACCCTCTCGGAAATGAGAGGAGGTCTGTGCTCAGCAGTGGGACATTTATAGGCTGTGTTTACTATTTTACACCTAGAGTTTTTGCAAAGCGCGAAGCCAGAAGCTCAATGAGAGTCTTCTGGGGTATGTAATTAACGATCTCTTGGCCAACGTCAAAAACCAGCCGGAGCCAATAATTGTACAAAACACAAATTGTTTGTTGTGTTATGATTGTTCTCGTGTCTCGGACACTGCCAGGTTAAAACCAGTAAGTGCCTGTTTGTAGTGACACTTGCGGCACTACCATATCTCCTGTGCAGTTAATTTTCGACTCAGATTCAGAAGGATTCAGAAGTTGACGCCGTGGCCCAAAATCGGCCAGGAGAAAAAAGATTTGAAGTTGTTAAAATAGCGGTTGGATTTTCGTCTAACTTATGATTAAATTTCTTTGCAGTTTACACACGCATAACATTAATACAGTGTTCCGCGTTAGTCCCTTATTCAGATTGGGCAACCGACCGTAACAAGATCGTTGCAATTTTTTTAAGTGAGGCAGAAACTATAATTATTTTCATAACCGCAATGCAACAAATAACGCAAAGGCAATTCAAAACATGAAAAACATTTACACACACAAACACAGAATTCGCGATAAAGAGTAAGGAATTAATTATAAAAATTAATATGTAAAATATAAGCATTAAGTTAAATATACATTTATAGTACACTATCATCATCTTACGGTAGTGAATGTTGGGTCTGGCAGAAGAAGCATGAAAATAAGATTAATGCTGTGGAAATGAAAAGTTTGAGAAGTATAGCTGGAGTGACTTTGATGGACAAACTGAGAAACAGCGTGATAAGAGAACGTTGTGGTGTGGTAGAAGATGTAGTGACAAAGATAGATAAAGAGATGCTTACATGGTTTGGACACGTAGAGAGGATGGATGAAAGAAGATTGACGAAATAGATTTATGAGTCGAGTGTTAAGGGGCAAGCCGGTAAGGATCGACGTAGGCGAACGTATTACGATCAGATCGAAATCGTTTTAAGTACCCGTACAGTAACTCTCTGCGTTCCTCTGTCTGTTTGTTACCTTTTCACGGCTCAACCGCTGAACCGATCTTGACGAAATTTCACGCAGAGATCCCGGAGTCGGACATTGGGTACTTTCAAAAATCTTAATAGTTATTGCGGGATATTTAAAAAAACCTATACGCATGCGGACGAAGTCGCGGGCATCAGCTAGCAAAATATATACAAACACTCAACACTACATTGAAAAAGTATAGGTCGCATCGCAGTCGCAAAGCTTCACCCAATCGATATTCGAACGACAGAGGTCGTCTTCAAAATATGGTTATGTTTAAAAAGGTCGCACTGAAAATTGGAGGAGAAATAAAAGTCTCTTCTATTAAACAACTATATTATCAGACGAAAATATGTAAGGCACGTCACACTTTTGTTTTTGTTAATAAATTATAATTTTAAATCGCAGTTAGTTTCTTCTCATAGTTCTCTTTAATCCTAAATTATTATTATTCGATTTCTTTGTTAGTCACCACCGCAAACACCGAGTGTTGCTGGCTAAAAATATAAGGCAATTTCAACTAAGCCATGTTCTTGTATTTAGTAAATAAATTATACAGCACTCTCAGAGTCGACTTGAGATCGAGATTGACGATATCTGAAACGATATATTTCAATTCACAAATATGCATAAGGTTATCCAATATCAAGCAGTGTAAAAAGCCCGCTACCGGGCATAGGTCCCTTACATATTTGGAAAATTAGCCTAGTTATAATTACGAAATGCAATCTCGTAACAAAATTCAATATCGATAATTGCGGGACAAACGGTACTTATCCCTGCTGGATCCTGTTATTTGCGGGATCCCGCAGGATGCTGACCCACAGCAATGGCGTCAACAGCGAATCACAATGCCAGAATTTGAACGCCACAAACATTGCTGCCAGTTATAAATCTGAGATAAATCTAGCATGTGAGAGCCGTGACAGCTCAGAGGCGGGTGGTAGCCTTAGAAGTGGTAGGTGGCCTAATGTATGGTGGTCGTAGGATTCCTATGCAGGTATCCGTCTCGGTAAGTACCAACAGGTCAGTTATCCTGCCGTGAAGCAGTAGTGCGCAATCATAACTGTGTTTCGGTTTGAAGGGCACTGTGAGCTAGCGTAATCACTGGGCATATGAGACTTAAGAACGGAAGTCTCAGGGTGACTGGCGCATTTTGGTGTCACACAGTAGTATTCTAGATGACACAGCATTTGTTATGGGCACAAATTGCACTTACCATCAGGTTAACATTTTGCTCATTTCGTCACATGACTGAACTGAGTTCGATCCCGAATGAGACGAATTGCTCTACAATTTTAAGTGCTGATTCACCACGTGCTCAGCGGTGAAGGAAAACATCGTGAGGAAACCTGCATGTACGAAGAACAAAAATATTTCGAAGACCCATGAAGACCGCCGACGTCCATTGGAGCAGCGTGGCGGACTCTTCCAAGCTTAATTATGAGGAGTTCTGTGCTGAGTAGTGAGACATTGTTACTTATTTTTTATAGTTACAGATGGTTGTTCGGCCTTCAAAATGTTCGATACTTACCAACACCAAAGCACAAAATGGAGAAAACAATTATCTTATGCCGCTGCCACATGTATTTATAAAAAATACTATTTTAGTTACCTTCAGGTCTAGCCTTTGGCTTGGCGAGTCCAACGTCCTGCATCAGTTCAAAGGCGAAGGACACATTGTGGACTTTCTGGTCGAAGTCCTGCGGCGTCAGGTGGAAATCGTAGAGCGGCACGAAGAAACCCTCGAGCAAACCCATCAGCAGACACAAGTACACTCCATCGTGGAACTGAGTGTCCAGATCCATCACTTCCAGGTTCACTTTGCTCAAGTGCTTGTTGACGAAGGTTATAAGCGACTACAAACATAAAAGTGCCGTGTGGTAGCGGTTTAAGAGAATCTACCACCCCATATCATCCCGTTGGTGTCGTAAAAGTCGACAGAGGGAAATAAAAACCAGGAGATGTGCAGCAGCATCTTCCTGGAACACACTTCTGAATGAATAAACTGGGGTTTGCCAACCAGTTGGTCTTTTCATAAGCTTGAATGTATTAAGTTCATAAGCTTAAATGTATACTGTACAACCAAATTTGTTATTGTTCAGTAGATATGTATCAATGTCATTCCACTGAACCTATGCCATTTTATATTTTACATGCGGTTCTTAGCAAATTGATTTCTTTTCCTTTTTTTATGGAAGAGGGGGCAAACGAGCAAGCGGCTCACCTTATAGTAAACGATCAACGCCCTCTCATGAACATCCGCAACACCAGGAGAGTCGCGGGTGCGTTGCCGGCCTTTGAGAAAGGAATAGGCTCTTTTCTTGAAGGTCCCTAAGTCATATTTCCTTCGTTATAAAGGATTTCCGCAGTCATGCCTGATTCTATTAAATATAAGAATTCATTTAGGCTGCTGGTTGGTCCAAAAGCTGAGATGACCATGACCTATTCAATTCCCGCATGGAACAAATATTTGTATGACTAATAGACACACATACATACATAAGATCACGACTTTATCCCATACGGGGTAGTCAGAGACTGGGCACTCACTGCAAAAACAGATGACTGCCACAATCCACGTTTCACCAAAACAATATAATGCACTTGGTGTGATAGGTGGTGAGCCCATCGCCACCATGCGCTGTTGGGTGCACAGTGCAGTTTAATTCCTTACTCGCCTTTTACGAGATCCATTGGATGAAATGGAGTGGTAGTATTCTTTTAACGAGCCGCTACCACACTGACTAATAGACATGATCTATTATAATAATTTATTCCGACCGAAATAATTCCCGTGATCGTATCAGCGAACAGGTTAATCGCAGTCAGTCTGTAGGGACATCTGAGGCGACTGGGACTCTTTACGCTCGCGGGAAACGAGACGCGACCAGTAGCGAACCATTTTGGCGCGAGTCAAAATATCCCTACTCCTCATTTTTTTTTTGTTTTATTTAATAAAAGTGACGGAACGAGCAAAGCGTTCACCTGATGGTAAGTGCAACTTCTGCCCATAACAAACGATATGTCACCCAGAACAGTGTGACACCACAATGCGCCCGTCACCCTGAGACATCAGTTCTTAAGTCTCATATGCCCAGTGATTACGCTAGCTCACAGTGCCCTTCAAACCGAAACACAGTAATGTTTGCACACTACTGTTTCACGGAAGAATAACTGGCACTGGGGTGGTACCTACCTAGACGGATTCCTGCAACATCATCCCTCAAACAGTACAATGACAGCATTGCATATTATGGTGTTATTTTGCACGAATAAAGGCTGTTCCGTACAATACCTCCGTCGCCTCGTACCTCGGTAGGAAAGAGGTAGGTCGGACACCCATCGGCAAACGTTTTTTATATTGTTTGATTTAGCTATATGGCCCGCCCATTGCAATTTCAGCTTTGCTGATCCTCATGGCTATATCTCTAAATCCAGTTCTGCTGCGGATACCGTTGTCATGGATTCTAACTCGCAGAGAAACACCGTCATACCTTTCTCCATAGCTCGCCTGAGCGACTTTGAGTTACGTCAGGTGTATGTAAAAGAGTAAAAAAAAACTACCTTTTTGACAACTTGAAGCTTGTCTGGCGCGTGGTCGAACAGGGCGTCGAACGCGTCACGCTCGCATTTCATGCCGAGATCATCGTACGTGGTCGTTATGTCTTCTATGTATGTTCTGTGAATAATATTGTGGGTGATGATACGAGGGTGGGTTGAAAAGTACTCGGCCAAACACAGATCCATTCAATTCTAAAAATCAAATCTACCCACATTATTTAGTTCAGTTCAGACTAGTTCATTGTGTGAAGTTCGAAACGTGTGCGATAATTAGTTGTGATTTTATAAATTTATTAACAAAGTAATCGGTCATAATTTCCGCGAATGGAGCAAATCGAGCAGCGTGCCGTCATTAAGTAAAGCCATCCATGATGACATGGTCAGTACATTAGGCGATTGTGCTCTGTCATATTCATCCGTCAAAAAATGGATAGCAGAATTTAAGCGTGGTAGAGAGAGTGTGAAAGATGAACCCCGCTCTGGAAGGCCTTCGACGTCAACTACTGACGAAAATATTAAAAAAGTACTTGATTTAATAATGGGAGACCGCAGATTAAAAATTAGAGAGATAGCCGAGATTATAGGCATCTCTTATGAACGAACTCAAAACATCATTGTCAACGAGTTGGGTTTCCACAAGGTGTCTGCGGGGTGGGTTCCGCGACTGCTTTCAGTTGAACAAAAAAGGACGCGATTGACTATTTCACGCGACTGTTTGGAGTTATTTGAAGCCGATGCAGATGATTTTTTGAATCGTTTTGTTACTATGGACGAAACATGGGTTCATTACTGTACACCAGAAACAAAACAACAATCAAAACAGTGGAGAAGACCTGGTTCACCACCCCCTAAAAAGGCTAAGTCGATTTTGTCGGCAAATAAGGTGATGGCTTCAGTATTCTGGGACTCGAAAGGTGTGATTATGATTGATTATCTTGAAAGGGGTCAGACTATAAACTCTGATTACTACTGCACCTTACTACGTCGTTTACGAGAGGAAATAAAAGAAAAACGTCGAGGAATGCTCAGAAGAAAAGTCCTGTTTCATCAAGATAACGCCCGTGTTCACACGTCAGTACAGTCAATGGCTGGAATTCACAACTGTGGCTTTGAACTGTTACCGCATCCGCCGTATTCACCTGATCTGGCACCATCAGACTTCTTTCTGTTCCCTAACCTAAAAAAGCACTTGGGAGGTCAAAGATTTTCGACAAACGACGAGGTCAAAGCAGCTGTAGACGCATATTTTGACTCTAAGGAAGAATCATTTTTTTTTAACGGTCTAAATGCTTGGAAGGGGAGGTGGCAAAAGTGTATTGAACTTGATGGTGATTATGTAGAAAAATAAAAATATAACTGATTTAGTATGTGTTTATTTTCTTGGTTAGGCCGAGTACTTTTCAATCCACCCTCGTATGTTTAAAATTATAAGTCTTATAGGCGACCTTTGCCTTAGTCAGTATAGCTATGTTCGTGAAAATATTAATATTAAAGTGCTTATACCGTGGTAACTCCAGAGAAGCTGAATAAAAGATAGTAAAAACACTACCGCCACTTTTCGAGTTGGCGCCAAAAGTCGTAATGTCAGTTTTTTTTAATATGTTATTTATGGATACAGTCACAAACTTTTTTGTTCAGTGTCAAGTAACATTTTGTAGTATTATATATTATTTTAAGATGCAATCTTCAAACAGCAAGACTTCGAAAATTTAGATCGACAGTAAAATGATAGTTCACTTTTACTGAAGATTTGCTAGACTGACAGAAACAAAACGAAAAGTACAATTTTGATGTTGAGTTGAATTTTCCAATCGCTGTTCACTTTCATGGGCACTTACTGCATAATAAACTATCAATATTAAACATCAAAACTGGCGCCACTTTTCGAGTTGGCGCCAAAAGCCGAATTGACAGTTTATCAGTTGTCATGTCTAATAGGTTCAACCTACCTATGGGAGAGTTGGTTAGGCGCATCCTTCTTCACCACGACAACGTTGACGCTGACATTCTCCGGCAGACGTACTGGTGCTCGGAAGTGACGCGCCAACGCAACCAGCAAATGGAGTATCGAAACTACGTTCTTCGAGTGGATCGAGTCCACGCTCCACTTCTGCGCCGGCTTTGATGTGCCGAATAGTACCTAATAATTATTTAATCATAAACCAACATCAGTGCAACAGATGGTGGTAAGGTTCTAGTGCAGGAATTCGTCTAAGTACTTACCTTAAGGTAAGTTAATTAAGTTAAGGTACCACCCCAGGAATAGTTATTTTACCGTGAAGCAGTAGTGTGCAAACATTGTGTAATCACTGGGCATATGAGACTTAAGAACTGGTGTCTCAAAGTGACGGGCGCAGTGTGGTGGCACTCAGAAGTGTTCTGGGTAATACAGCATCTGTTATGGGCAGACGTTGCTTACCATCCGTTGAACGATTTGCTCGTCTCGCCTCGTAAAAAAAATGCTTAAGCTAATTTAAGAGTTTCATGATTTTCGCATGTATCCCGTAACGGACATCGGAACTTGACTAAAACTATATGGGGCCACCCTAACGGTATCCCTTCATAAAACAATATTTTTTTTAACGTTTGCATCATGGCAGAACAACTGGCGAAGTGTACCTACCTAGACGAATTCCTGCATAGGAATCCTACTACCAGTGAAATTATTTTACTACAATATCGTGCACTCATAGATTTTTTGTATTACATCAAATAATCGCTCTTCTGGTTTAAATTTAAACAACAAAGACAAAATCGTATGACTTCATACAAACAATTCCGTATAGATGACATCATTTTTGATAACCACAGAAGCCTCAATGTTAAATATATTAAATATTGTCATTAATTAACTGCTTTGTGGTCTATGACTGACTGCATAATCAGTTTTATTTTTTATTTTCAATGTGTCATAGAGTACAACAAATAAACAACACTGAGAATTAGTTTTCTTAGAAATTAAGAAATCGTATTGTCGTAGTATACTATGCCTGTAATATAATTGGCACTGTATAATTGTGCACATTAATTAAACCCATAATTCAATATCTAAAAATGGAGTCCAAAGTGTCCAAGAGCTGGTGACGAATTTAGAGCAGATATTTTAGGCAGAATAAAATGTTAAAAAAGTAGAAATGAATGTTAGTTGAATAAGGAATAGAGTCGGGATGTCCATTGCAGTTACTTTGCTACTGTGCAGCATTTACAGAGTTTGTATTTTTCTATTTCAGTATTAAAAAATCATTCAAACACTTATACAGTATGACCAGACTGGCCCCAAAGTTATATATGCAAAAAATATACTACAGGCATTCTGAATTTTTTCCAGACATTGCGGTTCATACCACAGGAAGGGTCAGTTTCACAGACACAGAACAACAACCAGAACTGAAAACCAATAATTTTCTAAAATATTAAATTCGTCTGTAATCTTAAACCATCACCCCATACTCTGCTGTAGGTACACTTAACACGGAGCCATGCTGTCATCTTTTATATATAATAGCATGAGACCGCGTGCGGGTCGAATTGGGTTCGAATCCCAGCCGAGCCAAAAAATTATGAATAATCATTTATTTTCATTTTGGTTGAGTTATGAGCGTTCCCGTGTCTCTTACAGTGCATCATAGACTACCTCCGAGTATATGAGCGAGTGCCTCTCTATTTGCGCGTACACTTGTGGCACTATAATATCTCCTGTACAGTTGAATGAGTACAGTAGTCGCCATGTTCGATTCTGACGGGAGGATATTATAAAAGCATAGGAGACAGAAATTACATGTGATAACATAATTACCCTATTAACAGCTCTCAAAACGATGGCCAGTTTTTGCCGTTGACCTTCTTCCGACTGAGTCACTTCAGGCACATCCAACTTTGTCTCTGTCAACTTTTCAAGTAGCTTTTGTAAGACCTGTCCATCATACAGATCCTCACTGATGTCCTTAACTATAATTCTCTGCATAGCAAGCTCATCATTAATCCAGTCAATCAAGACTTGGATCAGCTCCTTAACTCTAGGGTCGTCTAGAGATCTAGGCTCAATAATAGCCCTTTCTTCATTGTCATCTGAAAGTAAATTTATAGTACCTTCTGATATCAATGACATATCTATTAAAAATGTCTGCAAAACTAAAAGTTTCGTTTTAAGTAAAAATAATGCTGTAAAACTTCTGAGCATGTTACTACAGCTCTATCTATTCACTAACAATGGACATTATAACAAGTTAAAAATAAATAATCAGTAACGTCACAGCAGCCTTACTTTTCCGTTTTGAAGTTAACACATTGTATGTTAAACGATCATGGAACAATTCCCACAACAACTATTTTAGTGTAGAATAAAAATTCTTGAATTTCGTTGTAATTTTGTGAAATTAATAAAGTGTGAACTAGGTGAATAATTCTCACAGGAAGTAAAAAATATAGATAACAATAATGTGAAGTGTCTGATACTGCTGTTAGCAGCCTTCTGCATTAAAGTGTGGTGTTTACAACAAATCTTCTTGAGAGAGGCCTACGTTCAGCAGTCGCCTTTTGAGAGGCTGTTGAAGAAAACAATGTGTTTTCTTTGACAGTGTTTTTGAAATATTGTAAACTACAATAAATCTTTATTTCTTGCAGCACTGTAGAAAGAGAAATAGTGATAACTCCAAAAAACAATAAAGTGATGATTACTTCTAAAAAAAATATTCAGTGCCATTAACATTTGGCCTAGTGGTCAGAGCAGCTGACTTCTAGGCCGCGAGTCCTGGGTTCGAATCCCAGCCGGACATTTGTGCTAAAACATAAATTGTTGGTTTTCGGGTCTGGTTGTGTTGTGATTGTCCCCGTGTTTCTGACACTGCATCCTAGCCTACCTCCGATCTTATCACATCAGCGTCACATCAGGCGCGGGTACGTTGGGACGAGTGAGTGCCTCTGTGTTTGCGCGTACACTTGTGGCACTATAATATCTCCTGGGCAGTTGATGGCTCTCGACAGTAGACGGAGGTTGTCGCCGCGGTTGGAATCGGCTAGTAGAACATCAAATCACATCATCCTAGGCAACTTAAGGAATAAATAAACCACAGGAGTGTGAGCACCATCAATTTGTGCAAACCAATATGCTACAATATCCAACTTGACTGAAAAGTGTGGCAACTGGAGAAATTACCGCTACTCTTTATCCTATATAGTAAGGAACATGAATAAAGTTATTATGAAGAAAAAAAATGTGAATGGAATATACTTACGAAGACTGTATTCTTCTGGTGGAATTTCTGGGGCAGTGGGGCTACCAGGTGAATCAATTGCATACTTTCCTTCTGCTTGGACATCTTGCACTGCACAGATGAATCACAAGGCAAAACATATTAGTCAGTAGTTATAAATTGGCATGGCAGTAATGTACCCTCTTTCACTTTCATTTTTAGACATGGAGTTGTGGAAATTAACCCGAAGCAATCTACAATGCTTTTGATGTTCACCTTAATGATTTTTGCATTCTCATTTATGAAACCAATAATTTTGCTCAAAAGTTGTTAAAATTATTACCATTTTGCGTCTGTTAAAAAAAAAAGTAAAAAATCTAAACAATTATCAAAAGCAGTCAAAACAAGAAGATTCTAGTTTTTATAGTTCTTAGAAGGTATATAGCACTGCAATTTACTATTTATGATGAATGATGTTTTACAAAGAAATTGCTCTGAAGCAGTGCAAACAGTGGGGTGTTTTGGTCTGAGTGCACTGAGAGCTAGTGTAATCACTGGGCATATGAGACTTAAGAACTGATGTTTTAGGTGACAGGCGCAGTGCAGAATGGTATAATCACCATTAATTTAAGTTGTTGTTGATTCTTTTACTTTTGTAAACAATATTTATCACAGCATCTTCCACTTTTCTTCCTTTAGTTGCATCCTTATATATCCTATATATAATGTAGATATGACTAAAATAGTCATATTTTTATAAAATTAATAGTCCAATACGAAATATGTATAATAAACCTACACGTGCAAGCATTGTAAAACTGGAGTAAGGTAATCAAGATTTGCTGTACATCCTACACAACATAAGTTCCGTAAACTTTAAAATATAGATTACATACCTTCCTTTATACGTTTCTTTCGACCAATAGTGCCAATTTTATCCCAAAAAGACTCCTCTTTATCTTCTTTCTTAGGTAAAACAGGTGTTCTAGGAGATTTCGGGCGTGGTGAAGACATCTTCTGAGAATCAACGTAGAACAACACGAAAATGAGTCATCAGTTCAATAGTTACAAAATGTTATTCACATTTTTCACTAATGAATACAATATTTAATTGTCATATTAATTATGTTTCATATTAATAAAAATTATGTATTATTGTTAATCTTTTGCAATATTTACCTTTAGCGCAGTTTAAAACAAGAAACTAATTTATTATCTGTAATGCAGTTTAATTTCGCACATTACGTCAACATTACGTTATAAGTAATAGGGATGTACCGCACCTGTATCAAGTCGACGTACTAAATGTTTCTTATTAGATAAGAGGCCGACAACAATAATCTACTTACTTTTTAAAAATGGATATATGATTCTCTTTACGTGATATTAGAAAAAAATTGATTGGAGTATTTCATATCATCATATTAACAAATTTTAAAACCAATGTGAAATTTTCATCATGGAATAGAGATAGAATAAATTAAAAACGCTTAAAAATTCTATTAAAGTTACAATATAATAAGAATTAAAATGTATTAAATCTTGCTATTGTTAGAGTCACGATATCTCATAGGACAGGCGGTAGTTTTATAGTTTTATAATGAACCTGGGTTTGATTCTCAGCACGAACACCGCCAAAATTAGTAGTATCAATTTTAAATTCTGATCTACCATACGTTTCGCGGCGTGGGAAACACCGTGAGGCTTTCTTCCAGTATCAGAATGGTAAGGAATAGTATTTTATTGAAAAAAAGTAATACGAAATTTTTGGTAGGGTTATGAAATTATTAATTTGTATGCATACTTGCATAAGTTATTGTCTATTATAGTGCAACAATCCGAAGAAAATTAATTTTATGACTGTGTTTGACACTATGGTTTATTTTTTAAACTCCATCTCGCAGCTTTTGATGATCTCACCTCAATTTACCTCATCTCGATTCTCGCAGTCTCGCTATCACTACTTTTGTGTCTGTGGTGAGGTAGAGTCTACAGAAGTAATAAAAATTAACTACGAATACTAAAACCAAAACATTATTCGTGGTACAAATTAACACACCGCAACTGAACTAATTTCTGGATTCAGAGCATATATAGAGAGTACGTGTTAATTAGTTTCATTAATCCATCTTTATTCAATTTTTGACTGCATTGTTGTGTGTGTATATTCCGAGCATCTGCCGTGTAGTTAGTGGAATCATTCCTAAAAATAGCTTCAAGATTGTATTGCATCACATGCTAGGCTTTACATTATGGTCAAATACTAGTTATTCGATTGCTCGTTCGCTTTTACGTGGATACTCGTGTTGCAGAGCTTACGATGGAAAAGAGTGGTAATCCGCCGCCATATGGATGGGGGAATATGCATACCGTGCAACCTCCTCCTGCTGCTCCTCCCAGCTATTCCCAAGCTGTAGGAGGTGTTGGACCATCAAGTCCTTACACTCCGCAGTACCCGCCATGTAAGTATATCTTTGTTTAATTTAATCATATTTCAAAAGATATAAAACGTGAGTGGTGGTATGGCCTTGTAACAAATTTGAATTTTATTACCACACCGAAGGCGTCTGTTTTAAAACAAACAGTGCAGATTATTAATTTTATCATATTACCAAACATGTTAGGTTTTTAAATGACTAATGTCCTAAGACTAAAAGCATCAAAGGACCACCCTGATCCCTATTTTCAATTGATTTTGGACATAGTAATTCTTATTAACAGATTTTAAATAAATATCTTGATTTTTAGTTCCCACCAAAGGATAAGATCCCATAAAAAATATTAACAATTGAAAATAATTATATTTTGAACATATGTATAAAATCCTGCAAAAACCGTAGCAGAATATGATAAAAGAAATGTAAGAATTTACATACATACATACAAGTGTCATGGCTCTTTTCCATAGGGGTAGGCAGAGTCTACATCTTTCCATTGGCTAAAATACTGACACACCTATTTTACTTCTTCTACTTTCATTAGTGTTCTCATACCAACTTGTCAGTTCTTTTCTTAAAACCATTTCATTCTGACCATGACATGTTCGCCTACATGGACCTTTACCGTCTCGCCCATTTATACTCGCCTTATAAGTTTGTTTCATCAATCTTCTTTTATCCATCTTTCATATGTGTCCAAACCATCTAAGCATCTCTTTCTTTATCTTTGTCACTACACATTCTACACTGCAACATTCCCTTATCTCACTGTTTTTGTCCACCAAAGTCATTCGAGCTATACTTCTCAAACTTAATTTCCACAGCATTAATGTTACTTTCCTGCATCTTTCACCATTCAATATCATATATAAATGTGGAGACCAGTACTCTTCTGTGTACAGCCAATAATGCCTTTTTAGATATACTTGATTTCCTGTCGTGGTGATTTGAATCTGTATGTTTGTTATGTGTAAATATACTGTTCGCTTAAGTGATTACTCCTGGAGTAGGTACATCCTGGAGTGGAAATACACGGTTTTCAAACTTTAGGCAAACATTGTGTGGGTAACAGCATCATTGAGCAATAATCTGCTTAAGACACCTAGTAATAAATGTATGTGTGAAGCCAAAGACCAGGCTTAGTGGTGTTTCTTGGGACAGTCCTATGTCCCCTAGTAGACTGGGAAATGTTGATAATGATTATGAATTAGTATTGTCACTATGGATACTTTGTGTGGGATTACATTGTATTATGATTACAAAAAAAAAATATTTATATATAAGCTTTTTAGCAGATAATTTCAAAATTTGCAGTTTAATATATAATAGCCATATATAATATGTATTACAAATAAATAAAATAAATACTAATATCCGCAATATCAAAGCAATAGCAGATTATACAAACAATTATTAATTAATATTAATTAAGAATAATGGAAACATTTCCTGAAAAGGTTGCACTTAAATTCGAATTTGATATTTTACTCTCCAAAGAAGTTTTACTTCAAAAGTCTGCTTTGCTTTCTTTTATCTGGTCAAAGTCAACACAAGATCTTGATAGCTGCCTTATTAATGCTACAAAGTTGTTAAGAGATATGGAGAAAGCCTATAGGCATTAAGTTCATCCTTTGTTACCTTTTGATTTAAAGGTTTAGCAATACAGTTTAAATAAATAAAAATAGCTATTGTGAATACCCATACAAAGATTCCCAAGGGTTGCCTGAGACTTCTTTGCTTGAAATGAGATTGCAGATTGCAATGGCAGGTCTCCACAACTCCATTACACTTCAGGCCACAGTCATCAATCTCATTTATCATTCCAAAATTAAATTTACTTTTGGTAGGATTCATATGCAGGAATCCGTCTAGGTAGGTACCACCTCAGGGCCAGTTATTCTGTCGTGAAGCAGTAGTGTGCAAACATTACTGTGTTCGATTTGAAGGGCACTGAGAGCTAGCGTAATCACTGGGCATATGAGACTTAAAACTCGTGTCTCAGGGTGACCGGCGCAATATGGCATCACACAGAAATGTTCTGGGTGACACAGCATTTGCTATGGGCAGACATTACACTTACCATCAAGTGATCGTTTTGCACGTTTCGTCACTTTATCAAATTAAAAAAAAATTGAAAGATGTAGGTACCCTGGGTTAACTATGAAATCAGGACGCTGTCAC
This sequence comes from Luehdorfia chinensis, assembly GCA_019845155.1. Lineage (NCBI taxonomy): Eukaryota > Metazoa > Arthropoda > Insecta > Lepidoptera > Papilionidae > Luehdorfia > Luehdorfia chinensis. The sequence goes on along the minus strand of JAHVAK010000480.1, from coordinate 3,365,222 downwards.
GTCAGCTCTCCCGTGTCCATTGGTCGCTTGAAACTCCGGGAGATAAATAGTTATAATAAACGCAATTAAAACCGTAAAATTGATATTTATTATATTTTTATAACATAAATATAATCTGATGAATGACTTTTAATTTTTTTTGTGTGCCATAAAATTCTGTCATCGTTTGTAACTTAAAATTCGAAGAACTAGTTTTCGTTCGCCGTGAAACGACACGAGTGAAATGTAAAAGTAAACAGCCTGTAAATTGGACCCAGGAAGAGTCCGCCACGCTGCTCCTATGCGGTTCGGCGGGCTTCACATGTCTTCGAAATATATTCATTTTTAAGATATGCAGGTTGTCTCACGATGTTTTCCTTCACCACAGCACAGTAAAAAAACTCAAATCACTCGCGTACTTATGACATTTAAGAAAGAAAGAAAACTTGTTTATTCGTAGGGATACTAACGCAACTACAGTGCGATAATTTACAATATAACATAAGGTATATAAAGAAAATAAAAAAAAAACTATTACTAACCTTAAATAAAATAATTTAAACTAATGTGACCAACAAGTAAAATCTGTGCTGCAGCATCAGCCCACGACATGGATAGAACTCAGCTATTGTCGAGATAACCCGACACTGGTTTTCAGTCCGACTTACTGGTAGTAGGATTCCTATGCAGGAACCCGTATAGGTAGGTACGACCCCAGGGCCAGTTATTCTACCGTGAAGCAGCAGTGTGCAAACATTACTGTGTTTCGGTCTGAAGGGCACTGAGAGCTAGCGTAATCACTGGGTATATGAGACTTAAGAACTCATGTCTCAGGATGTGTGCGCAGTGTGGTGCTACGCAGAAATATTCTGAGTAACACAGCATCTGTTATGAGCAAACGTTGCACTTACTATCAGGTGAACGTTTTGCTCGTCTCGACACTTTATCAAATAAAAAAAAACTTATGGGAACTCGGGCGGCTCCACGTGCGCTTATCGAAATTATAAACATAAATTATCTTATTTAACCTTATTATTACTTCTATTTAAATAAAATTACATAAATACTACATCACCGTTTCACAATTTATTCACCCCAAACATTTCAATAAACATTGTTATCTTTTAGGCAGTTCTTTTTTGTTCGTCAATTAGTATTAATTTATACCTGGCCTTAAAAGCACTAATCGATTCGAGGTCACGTAATGGAGCATTGTACTTAAAACTGCCTCTGAACGCGGCTGTGCGATGAAAGGGGTAGAGTAATTCATAATCAGATGACCTAGTGTTATATGTGGTATTATGATCTTTGGACAAAATCAGTTTCTTGCAGACGTATATACGTTCTTTATTTTTTACTATACCAAACAGAAGGGTTGCAAATTGAAGTCGCCTGCGATGATCCATCTTAAGGATGATTGCGTTGTTCAGAAATGGTGTCACGTGTGCAAGTGATATCTCAATGCAGAAACGTGCGCAAGCATTTTGCACTCTCTGTATTACATGTTTGGTACGTGCTAATACGAGGTTCTATAAGTGCGTCTGCATAGTTAAATGTGGAAAGGATAAGCGACAAAACCTAACACGTAAAGTTTCACTTAAGTAATTACGGGTTCGATACAATAATTTTAGCCTGTAGAAACAGTAACGTGAAATATCGCTAATTTGCTTCTCGAAACGCAGTTTTTCGTCTATCACGATCCCCAGATTTCTTGCTTCAGAGAGTCGCAGGACTGCCTCATTGTTTATTTTTACAGCAGGAGATCTAGAGATAACCTTTTGCAATTGCGTAGTTGTTCCAAGGATCATATACTTCGACTTTTTCGGGTTTAACACCAAGGAGTTACGCTCAGACTATAAGAATATATGACAAAGAACGGAGTTAAACTTTGCGACTGCAATGTTCGTATCGCTAGGCTTGAAAGAAATATATTCTTGTCATCTGCATATGACATATGATACTTACAATGTTCTATGTTGCTGGTAACATCCGCGCTGTACAAAATAAAAAGCAAAGGGCCTAATATTGACCCTTGAGGAACCCTGTCACGACTTTCACACGAAGTCCCACTATATTAAACTTTCAGCCTGGGAATATTATTGACTTAGTTAAGTTCGTTTCTGAGAGCTATCAACTAGTTTGTCACTTTCTTATTAGTTTACGAGAACTCTTATATTGTACTAGCTGTTCCCCGCGGTTTCACCCGACATTTAATTTAAAGTAAATCGCTCCTAATGTGATGTAAAATAAGGCAATTTGTTGATGTTAAATACAACAAGTCGGCAGCCCGAAAGGAGGTCCGAACCTCCCTTGGACGATTGACCTTTAACAGCTTTAAAAGTATATCAGATTTTAGATTTTAATTAAAAGTATACATTTTACACTGAATACGTTTATTTATCTGCTAAATTTATTAACAAAATCAAGCTTACGTTTCTTTTTCGCGAAAACGTTGATAATTTCATCGATATCTTTGCCGGTTAAGGAGAACTAGCCCGGAAAATCCTTCCTGTGATCAAGATTTTACTCTGCGTACAGTAGAAAACCATCTCTCCGCAGTAGCTACGCTAACCGGGAGAGGAGCCAGTATAAAAACTTTAAAAAGTTTTTATATTAGAGTACAAATCATGGACGCATGTTTCAATGAGATGAGCTAAGGACTTTGTTATGGCGGAATCGTTTTCACGTTCTCTTTCTTATTTGGCGACACGGAGTCGGTATTCCTTGGTTACATTTGATTAACTATCATTGACATTTGGTTTACATTTGGACATTGGCTACATTTGGACATTGGCTACATTTGGACCACTTTTTTCACATTTTCGATTTTGATATCCTAGTTTCTGACATTTGATTTAGGTAGAAAACTCCCAACTGAAATAGGACGAACACCTCCGGAGATAGTCTCTTATCTAAATCATTAGTAACGAAATCTAACAGGGGTATGTAAATTAACGCCCGAAAGTACACTTTTACTGATTCCGTCTGATAGAAAATATCGAGAAAACTGGATTAGTGGGCCCCGGATATATGAGATACGTCTGTTATTAATAATCACAATGGCGTCCCGACACTTTTGCATTGAAATACCTCTGTTACTGGGAATTTTTGAACGTTTGTAACTGATACTTGATTTCTTAGATTTTTAAACGATGTTTACCTCTATAATTGGGATTTTGTAGCTCGTATAAGTGGGACAATTTATCAGGTTTAGACAGGTTACGACTCGTTTGTTTACAAACAGTCTAATCCCTTCCATGCTTGCTTTGTTTGTCAGGACTATCTAAGAGTTTGTACGTTATAAAAGTGCACAAAATGCCGAAACGAAAGTGTAGTTCTTTAACAGCCGCTGATAAATTAAAGTTAGGACCCTCTAAAAATAAGACAACTGTCATGTCAACCTCCCTATTTGGGAAATTGGGTAAATGAAAAGCCTTTTAAAAAGTGACAAAAAATATAGGTCACTTCAAATCCAATATAGGTCCCTTTAAATCCCACTTATCCCAGGTATTACTGTAATCGCTTGAATAAAGACTCAGCATTTTGCAGTTACAAACTCTTGCCAAGCGTGGCAACTATGGCAAAATTCCCCCAATTTAGTAGGCCCATAAAAACGGCCTCTAGTCCCCGATAGCGGTCATAGTAACAGGGGAGCAGGGGTGCGAAGATTCTCCGGAAGTGATATAAAGATTATGCAGAGAAGTTGCGAAAGTGTGGGATAACCAATTCAAGGCCTGGATGGTGCTTTTCTTTTCGTCTATATCAGTCAAAGAAATCATCAATAGAACAATTAGAAAGAAGATTCTTCTTTTAAATCTCCAATAATGTTTATTATAATTTTACTGTCAATGTTTTACTGTTCAATAATGTTTATTATCAATGCTTAAATAAACTTTGAAGACTTTGATAGTTATTCCCAAAAACTATCATTGTTTAAACCTGAATATACTATTTTGACTGGTAAAAATTGCTTTACGTTTTACTGGTTACGAATGTTGCCATAAAGAAAAAAAGAGTGCGCGCAACTCATTACACGTGACATAAGTGAAATTTATATTAGAAATTTGATAAAAATTAATATAGTAAACTTACATTTCTAAAATTATACACTGTTAAATAATTGCTCAATTATTGAATAATCGATAAATATTAATTATTATTATTAGTCCGCCAACCCGCATTGGAGCAGAGTGGCGGATTCTTCCTAGCTCTAAAACCCTCTCAGAAATGAAAGGAGGCCTGTGCTCAGCAGTGGGACATTTATAGGCGGAAACTTTTTAATTAAGAATGAAAGAAGCACACAAATTCGACCTGAAAGTTTACTCTCATTCCGCCCAAACAAGTTACACTTCATAAATAAAAAATCTAACTATGTATTTTCACTCTTAGCGTCGGGGCCTCAAATCGTGACGACTGTGGTGCCAGTGGGATCGCAGCCGACGCACATGATATGCCCAAGCTGCCTCGCCGAAATCGACACCGACACGCAGACGAAGCCGGGCCTCATTGCCTATATTTCCGGAGCCATAATATTCCTTGTGGGGTAAGAATTACTATAGCATTTACTGACAATAATACGACGTTCGCGACGATATCATCATTTTTTCAGTTGGTTGATTTTGTTAATGACTGGCTGATGCCCGCGACATCGTCCGCTTGAATTAAGGTATTTTTAAATGTTCCTTGAGAACTGTCTAATTTTCCTATGTTCGTCTCTAGGATAAGACAATCTCTAGCTATCTCTGTGCCAAATTTCGTTCAGATCGGCTCAACGTTTGAGTCGTGAAAAGATAACAAAAGAGAGGGACAGAGAGACATGGAGAAGAGGTAAAAAAAATTGGGAAGATACGTTGTTTACGATAAAGATATGGAGACCTGCAATTGATTTTTTTTGTATAATTAAGTATGTTCATACTGTAATGTTGGTCTATTGATAAATAAATTAAAGTGAAAGTACTTGTTGCAATTCCCACGATTAAGACAAGGTAAAGATAAAGTTTGGCCTTAAAAAATTTAGTCACTCGCATATATTGCAACGTATTATATCACAAAATAAAACAAAAATCTTGTGTTGCTCTCTGACGAACGAACAAAATGTAAAAATATGTTTTATTTACTTTTAGTATTAATTCGGAGGACATGGGAAGAAACAGATGAAAAAACTTTTAATTATCGTTATTTTGGTACCTAAAATTGATTTATCTCATTGCTTAATCCGACAGTGGCTGGGTGGTGTTTGAACCTTGTCGCTATATCTATATTGGGTCACGTCGAGGACAGCTGTGTTTTATAAAATCGTAATAGGCATAAATTATGTAAGAATGATGTCACACTGATGTCTCAGGGTGACGGGCGCATTGTGGCGTCACAAAGAAATGTTCTGGGTAACACGGCATTTGTTATGGGCAGTCGTTGCACTTACCATCGGGTGAACTCACTTTATCCATAAAACAAGAAGGCAATCTTATTATTTTATAATAATTCCTTTATTTATGTGTAATTGTATGTTAGTTTCTTCATTCTTCTAGTATCTCTCATTTTATGATTGTGTCAGCTTTGTCTTATAAAAATGCATAAAAAAGGTATTGGTTTTTGGTTATAATGTTGCAAGCGGTGTTTTCAAAAATAATGTCCATTGTGTAACTATTATACACTATAATGAATATTTAAAAAAATAGTAATATTAAGGCTAAAATATTAGATTCGGTTTTACCTTGAAACTGCCTAAAAGGCAAAACCGGTCGGTGACTAAATGTTCTCGTGAAACTAGGTACAAGTGACATTTCGTTATTGAAATTTAAGTGTACTTTTATTTTTCTGTTTCAAACATTTGGAATTCGTATTAACAAGATGTCTGTAGTAAATTGTAATACCTTTCACTAATCAAGATATGTCATGGTATCGTGTGACACAGTACTAAAATTAGCTTCCTAACGTGTAAGTTTTAATAGTTTTTTATGTTAAGGACACATTCCCTTTGAAATGATTGAGGAGGGCAAGGCTGCCACGTGCGTCATACTTTTGAACAGGTGCTGTTGGTGGAGGCTGGTCTGCTCGAGCTTACAATTTAAATATATATTGATTGAATTAATCTTGTCAAAGATTTGAGCATGGAGCGTGCTTTGGTTTTTCTAGAGACTATTCTTTGTAAATTTAATTATAATGTATTTTTGACTAAAATAAAAAAGGATTCACAAAAAAGAGGATACCTACGGAGTTTCTTTCGACTGTTTCTTCTCCGTCAGAAGAACGTCATTACGAAACGGCGGTAGATTGTAAAGAAATGACGTATGAAAACGAAATTTATATTTCTTACGTCGAAAAATAAAGAATTTTATTTTTCATTAAATCAGTTAAAACATTCTTATTTAATGTACCCTTAACATAAATAATCACGCAATATTTTTCTCAAGGTCCTTAAGGTTTTTATCGTGAAATTAACTACTTGGTACTACTCGTATATATGGCAAAATCCATCAATGATCTTAGTACCTACTATGTTGAATGGTTTAAATAGTGTCCCATCTGTAATGGTTATTGTTGACAATACCACAACCGATATTGATAACGAATATATTGTATACATACAGTCATACCTCTTTCCAATGGGAAAGAGGTTGGGGTAGACAGAGACTACGTCTTTCCATTTGCTACGTACGACCCTGTCACACATATGTATACCTAGGATAAATAGGCAACTTTCCTCCACCTCCGACTAAAGTGGCCACTGGTTAATCCAGCTCGGTAGGGCAGCGTTCAGTAAATTACGTTACAACGTCTCGTAGAGTATACCTTGGTCTGAAAACAAAATTCTGTTAATCGTTGCAAGTGCTGACATATGAAACCGAAATGAAACCGAAAAAACAGAATCTAACATTTAAAAATTGTCTGTAACTCAAAAACTATGAATCTATACATATAAAATTTCTTATTTAAATTGCAACCAACCCCGTAATCAGTGTTTTGCTTCATCGTAATATCTCAAACTTCATCCTGTAACTTCATTTTTGGTGATGTTATTGCTGTTAACCTTTTAGGTTTCTACAGATTTTCATATGCTGTGCTCACGGGCCAGTGAAAAGTCCGCTACTGGACTTAGGTCTGAAGTTGTGACGCATTGAAATAATCGCCGCACTTGGTGAGGCGAATTGGTTCATCAATCAATCAATCATCAATTCAGCCTATCACTAGTCCACTGCTGAACATAGGCCTCCCCCATAGATTGCCACAAAAGTTTGTGGCTCTCATTTTGAGGGGATTTCGCCATCGCCATCCACGCTTGGCAGGCGGGTTGACAACCGCAGTTTATTTATTCTGGTGGTTCAGGAAGATGCTGCTGCCCATCTTCTGGTTTTAATTTTCCCTCTGTCGACTTTTACGACACCCACGGGATGAGATGGGGTGGTAGATTCTGTTAAGCCGCTACCACACGAATTGGTTGAAGCTACATAATTTAGGTTCGGTTATTTTGCCACCAGTCGGAGAACAGGAGACTTTCTTGGCATTTTCCTTAGTCTTATTTTACGATACATATGAAATGGTGTTGCAGATGTTCACAACACCGCCGCCGGTCATATCAAGCAGTTCTGAGAAAACGTAGATAATGTATTTACCCAAAATAATGCCAAAAAGCCCAACCTCAGAAGCTTAACATTAATTTATAAACAGATGCTACTTGTAAATGCTGGTCTGCTACACTTTGCAATAAACTTTTATAGTATTTATAGTGTTTCGGTTGTCTGTGAGATTGTTCTTGTAATATGTTTTTTTTTTTTGAATAACTTTTATTAAGACAAAAAATGACAAAATAGAGAATACCTACGAAGTTTCTTTTACCTGTTTCTTCCCCATCAGACGAATCGCATTACGAAACTTCAATCTACCAAACTAAAAGAAAAACATTCGAAAAAGGAAACTTTTCAATCTTTTATCATTCATTATCTCATTCAAAATTACTTCTAGGAATCGTCTTTACGACCCGATCTTATTGTTACAGATGTTTCTGCGGATGCTGTCTAATCCCGTGCTGTATAGATAGCTGCATGGATGTGCATCACAAGTGTCCCAATTGCGGGGCCTACCTCGGGCGCTTTCGCCGATGAAGCAGCAATCAATTAATTTAATAACTCATTAATGCATTATCACAATTTGCGCGTTTGACATACTTATAATGCAATTGCCCTTGATACAGTTCCAGTGTATTATTTACATCACAATTCAACGTATATTGTCTGTCTGTTTGGATGCCGCAATCCTAAGTCATCATTCGTATTATTAACTTAGAACTAGTTTCGTAGATCTGAGTGTATGTTAGACCTTGAATATTTAGCGCCCGGAAACTTTTATCTTGGGTTAAACATTGTCTAACCGAATCCCAAGTGCACCGTTTAAATTCATTCAATTTATGTTTTTTCTTATCATCAATACAATGCTGTTAATAATTACATAATAACGTTCAGTAGTATTAATGTGTCACTTTAAAATGTATGTAATAATTATGTAAATACTTTTAAGTATCTCGATGTATTAACGAAGTCAGCATTTTGAGGTTGTAGAATAGCAACACTGGGGTGAAATCGTTTCACCAACACGCTAATATGTGTGGCTATGTGAAAAAATTATTTACGGGTTCACGAACAACGGGGAGAAAGGGCAGCATTTTATATCGTATTTTAAACAATCTCTTAGACGTAAGAAGACAAGTCTGTTTGTCACTCTGTGTCGTAATATATAAGTACGTTTACACTGTTTGAAAGCATTATTCCTCCGGGTTAAAAAGGCGGGTAAACAGTCTGCTCGTAAGGGATACTTGTGCTATAACGCAATGACTTATTGTGTATTTAATTTTGTCGGGTATAATTTCTATGTTTTATTTGACATGATTGGACAGGAATCGTGATAAGCACCAAAGTGCTTATCGATTCACATCTGTTGTGACATTATACAACCACAATTCTTCGCGATATTTCACGCGTGATATCTAATTTTTATAAATATGTTTACGTTATCTTGTTGTTGCAATATCCGTTTTCTTCTGTAATTAATGACACTGCCGAAATCTATAACTATTTATCTGGTACAAGCAGACTGTAGTCGATGTAAATCGTTAATTGTATATTTTGATAAAAATAATTCCAAGTTAGTCTCAGGGTTACTTATATGCATTGACGGGCCATGCAAAGCAGGAGTCAACGGCTGTAAGAGTGGTGATTAACCATTGAATTGGTTCATGATCATAACAGATGAGCACAAGTCCACTGCTGGACACAGTTCTCCACACCATGCCACAAGGTCCCTGAGCCACCTGCGTCCATCGTCTTAAATAAAGAAAACGTAAACAAATAAAAGTAAAAAAATAAATTGTTAAATATTATCTATATTTAAACAAAGCACCGACTTCAACCCGGCAGCTCAAAACATACTTATGCGAATTTTAGAGGTTCATGATTTTATCATTGATCATCAAAACTCCAACAAATTTTAATGGGACAAACCTCGCGTATAACCAAATCAGCTAAAAAAATGATTGGTATCGGTTCACAATTGACGAAGATATCGGCGTAACTTACACACAAAAAATATTCAGTCAATTTGAGAACCTCCCCCTTTTTTGAAGTCGGTTCAATAAATCAGAAATTTATTTTATTTATACAAATTTTATTCGCATAAAAATAATCTCATGTCCTCGCGTAATTTGAGGGACGGGAGTATGTATCGTATTTGATATTCTACTTACAACGATTTAAGGTACGTTTTTCATTATTCACAAACTAATTCCGTTTACAAAATTGCGACGTCGACTGCTATGGCCACTTTTAAATGTGTTCATTTTAAAATTAACTTGATAAAACTAGAATACGCGTACTATTGTAGAATCCGACTTAATTTAGTAAGTTATTCTTCGATATTAATGTTAACTGCCTTTACGTGTATTTCCAGTCGGTTAGTCTAATATTTTATTAATGTCTATTTTATAACACACTATTTATTGTTAAGGATATATATATACATTTTGACTGTTTTAATATATAACAAAAATCTGATGTTATTTTTCTCTGGATTTATTGGTAAAATAAACACGATTTAAAACTATGGAAAAACCTTTTATTATTTAAGTTGTTCAACCTCTACTAATAATTCAGACTTGCGACAAGCATTTAGCGCAATCTTTAATTTCTACTTCGTCAAATAAAATCTCAATAGATTTCTTCAATGATTTTTTATTATAAAATGTATTGTGTTAAAATATTTGAGGCTATATTCTTACAATGTTACTCACAGCTTAATTGCCTACTAACAATGTTCTTAAATTTATAATAATAAAATAATATAATAGATACACCGTCTGGGTATACATATACTTGGGAAAACATGTTGTATTCTGCTGCAACGAATTCTCTTGAATTCAACGTGTTTTTTGTTTATTGTATAAAGTGACGAAACGAGCAAAACGTTCACCCGATGGCAAGTGCAACGTCCGCCCACAACAAATGCTGTGCCACTCAGAACACTTCTGTGTGACACCACACTGCGCCCGTCGCCCTGAGACATCAGTTTTTAAGTCTCAAATGCCCAGTGATTACGCTAGCTCTAAGTGCCCTACAAACCGAAACAGCTCTACCCGCACACGACTGCTTCACGGCGGAATAACTGGCCCTGCGGTGGTACCTACCTAGACGGATTTCTGCATAGGAATCCTACCACCAGTAAATACATTGTGTGCATACATTACTGTTTCGGTTTAAAGGGTACTGTCAGCTGGGTATATGGAACTTAAGATCTGATTTGTTATGGTGACGTGCGTACAGTACTTTGCATTTTCTGAGTGACAGTTATGGACTGATGTTGCACTTACCATTACGCGAACGATTATTTTCATCTCTCTGGTCCTCATATAAATGTAATACGAGAAATATTAACAAATAATTTTTTCGGTAATTTTCATGGCGAGTCAATTGTGATTACCACATGTAATGCGTTTTTTTTTTAGTTTTTGAATTGCTGGCGATTTTCAAATTGCTTTTACCGAAGCGAATCCATATTTAGCTGGCGATGAAATAGTTACTTAAGTATTTTTTTAACCGTAAATTATGTGGTGTGGTGGCGGCTTTAGAAAATGTAACATTCCATCTCATACCGTGGGTGTCGTAAAAATCGTCTTGGGAAATGCCTGGAAAACGTCATGGCTACTTTGAGTTGGCAGTGGTCCAAAAAATTCTTAGTTTGAAAATGGACAGATTGGTGACGGGCTACAAGGTCTAAGCTTCGACGCGCGTCTGGTGCTCCGATGACCAATCCTGTTCCTGGTCTCGTCTGGGCTTGAGACAGACTTGGTCTCCCAAAAAGAGAGGATTTTCCCTCTCTTTTTTGAAGAGGCATATGTCCAGCAGTGTACTATTAACAGGCAGACGATGGATACTGATGATGATGATGACTGATTATTATGAGAATTTCTAATTTTAGTAATTAGGAGGGGGTGTTGTTATTATTTAGATTATATAGATTAAACCATGTAATAAAGCCTACGGCTAAATTTTACGGTTTCATAAAGGAATTCATCTTCGGCAGAAATCAACAACTACAGAGCGTTTGATAACAAAGAACCCGAGTGCGACGTGCTCCAGTACGCCGTGTACGTGGGATACACTTGCGTTCCATATTTATTAAGAAATTGAATGTATTAATATTTATTTTAAGCCCATAGCTCGCGAGGCCTACATCCATAACCTCTAAAATTAAAGATGGTGCAAAAGCCAAATGGTTTAGCTAAACATCGCCGGATGTTTATTTAGAAATGGCTTTCATACATACATACATACATAAGATCACGACTGTATCCCATAAGGGGTAGTCAGAGACTGGGCACTCACTGCAAAAACAGATGACTGCCACAATCCACATTTCACCAAAAAAATATAATGCAATTTGTGTGATAGGTGGTGAGCCCATCGCCACCATGAGCTGTTGGGTGCACAGTGCAGAATAATTCCTTACTCGCCTTTTACGAGATCCAATGGATGAGATGGAGTGGTAGTATTCTTTTAACGGCTTTCATCTACCTTTTGAAATTGAGTATCCGGCGTGACTTAACAAGTACATGATGCAATTTTTGTTAAAGAAGCATATTGGAAATTAAATCTTACAGGGGAAAGCTCTACTACACGTGGAACGGAGCGGCCGCTACGTTCGTCGGGCCGACAAAACCGTAACAACAAATAAAACATTTTTTTCGCTCTTCAATATAATAATTTGTTTGCGATTTGATGGCTATGTGAATGACATCTTCATTTCGTTCTTATGTGAAGCTTCCACATACAACAGATAATTTATTTTAATACATCCAAATTTGAGTAACAAGTTTTTTAATTTATGTAGTCAGAAGTTTTAATCAGCTGACGTACATGTGCAATGCTATTTTTACAACGGGCATGGCTATATTTACAGGTTAGAAAAATTAGAAAGTTGAGATGTTGTCGAGACCTTCCCAGTGCAATGTTGGCACGCACGACTGATATTGGGTGTAACCAAAAGGGGCGCCATAATTGGATCTCGCTCCATTCTAAAACTGGTCTTGGGCCGGCCCTTGGGACCACAACATAATTGTTAATTGCCGGTTAAAATCGACGTTCCTTTAATGGACTTTCGAGAAATCAAAGAATAATGATTGAACTGAAGTGGATACTCGACAATTCCCATGAAAATTACCAGTCAAAAGAAATTAAGAAATTTATTTTTGTATTAAACACAATGTTTGTCTGGTCTTATCTTTGCTATGAATAAAACATTATCATTCTATAAAAGAAAATAAAGCTGGTTTCGATGAATTTGCAGTTACGTTCATTTGGTTCTTAACCGGCGAATTTTCAGTAAGGTCATGGTTAAAGTCCACTAAGAGATATGCCACAACCTCCTAGCCTTCAACATAGCCTCAACAAATTTATAACCTTCTAGATGAAAATTATGGAATAGAATATTTTTATTGAATATAGATCATTTACATAATACTCACTGAACGTCATTTTTTTAAACTACTGGTTCGCAAACAAATGCCTCTGTCCTGGGAAGAACCAGCAAGAAACGTGGCGGGATTTTTTTTTCAGCCATTTTTCTAAATAATGTACAATTACAACAATATTATAAAGATGCAAAAATAGCTTGGCAGCGATCACCTCATTCTCAGTGGTTATCATCATCCATGTTTTATTCTTTAATATTTTAATATCTGGTCCCGGTACGGTCCTGGTATTTACAATGCAGGCAATGCGATGGTTAATCCTTACAAAGCTTAGCGATTATGATGACAAATCGTCCCAATTCGGCTTATGTCCTGGCAGAGGAGCATTTAGGCGCTGATGGAAGAGTTACTTCACAAGTAGCTCTTCCGTCAGTAGTAGTAGTACTTGTACTGGGAGCTTACATGTTCGACCCGTGCACTTACATAGGTATCGGACGTGAAAGGATCTTGCTGCCGTAGAGTAGCAGCGTAAAATAACGGCAGAAGGCTGATGCGTTTTATTTAGTGAGAGATGAATACAGGTCATAATATTTTTATAGTCGATAGTGACGAGACGAGATACTCGTAGACGAACATTTGTTGGTAAGGGCAACGCCTGCCCATAACATATGCCGTGTCATCAAGAAAATAACTGTCTGGCACCATACTGCCGTGGAAGCTCAGGGGCTAGGCGCTCGCTTTAAATTTCATAGTACGCGAGTGACCTGGGTTCAATTCCCGGTGCCGGCACCACTAAAATTGTTAATTGCAATTTTAAGTGCTGATTTACCACGTGCTCGGCGGTGAAGGAAAACATCGTGAGGAAACCTGCATGTCTCAGAAATAAATAATATTTCGAAGACATGTGAAGTCCGCCAACCCGCATTGGAGCAGCGTGGCGGATTCTTCCTAGCTCCAAAAACCCTCTCAGAAATGAGAGGAGGCCTGTGCTCAGCAGTGGGACATTTATAGGCTGAAACTTTACTTTTTTTATACCATACTGCGCCCGTCACTTGAGACAACAGTCCTTAAATCTCATATGAATACAGCAATGTTTGCACACTACTGCTTCACGGCAGAATAACTGGTCCTGCGGTGGTACCTACCTAGACGGACTCCTGCATAGGAATCATGTCACCAGTAAAATACCAATTGCTGGCAACAACGTATTGCTCGTATCGTCACTTAAGCCAATAAAAAAAACCACGGTCGACAGTCGTCCACTTTGTGATTTTTCATCAAACATGAATTCGGGTGTCTGCTAGACAGGGCGACCGATCATCAGGCAGACTTTTTGCCGATCTTACTTATGAAAGTGGCTTCTGAGTACATACATATATACATATATGCATAGGCCACACAGGTAGCCTACTTTTCGCCCCCGCAGGGAACGAGATGTGACGGGTAGCGAACAGAGTCCCCGCAATTACAGTAAGTCAAAAACATTTTTAATCCCCATTGCGTTTCCATGAACAGTATACTGACAGCATTACATATTATGGTGTTGTTCTCCACGAATATAGGCTATCCGTGCAATACCTTAGTCGCCTCTTACGACACCTCGGTAGGTGCTATTCTACTCTGCCGGACACCGATCCGATATTTTTTTTAAATATTTCTTATTTATTGTGAGAGCGTCTTCGAGGAATAAATTTAAATTAATAAATTCAAACATAGACCCGAAATAACTATCAGTATACCTTACAAACTTAGTTTGCTCCTGGAATTGTATATATATCTGTATATGTACTCGTATATATCAATCAACAGACTGCTTAGACTGAAGAAGTCTGGTCATTTTGATGGTCTTTATCTACGGAAGCCGAAGAAATGCAATTGACACTGTATCTTCGCTAGGTCCAAACCCAAAGACCAATCATTTGTAATCTTTGTGTTCAAATTTATTAAATGAAACAACGATAATAGTCAACAAAGTTTTTATTCTACTACAATGAAATACATAAAGCGGAGAATTTACATTCTATAGTAACGATTCAGACTAATATTCGCTTAATGGCTTGTAATATCGAAATCGAAAAATTACAAACGAGCCCCACAGCTGGGCAAGCTCTCGATAATGAGAGGATATTTGGAGCTGGGGGAGTCCGCCACGCTGCTCCGCAGTGCAGGCGGACTTCACATACACAAACAAGTCCCCTCACCATGTTTTCTTTCACCGCAAAGCACATCGACATACATTTGAAGATGCAATAATAGCGGTGCCTGCACCGGTGACCGAACCCTGGTCCTTCACGTAGTAAGCAATTTAATTTCCGACCCCTAAGCTATCACGGCCAGCAATTTGCACAACTATCTACAATCAACATGACTCATACATATGTATGGCAGTATAATACCTTAACATCTGCCCTTTTCCTTAAAATAAAAACCTATTTCACAATTAACCAGCCATCAAACTTAAGGAAACAACAAAAACTGAACGATTTATGAAATAGGCCATTATTATTAACATAACCGTTTAAATACTACTCTAAGCTAATTCCTTATTCACCCACACAATGCCACGAATCCATACAAAAAAAAACATATAAATGCCCCTCCATCATTGAAAATTAATGTAATATGTTACATAATGTTACGTACGCAGATCAAATTTAATTCAGTGTTTTTTTTACCTAATTATTATTATTCTATTAAGTTTTAGGTTATAGACTTTTCAAGATATATAGAAGCACTGAGATGATCTGTTTGATTCTCATATACTATGAGATCCTCACATATAATGTATATATAGTATAATTTCCTGAAAGATTACAAACGAACATACGTCACCTGAGTGTCGTGATCATTACATTGTAGCTATAGAAACAATACATAAGTTATGTTTCCATATATCGTGTCTCCAGTTCCTCAATTATAAACATCGAAAACATTTGAACATTTTATATACGCGCGTAAACATTAATATTCAAATATCGAATGCAGTGTTGCCATAAACATTGGCCAAATTAAAATTAAACAAAGTCAAATCCGTTCAAATCATTACATTTCTATCTATATTTTCGTTTCCAATAAATTTCGCAACTCTCTTATTTCGCTGTTATATAAATATTTAGCAAATGACTGCAACTATAGTCGATCCATTATTTTTTCTCGATGACAGTTTGGTTAAGTGATAGATAGCTATATTGCATTATACCGATTGTAATTGTTCGCAATTTACATATTTATTAAAAATATTTATCTTTAAGTATTGCTTTATTTGACGTAAACAGTTCGAATGAAAGTTTCGTGTGTACTAACAATAAACAGGAATTTGACAGGCGTACAAACGCAATCCATACAAATAAATAAAGTTGAAGTGTCCGTTTGTAATGACAAATTAACAACTTTTTACTTAATGTTTATGAAAGCAAATACTGTTCTTTTCAGTAATAAACAATTTTTATAAATTTTGTCTGTCTGTTTGTTCCGGCTAATCTCCGAAAATACTGGACCGGATTTAACGGGTCTTTACTGACAGATAGCTGATATTATAGCGGGTAATAAGCTACTTTAATGTTAGAAAAATTATTAGGGTTCCGCTGCAAAAAAAATTAAAACCACACAATCCGATTCAAATAGGATAGGATAGGCTAGAATAGGAGCCGGGGTCGGCTTTTTTACGCGGATGACACCACGGGGCACAGCTGGAACAGAAAATAAAATAATGGATCGCGAAATATCAACATATCAATGTTTCATAATTATATAGGAACACAATTAAATGGGTCTGTTAACTGGGTCATGACTATATAAGTTATGATAGTCTGTACATAGCGTGTATACTAACATTTATTTTAGTAATTTTTTATTTAGGTCCAAGTAGTTTTTGGTAATATACAAATGAAATGGAAAATTTCGATTAATATTTTGTAATTTATCAGAAAATACATATTTTGAGCTACGCAGATTTGATTTTTAAATAAGTTACGATTTTAACATATACACAAAAGTTGGAAGTCAGTTGCAGATAGTGTTGCCAGGAGTCTCGATTTGGAAATTTTTTTTGATAACCAAATACCCGATTGTTTTTACCTTCCGTACCGAAATTTGACACACTGGACCTGGCAACACTAGGTGCAGACAATACTTCTGTAAACTCGACAGTGAACAATGCTATTGGAGAAAATACGTCACTTTTGTTATAATTTACTTCTGATTTTGTTTATAGTTATTTAATAGTAATTTAATATTAAATAACTATAAACAAAATCATAAGTACATTTTTATTGCAAAATTATAAAAAGCGTTTAAATAACGACCCTCCTTGTTACTAACATTTCCTCATTGAAATGCTCTACTTTAGCTTAAACGGAATATGATTGTAAACGTTTTAATATATTTGTACATTTTCAGAACTTTTTTGGTAAATATCTAGAAACGCCCATACAAATTAGTAGTTGTGAATTCTTAATTTATACTTCTTTGTATGTTTAAAATAGTGAGGTGATATATATATTTACAAACTGGAGGACTGAGTCTTTGAACAATTACTCTGGCTTCTTGAAAATAATTCTATTACGATTCCCTTTCATCTTTCTCAGCGCTAACTTTTTTATAGTTTCCATTTCTTGGTCACGCAAATGTATGTGTTTTGTTAATTTGGGGTTTTTGTAACTGAAGACCGTACTCCTTGTATCACAGTAGGTGTATGTGTTATTGGTATTTAAGTTTGTTAGCACATTATGGTGATGTTCATTGTGTGTGAGGTGTCACTTTTCCTGTTCCAGATCCTTCGAGGACTTCTTTTTGGAGACAGTCTTTGTCTTTATTGTGGTGTCTTCACTGGTGTTGGGTATTTCAGTAATCGTGACCTTTCCAGTGGCGGTTTGGTCTAAAGGCGGCAAGTCGAGGAGGTAGGGCATCATACTACGTGATTTCTCTTCCTCAGACAGCCACTCCATCTAAAAAAAAAATAGATTACGTTGTAGTACAAAATCCGATTAACAGATTCATTGACTTTGACTAAACATAACACTAATGAAAGTCTATTTCTAAAATGGCTAGTTCTTAAACGAAATAGATTGAAGAAGTTGTCTGTAAAATTCAATATTAAATAAGGTAATATAGAAAAAAGCTATTGTTTAAATTTGCGAACACATTTTTAACGAGCAACACGTTCATCTGATGTAAAGTGCAACGTCTACCCATAACAAATTATATGTCACCCAGAACATATCTGTATGACACTACACTTGCGCCCGTCACCCTGAGACATCAGTTCTTAAGTCTCATATGCCCAGTGATTACGCTAGCTCTCAGTGCCCCTTCAAACCGAATCACAGTAATGTTTGCACACTACTGCTTCACGGCAGAATAACTGGCCCTGCATACTAAGACGGATTCCTGCATAGAAATCCTACCACCAGTATCGATGAACGTCTCTTATATATTATATAAGATGGTATCGGGGACTATTTAAACAATAATCTTAAGAGAAGAAACGAGAGCCGTGAAAGTAGCTGATATTTTTACATAAATGATTACGAATAGAATTAAAAAAAAAGGTATAATAAATATAAATAATTTAATTCAACTGGGTTTAAAACCTTACTACTAAGGTAGATGTGTGTCAAAATTGTTTAGAGGCTAAAAATGTTGGCGCCACATACCTTCTGCCGGTGATCGGAGACGGCGTCGTCGCAGATATCAAGGCACATCTGCTCGGTGAGCCGACCGTCGTCCGAGGCGTAGGCAGCCGCTTGCCAAGCCACGCCCAACTTCGACAGCGCCCTGCCAGACATGCCAGCGGTACGGGCCGCCAACTTGGCGCAAAGTGCACCGTAGTCGAATTGCTCCACGCTCAGACGCCTGAAAAACATTTGAAATTATTCGAATTCTTAAAAATTTCTAACTTAACCAACAGCGGTTTTGGGACTCGAGGCCAATGATATAAAATAAAAGAGGTATATATATATACGTTCTTAAGAGAATCTACCACCCCATCTCATCCCATGGGTGTCGTAAAAGTCGACAGAGGGAAAATATAAATCAGAAGATGGGCAGCAGCATCTCCTGGAACATCTGAATAAATAAACTGCGGTTGCCAACCCGCCTGCCAAGCGTGGCAACTATGGCAAAATCCCCCCAAAATGAGAGCTACAACTTTTGTGGCAATCTATGGGGGAGGCCTATGTTCAGCAGTGGACTAGTGATAGGCTGAAATGATGATGATGATGATGATATATACGTTCACAGCGTTATGTAAGTGAAGCTGAGAAAAGGCGAAATCACTACGCAATCGCGAAAGAGACAACCTTACTCTGATTACAATGAGAGTGACAAGGATAAACAGCGCGTGATCGTGAATGCCTTCAGAACGCTTTCTTCAGTTGTTTTATATAACTAATATTATGTAACTCTCTCTGTCCCTCCGTCTGTTTGTTGTTACCTTTGTTACCTTTTCACGGTTCAATTGCTAAACCGAACCTCACGAAATTTGGCACAGAGATACACATCCTGGAGACGGACATAGGATACTTTTTATCCCGGAAAATAAATGAGATCCCACGGGATATTTAAAAAACCTATATCCACGCAGACGAAGTCGCGGGATATAGGTCTGACTACTACGTGGCTAGTCCGGTGTTCGAAACCCAGCCGGTGCCAACAATGTGGTTTTCTGGTTTGTGTGATTGTCCCCGGCTACTCGGACACTGCATCATAACCTACCTTCGATCTATTAGAATTAGCGTTACATCGGACTAGTGTGTGTGTTCTTGCGAACACACGCACTATAATATCTGCTGCGCAGTTTATAGCAGGACATTATCGTCATATGCCAGTTATCGTAAAAGTAAATATATTACTGATATACTATGTCGATAATCATTTTGAAACACTGGTACACACATCACTAGTTGTTTAACTATACAGTTAACTGCTCACCTCTTTCCTTCTGAAGCCGGTTGAAGAACGAACTTATCGAAGTAGAGACGTATGAGTCTCTCCCTTTCTTCATATCCAGGTAGTCCAAACTCGATCATCTTGTCCAGGCGGTCATTGATGGCAGAGTCGAACTGCTGCGGGGTGTTTGAAGCCAACACCAACATTATGCGGCTGCTTTGGTCCGAAGTTCGATAGAGGAACGCGTTCAGAGCTGCTCTGAGGTCCTCACTGATACGCTCCGAGGAACGTTTACGGAGGAAGGCGTCCGCTTCGTCGATGAACAGTAAAACACCTGAGGATGTATTTGTTTTCTAAACGTACACGAGGTATAACACTATCTCCTGGTATAATATGCTATTTTATAAAAAAATGAGTATGACTCCATACAATTATCATTATATTACGATTGTTGCTATTCTCCTAAACTACTAACACAATAGCGTGACAATGACATCATACACACATACATTAAGTCACGCCTCTTTCCCATAGGGGGTAGGCAGAGACCACTTCCTTACACACATCTTTAACTTCCTCTACTTTCATTAGTGTTTTCATACAAGCACGTCGGTTGCGGGTACTTTTGACGTGGCCATTCCTTAAAATCATAATGGCATCGTTTAACAGGGGTAGGTAGAAATTTAACCAGTGTGGCCGTTAAAATTAATATTTAATTAAAATATGAATGTAATCACCATTTCAGCCTATCACTAGTCCACTGTTGAACATAGGACTCCACCACAGAATGCCACAAAAGTTTGTAGCTCTCATTTTGGGGGATTTTGCCATAGTTGCCACGCTTGGCAGGCGGGTAGGCAACCGCAGTTTATTTATTCAGATGTTCCGGGAAGATGCTGTTGCCCATCTCCTAGTTTTGATAATCCCTCTGTCGACTTTTACGACACCCGCGGGATGAATGGGGGGGTAGATTCTCTTAAATCTAATAATAATAATAAGAGCTAATCATAATAAGAGAACACGATATGTAATGATGTTTTTACATCGTTTAAAAACGATGTGTTAGTAGAATTGGGGCCTTGAGGTTCCCAAACTATGTTTCGTGAAACAAAAGTATTAAAATCTGAATAGATGTTCCCCGAAACTGAAGAAAGTAAATGCACTGGTACACATTTAAAGATCTACTTCATATAGAATGGCATGACAGTTAAGTGTTGCAGCAAGCAAAGAATTCCAGACGACAGTCACGCGTTCGCGTGCTGTACGCAGAAAAAGTTTGGGAGCCCCTATGTTAAACGTATATCGGCTGGATACAGGTTGCAGTTTATAGCGTAGCTCGATCGAAAAAACCCTTAGATAATACCGGCTGTTTCTAATCATACACCATACTACATTTATATAAAATAATGTTACCTCATGTCTGTCTTTACGAACTTGAGAACTGTTAAAGCTATGGTACAGTAGCAGAAGCTTCAATACTTTACATAGATAGTCATTGAAGCAAGTTTCTTTGGGCGCGATAAGAGTGAAATTTCAAAGTCGTATTTGATTGCAGCGTTACCTTCATTCTTAATAATTATTCGAATTTAAATAATCGTTTATATACGAAGCAGTTAGATACAGCAAGTAATATTTTTGTTAATTCATGTTTATTTATTTTAATTGGAATCTAATTTATTATGTATGTTAGTTTCACTTCTGTCTCGTGTACTGATGTAATGTTGCACGCACTCTTTTGTATAATCTTTATAAACAAATCCGAAACTATAATACCAAGGAGCATGTGCAGTTAGGACCCTACCATTGGGGTGTAATTTTTTTTTTAATAGGAGAGGGGGCAAACGAGCAAGTGGGTCACCTGATGGTAAGTGATTACCACCGCCCATGAACAACCGCAATACCAGAGGAATCGCGGGTGCGTTGCCGTTTATATACATAAATATTATATAGTCACGTCTCTTTCCCATTGAGGTGGGCACAGATCTTCCGATTTGCTACGGTCCTGACACACAACTTCCGCTTTTTCTGATTTCATTAGCGTTTTCATGCAAGCTCGTGGGTTGCTTTTGATGTGGCCTTTTCTTAAGACGTCTTCGATCTGATCGTGATAGGTTCGCCTACGTCGACCCTTACCGGCTTCGCCCATTCACACTCGTCTCACAAATCAATTTCGACAATCTTCTATCATACATTCCCCCTCTCTACATGTCTAAAACTACCTTTGGCAGATCATATTGCCAGGGAAAAATTTAACTACCCGCTAGATCGGGTGGTCTGGTCTGGGGTCCAGTTATCTGTAGATATCGTAGATATAGTTAGCATATCCGAAACTTTGATAGCGCGATTATGGACGTATGAGATTTTTCTTGTGCTTCTCATGTGCCGACATAGACGTCGCTACACATCGTTCAAACCTTATATAAGGAATGTTATAACATTATTATTTGTTATTTTATTATTTACACAGTAGGATTTCTCCTGTGTCGTGGGTACGTTTTACAGACATAAATTCCACATGCACAAACACCCAGGCCCGTAACAACTATCTGTAGGCCATACAAATAACTGTCGCGTGCGGGAATCGAACCCGCGACCCGCGGAGCGAAACTGCGCCAACCGAGCCGACGATTATCACATAATACAACTGATAAAATACCTTTCTTGCTGGTATTAGCCCAGTCGAAGACTTTGTGGATAGCTGCGACGGCATCTTTGCCCATCGGTGCGACGTCACCCCCCGTAAGTATCGCGTACTCCATTCCTGAGTGTTTAGCCAGTTTCTACAATAAGAATTACAAACACTTTTAACTCAAATATTACAAGCGACTGCCATGGGTTATAACTAACGTCACCATACGTCCCGCTTTAAGCGAGACATACCCACTTTGAAGCAATGTGTCCCGCTGTCCGCAAATTATGTAACAATGGCCCACTTTGACAGAACCAAAGTAACTTCAGCCCCTCAGAATTGTTGTATATTATCCCATTCATATTTAAAAACTTTACTTTACTTGATATATTAAACAAAATTAGCTCATCCGACAAAAACAAGAAGTCTGGTCTAGCGGATTTACAAGATTAGTTGTTATTTTAATTTTGGGTCATTAAACATTTCATAACTATATAATATACTAGTGTTTTATATTTAAAACAATAATAATTTAAGGGCGTCCCGCTCTGAGGGAAATAATACTGGTCATATTATTTTTGACTGATTGGGACAGGGGAAGGCAAAAACGAATAGGCACCTTCAAGGATTTCATGGAAGAAAGTATTTTTTTTTTCATTGGAAAAAATGACGAGACGAGACAAAACGTTCACCTGATGGTAAGTGCAACGTTTGCCCGTAACAGATGCTGATCACCATGAAGATTTCCGTGTGACGCCATACTGCGCTTTTCAACCTGAGACATAAGTTCTTAAGTCTCATATGCCCGGTTATTACGCTAGCTCACAGTGCCCTTCAAACCGATACGCAGTAATGTTTGCACACTGCTGCTTCACTGCAGAATAACTGGTCATGGGGTGGTACCTATCTAGACGGATTCCCGCATAGACGGGTTATACTTTCACTTGATGATAAATGCAAAGTCCGTAACAAATGCTGTGTCACCTACAACATTTCTGTGTGACACCACACTGCGCTCGTCACCCAGAGACATCGGTTCTTAAATCTCATATTCCCAGTACTTGCACTAGCTAGCTAACAGTGATCTTCAGACCGTACCAGTAACGTCTACACACTAGTGTATGACCGGCAGAATAATTGGCACTGCAGTTATACGTAGGTATACGTATGCCAGACGTATGCTGCATAGGAATCCTACGACCAGTTGTACCTTATCAGGTGTGATTTTGGTCAAATTTTGGTCAATTTTTAAAACCAAAATGGCAGTGTCTGTATTTACATTAGTGTAAGTATGTATTAAAATGAAACTAATTTTACGGACGCTCCAGGAAGTCTGCAGTCTGTGACCATGTTCTGGATCATCCCAACCATTACATCAGATTTGATAGAGCACAAATCCTTGCTAAAGAACACCGATTCCTACCAAGGATGATTCGCGAGGCTATTGAAATTAAAAAACAATTTTTTTTTAATTTCAATAGCCTCGCGAAATTTCAATAGGGAAGATGGTTGGGTATTACCACCGGCTTGGGATCCTATTATTAATAAAATTAAATCAAAAACCAAGCATACCACTGCAAGGCTTCAAGACACAGTAAGCTCTTTCTGCGTAGATCGGACTACAAATAATAATTAAAAGCTGAAGGTACTCCGGGTTAACTATGACATCAGGACAACTGTCACCTCAGTCCCCCCCCTGACCATGGGTGCTGTAAAGCGTCCGAAACGTCGGGTAAAAATAGTTCAAAATTAAACGCGATAAAATCCTTAAAAAAGTAGTTTTATTTGAATACCGGTTCCTGCCAAGGATGATTCGCGAGGCTATTGAAATTAATAAAACATCCTAATTTTAATAGAGAAGATGGTTGGGTATTACCACCAGCTAGGGATCCTATAATTAATAAAATTTAATCAAAAACTAAGTATACCACTGCAAGTCTTCAAGATACAGTTAGCTCTTTCTGCTTAGATCGGACCAAAAATAATTAAAAGCTGGAGGACAATGGGTGCTGTAAAGCACTCGAAACGCCGGGTTATAAATAGCAAGATTAAACGCGTTAAAATATTTTATAGATTAAATAATGATTTAGGTCTTGATACATACATACATACGATCACGACTATATCCCATAAGGGTTAGTCAGAGACTGGGCACTCACTGCAAAAACAGATTACTGCCACAATCCACGTTTCACCAAAACAATATAATGCACTTGGTGTGATAGGTGGTGAGCCCATCGCCACCATGCGCTGTTGGGTGCACAGTGCAGTTTAAATCCTTACTCGCCTTTTACGAGATCCATTGGATGAGATGGAGTGGTAGTATTCTTTTAACGAGCCGCCACCACACGGTCTTGATGAGTATATTTCAAACATCAGTATCCTGATTTATGTAATTTTTACCCGACTATGGCAAAGCCCAGAGTTTATGATTATGTTTCCAGTTATGTGTATGTACGTATCTTCGTCGGATTTCTTGTAGCCCTTTTTAATGGAAACCAGCTGATGACGGCGGTATAGTCTCCGTGGATATAGGTTTTTTAAGTTTCCCGTGGGAACTATTTGATTTTCCGGGATAAAAAGTATCCTAAATCTGTCTCCAGGATCCTCTTAACCTAACCTAACCTAACCAATATCGTCAAGATCGGTTTAGCGGTTGAACCGTGTAAATATCTTCTACGTCAGTATATTTTATCGATACACATAATAGTAATAACAATTATAACAGTCGTGAAAGTTTACATTTAGAATAGAATAGAATAAATTTTTCTTCAATATAGATTATTTACATAATACTTATTGAAAATCCTTTTTTTTCCTTTTCTAAACTACACTGGTTCGCGAAAAATGCCTCTGTCCTGGGAAATGGAACCAGTGAGAAACCCAGCGGGTTTTTTTTTTTCACTTTTATATCCATATTTACCTTTGAGAATAACGTCTTGCCGGTACCAGGAGGGCCGTACATCAGCAAGTTCCTATAGAAGCCTTTGTTCAAGCGTGTGTTCTTTGTGGCGATGGCGATATCCCTGAGTCTCTTCTCTAGTGTCGGCGCCAGCACAACACCCGCTAAGGCGTCTGAAGGTTTTCTAAAGCTGGCCACGGCTTTCGATACTGTCAGGATTGGGTGCTTGATCGCTTCCAATATCGAGAACCTCGACGTCTCGTTCACGAGTGTCGGTTTACCTAAAAGATGAAAGATTTATCATATGAAAAATATAAACCTTAGTTACGTATGCGATTTAAACTAGCGGGCACGCTGATAGCCGTTTTGACGTCTTACAACAGTGATGTGACATTACAAATTATCACCGGAAAAAATATAGTCAAGTGCTAGTCGCGCCTGTTATCTTCGTGTATCTTCTTGAGATGCAAGAAGTTAACTATTTTAGTAGAACGCACTTTCCTAAGATAAATATGTTTACTTAATAATACGCCGTTACGAACCGTGTGGTTGCGACTTAAGAGAATCTCCTGCCGAGACGACAGGGGAAAATTAAAACCAGAAGAGGGCAGCAGAATCTTTCTGGAACATCTAAATAAATAAAGTGTGGTTGGCAACCCGCCTGCCAAGTGTATTTTTTTTTTTATTTTTTAATTGGATAAAGTGATGAAACGAGCAAAATGTTCACCTGATGGTAAGTGTAACGTTTGCCCATAACAGTAGCTGTGTCACCCAGAAAATTTCTGTGTGACACCACACTGTGTCCAACACCCTGAGACATAAGTTCTTAAGTCTCATATGCCCAGTGATTACGCTAGCTCACAGTACCCTTCAAACTGAAACACAGTAATGCTTGCACACTACTGCTTCACGGCAGAATAACCTACCTAGACGGATTCCTGTATAGGAATCCTACCACCAGTAAAAGGTGTGGCAACTATGGCAAAATCCAACCAAGGCCTATGTTCAGCAGTGGACTAGTGATAGGTTGAAATGATGATGATGAATATATTTAATCAGATTTATCCATACTGTATTCACTGACGTCGTTGCCTATAACGTACATTAAATTTCATGGTTTAATTTAAGTGCCGATTTACTACGTGCTCAGCGGTGAAGGAAAACATCGTGAGGAAACCTGCATGTTTGAGAAATAAAAATATTTCAAAAATGTGTTAAGTCCGCCCCGCTCCAGAAATGAGGTGCATGTGCTCAGCAGTGGAATATTTATGTGCTGTTACTTCACTTTGTCTTTACTTTACTTACTACTTCACTTTGTTTTTTCCATTGTCTAAAATATTATCTATTTTCACATCTCTGTCATAATCTTCCCTTATTCTTTGAACAGTTTTATAAATACTAAATTAATATCGTGTACCAAAATTATAGATTCGATAAATTAAAATTTTACGAAGCACTCCACTTCGCTATCGACAAAACCGTACACAAACGTAGTTTAAATAAAACTAGTTTTACGGATTTTATCGCGTTTAATTTAAACTGTTTATAACTCGACGTTTCGGGCGCTTTACAGCACCCGTGGTCACGGGGCGATCATAGGTATAAATAGTTTAAATTAAACGCGATAAAATCCGTAAAAGAGAGTTTTATTGAGATGGTGTAGTATTCGCGTAAATATAAGAAACCATTAGGTCATACGTAGTTGTCAATTTTTACAAACTTTGACAAAAACGTCAAAACCATGGCGTTTAGTGGAGCAACGAATACACTACTTTAACGGACTTTTTTGGTGAAAATGACTAATTTTGACTATTTAAAAAAAAATATTATCAAACTTAACAAACTTAACGACTCGGCGGCCGCCTGTCGTAGAGTCTATTACGCTTGATAACGCCTCGTTTTGGGGCGAAACACGTGTCGTGTTCTCGGCTTCGGTGGTGTATATTATCTAGTGGTGGTATTGTAGTGGTTGGTGGAGGGTACCTGGTGGCGGTGTTAGTTTGCTTGTGCACGCTACTGAGGGAGGGCGGGTGGTGCACTTCAAAAAACTAGGTAATATACACCATTTTTATATTTTGCATGCGGATCTTAGCAAAGTAACTTACTTTTCTTCATTAATATTGTTTGGATCACTACTATGAAAATGGTGGCCGCGAGGCCCAGTGGTCAGAGTTCCCCGTGCTCGAAAAATCGGAACTAACATCTGTGCAAAAATACAAATCCTTGGCTCTCGGGTCCGGTTGTGTTGTGGTTATCCCCGTCTCTGACACTGCATCTTAACCTACCTCCCGATCTTAAAGCGTGAGTGTCATACCGATGTAACGCCTGAGCAAGTGTAATTTTGGACGTGGAAGTAGTTGTGCAATCTCACTCTTTTGTTTCTGGCATTTTTCCATTAATCAATGGTGCTTATTATTAATTATTTACATGTGTTAACACTTACAAAAGCAATAAATGTTGCCATTAAAAAAGTGCGAACGATAATTTCCACTGCTCACCTATTCTAGCTTCAATGAATCTAGCTGTGACTGATGTGGCGCCTTTCGCTGTGTAGACTCCAAGAGCCAGCAGTGACAGCCCACCAGCCGCTGCCAAGGTCTTGTCCCAGTCCGTTACAAGTGTATTCAGGCCTGTACCGATCACCGAACCTGCAGTCCTGGTGATTAATATGATAGGTTAACCAGGAGCGCCAGCTTTTAGAACACCCCGTGGGTGCTCTTTTTTGATGACTCGTTTAAAAGAATAGGAAAAGTGCGAGAAGAGAAATGAGCACCGACGAATTTATATCCATCCTAATATAAATGCGAAAGTAACTCTCTCTGTCCCTCTGACTGTTTTTTACCTTTTCACGGCTCAGCCGTTGAACCGATCTTGTCGAAATTCGGCACAGAGATAGCTCGAGTGTTGGAGACGGACATGGATATTCTTTATAGCTGAAAATCAAAAAGTTCCTACGGGATATTTACTATAAATCCGCGAGGACGAAGTCGCGGGCATCAGCTAGTCATGCATAATCGTGCAAATCGCATCAGAATCCGTGGCATCAATCAATATCGAAAAAAGTACCCCATTCAAAAATGCATTGTCTGGGTGTTTAAACTAAACTAGCTGATACCCGCATCATCGCCCGCGCGATATTCCACTACTGCTATGCCGCGGGAACTACCATTTTCCGGGATAAAAAGTAGCCTGCTGTCAATCAAAAACCAGGTCGATCGGTTGAAGCGTGAAAGACGGACAAAAGTAAAAAAAAAAGGAAAGTAACAGCCTATAAATGTCCCACTGCTGAGCACAGGCCTCCTCTCACTTCTGAGAGGGTTTTGGAGCGGAGAATAGTCCGCCACGCTGCTCCAATGCGGATTGACGGACTTCACATGTCCTCGAAATATTTCTATTCCACGGATATGCAGGTTTCCTAAAGACGTTTTCCTTCACCGAGCTCAGCACGTGTCAAATAAGTACTTAAAATTGTAGAACAATTTCAGAGGTGCCTGCACCGGGGATCGAACCCAGGTTACTCGCGTACTATGAAATTAAAGGCGATCACCCGGCCCCCGAGGTACCATGGGCTAAGACGGACAAACAAACCAATAAACCAACAAACACATTCGGATTTATAATATGTGTACAGGCGGCAAATGCAAAGTCATTAATTGCCAGACTAGCTCTAGCTAGCGATTTCACCCGCGTAGATGAATTCCAAATCGCCAAGAAAATTGTGGGAGGGCGGGCGGTGCTCTTCAAAACTAGGTAATATATACCGTTTTATATTTTGCATGCGGATCTTAGCAAATTAACTTTCTTTCCTTCATTATAATGGATTTCCGCAAAGTAACGCCTGATTCTATTAACTAATCAGCATGCATTTAAAATATGGCAAACATGATAATCCAACATTAGTAATAAACAATTTTAGTCTGACTGGTGGTAGGATTCATATGTAGGAATCCATCTCGGTGGGTACCACCGCAGGGCCAGTTGTTCCGTCGTGAAGCAGCAGTGAGCAAACATTACTGTGTTTAAGTCTGGAGGGCACTGCAAGCTAGTGTAATCACTGGGCATATGAGACTAAAGAACCGATGTCTCAGTGGACGGGCGCAGTGTGGTGCCGCACAGAAATATTCAGGGTGACGCAGCATTTGTTATGGGCAGACGTAGCACTAACCATCAGGTGAATTTTTCGCTCGTTTTGTCACCTTCTATTAAAAAAAAAACAGAATTCGACCTACGGTTAAACTGCACAATGAAAGGCTCTACTCACTTGATACTCTCCAATATTGTTGTCCTGTTCTCGGCCGCCTTGAGTCTAATTTGCTCGAGAGTGATGTCCCTGTTCTCTCGGTCGGCCTTCGCCCTAGCACGGGCCTCCGCCTCGATCGCTTTCAGCTTGTTCTTCTCGCGCAGTTCCATCTCATGTTCAATGGTCGCACGACGGAGTGCTTCCTGTTTCGCTACGCTCTCTTCTTGTCTGGGAAGTAAATGTTATACTTGTAGGACTGTTAGACGATTATTTCATGAAATTCTACTTAAACATATACATTTTGTTTGTGAAACGCAATTTCTTTACAATCTACCATGATGGTCTTCGTATCAGACGAAGACTTGAAAATAAGATTGAAACGGTATGAGAATTGTTATGTACTATACAATTTTTAATGATTTGTTTGTATATGTAGATGCATAACATTAGTATTAAGATCAAAGGTACTCTTACCACATATATTAAAATGAACTCATTACAAAATATTGGGCAGCAGCATCTTCCTGGAACATCTGAAGAAATAAACTGCGGTTGCCGACCCGCTTGCCAAGCGTGGCAGCTATGGCAAAATCCCCTCTAAAAGAGAGCCACAATTTATTGTGGTAATCTATGGAGGAGGCCTATGTTCAGCAGTGGACTAGTAATGGGCTGAAATGATGATGATTTAAAAAATATATCGCCCTAAATAATACGTATAAATAGAGGTGCCTCACTGACTTGACAAAGTGACAAAGTCGTAAAGCCCTCCTTTTTCATAAAGGAGTGTTTTAGTCAGATACTTATTAAGAACACAGTTCACCTGAAAGTCGGAGGTTAATATAAATCTAGTTTTCTTAAAGTATCAAGAAGCGGGACATTCCTGAGGACTATGTTGAAGCAAGTAATATCGTCTCTAGTTCTTTTTACTAACAATAAATAACATAACAGTGTTACACATACATACATACAGTCACGCCTTTTTCCCATATAACACACACGTAGCCTAATTTTCACTCCGGCGGGAAACGTGACGCGCCGGGTGACGAACCACGTCGCCGCCATATTGGTAAGAGTCGAACATTCTTACTCCCCATTGCGTTCCCACGAACAGAGTAGTGACAGCATAGCATATTATTGTCTCAATAGTCGCCTCTCACGAAACCTCGGTAGGAAAGTGGTAGTTGCCAATTCTACTCTACCGGACAACTATCGGCTACAGTGTTATACTGCTATTTTCACCTAGTATTATGTGAGAGGAAGGTCCACAGTCAGTTTCAGCATCTACCCTGTGTCAGAATGCTATATAAATATTTCACTTTGCGTTTGGTTTTACCACAAAATAGACAGAACAACGCAGATTAGTTCTATAACTGTAAATGTGGTAGAATTCCTATGCAGGAATCCGTCTAGGTAGGTACCACCCCAGGCCAGTTATTCTCCCGAAAAGCAGTAGTGTGCAAACATTACTGGGTTTCGGACTGAAGGGCACCGAGAGCTAGCGTAATCACTGAGCATATGAGACTTAAGAACATATGTCTCAGGGTGACGGACGCAGTTTGGCAGAAATATTCTGAGTAACATAGCATCAGGTGAATGGGCAGACATTGCACTTACCATCAGGTGAAAGTTTTACTCGCCTCGTCACTTTATGAAATAAGAAAAATGTGTTCTTCATAATTGTTAGAACATTTATTTAGTTATTGCTTTTATGATATATTGTAACTAGATATATATCCAATGTAGATAGTTTTCCGTCCGGCAGAGTAGAATAGCACCTACCTCTTTCATACCGAGGTGTCGTAAGAGGCGACTAAGGTATTGTACAGCCTTTATCCGTGCAGAATAACACTATAATATGCAATGCTGTCACTATACTGCTCGTGGGAACGTAACGAGTAAGAATTTTTTTAATCGTAACAAAATGGCGGCGACCTGGTTCACCACCCGCCACGTCACGTTTCCCGCGGGGGTGGTGTGTGTGGATAACGTGTGTGGCCTCTGCCTACCCCTTATATGAGAAAAAGGCGTGATTTTATGTATGTGTCTATGTATGTATCTATGTATGTATCCAATGTTGAAAAACTGCCTTGTTAAGTATCAAGAGAAATGGAGATTTAAGACTTACTTCCTCAGAATTTCATCCTGTGATTTCTGTTGCTGTAACAGCTGCTCTTCGTATCTTTTCTTTGCAAGTTGATCTTGATACTGTGCCCTCATCTGATGCTGCTTGGTCTCCTCCTGTGTTCGCAATAAGATAAAAAAAGATTTTTAATGATACAAAGAAAATAATCATCACATTCATTTCAGCCTATCACTAGGCCACTGCTGAACATAGGCCTCCCCCATAGATTGCGACAAAAGTTTGTATAGTTGCCAAGCTTCGCGGGTAGTTTGGCAACCACAGTTTATTTATTCAGATACTCCAGGAAGATGCTGCTGCTTATCTCCTAGTTTTAATTTTCCTTCTGATGTAAATTCTATTAAATTAAGCTACCACAAAGAAAATTCAATTTTATATTCCGTTTTTAAACAGTTTATCTTACTTAAGAAGTAGTACTGCTATGATACAGAGAATTGGTATGATTGAACTCGTTAATCTCAGTTAATACTGATCAGGGGGGATACTGTGTAACCCTGGTTGGTTTCGAGATCGGTTTCATATGATCCCATTAACCAATGAATGAGCTACATACGCCAAAATAAAACCGATCACGAAACCAACCAAAGTTACAAAATAGACCTCCAGGTCATCGAGATACTCCCAATAAAAAAAACAATTATTATTGACTATGATTTAACGAGAATGGCCCATGATAAACATAAAATAGAAATATTTTTACTCTTTAATCAGTTAGTACTAATATAACATTCAATGAATGTAGAGTCAGAAAGTGCTAAGACAATTATTTTGCATCTGTTAGTTAAGACAAGGTTGTATTGTATTTATCATTACTGTATTTCGGAATGAACGTAAATGATAGGTAGTGTAAGTATAAGTAGGGCATTTGACACTTAGCAACTGATGTCTCAAGATGAGCGCAGTGTGGTGCAATTTAGAAATGTCTTGGGTTTGTTATGGGCAGAAAATAACACCGGTAAACTTCATCGTTCCTGCAATTTTTACAACAAACATCTACAAAAAATAGAAATATTTAGTTGCCTCATCAATGCTTTTAAGATAAACGTGAAGCAGGCTCTGCGGGACATTGTTTAGTTGATTTTAGACTTAAAATTGATTTTAGCCTTGTTTAAGCTTTTTCTTGCTTGTCTATGTGCTTTATGTGGCATGCTCCAATTAAATTAAACTGCTCTTTTTTTTCTTTATGTATAAGTAATTTAGTGGAAACTTAACTGATGTATGGAATTTAAGATTTATATGATTTTTTAAGTATGAATTTGTTATGTCTATATTATACATATTGTATGTTTCCCAAATAAAAAATAATAATAAAATTAAATAAAAATTACCAACAGGTGAATTATTTTCTCTCAGTGCCCTTCAAACTGAAACAATAATGTTTTTATGCTACTGCATCGCGGCAGAATAACTGACGGTGTATGGGTACCTAATAGGTTGGACAAAAAAAGTCTTTTCGCATATAGTATGTATAAACTTTTAATAAAATCTCTTTGGCTGTACTATTTGTTATCTGGCTGGTTTTGATGACATTTAAAAGCTTACATTACAAAAAAGAAACAAATTAGTAAAATGTTGTTTCCAGCTATTTTCAATTGTTTTTCTGTCAAAATGAGTAAATCTGATAAAGAAATTGGATACATTTTAAAATTACATTACAAAAATGGAACAATGCAACGCAAGTTGAAAAAATTTTTTTTGACGTTTATGGACCTAATAGTGTCAGTAAGATTATAAGAAAGTATGTGTAAGCATTTTCAATCTGAGAATTTTGATGTCAAACATGCACCTCGCGCTGGTCGCCCTGTTAAGGATAAAATGGACGCCATTTTTGAAAAAGTTGATGATGGCATGATTGGCATATTACTAGGTTTGACATAGCTGAAGAACTGGGAATTAACGACAAAACAGTTTTGAGCCATTTGAAAAAAGTTGGGTACACAAAAAAGATCGATATTTGGGTGCCACACGAGCTCACCGAGAAAAACCTAATGAATATACATAGTGAATTAAATATACATAAACTTTGAAAAAAAAAATGTCCTGAGTTTTCATATAAAATGCAAAGAAACTTTTTCTCCAACCTAATACATAGACGGATTCCTACATAGTAATCCTACCCATGAAGTTTCCCTTTTGTGAAGTCAGTTATAAAAGCAAGCTATTTAGTTTCCTATAAACGAAACCTTCGTATACTTTTTTCCAGGAATAAATCTAAACTTTGTTGACTAAATTGAAGTGCATTAAGTCTACTCCCCAAAGACACATCTGTTAGACAAGCTGATGTTAACTAATTTTATAAGTCTAATATGAATAATCTATGTAACATATGGGACAAATTTCGTATTCGCGAAAATACTGTACAAACCTGTAACGTTTTCCGTTTCTCTTCATAGTCAACTTTCCTTTGTTCTACTTTTGACTGTTCTATGGCTGCCTCGTATTCTTTGATCTTTGCCATCTGCTCCTGCTGCCGAGTCACTTCTTGCAGTTTGCTGAGTTCCAGCGCCTCCTTGGCATGTTCTATTACAAGGTATAACTTCAGTAGTAACACTACTAATGATAACAATTGTGAAGTGATAAGGCAAGCCTTAATCACTTGAGATCTATGCTGTTACTCTAAAAGTGAGTCTATAAGTGTTGTTAACATTTTCATTTGATGTAAAACATGGTTAAGGAAATATATACAGTTTTAGTTGGAGTTTTTTTTTTCAAAGTAAAAACTTTTTTAGTATAATAGTTATTTGAAACTCGATGATACGAAAAAGCGACACTAAAAGGAGACAAATATATACATCTATACAATTTAACCTTGCCTGAGGAAGAGATAGAATACAGTATCCAGTATTACCTATTATATTTATATTTATCAATCTTCAATTTCTTTGTAGATATTGCTCTCATTAGCTTAACAACAATATCAAAAACTGTAATTGACACTGCATTTTGAAAGATACATTGATCAAATCCAAACCAAAGCATTTATTTCATACTTAATTTATCATAAGCCACTCGTGTCATTTGTTGAAATGGAAAACTTGGGAGTCTGTATAATATGTAATGTAATTAATATATGTAGAATAATATCTATAGTAATATTATAAATGCGAAAGTAACTCTGCTTGTCCCTCTGTCTGTTAACCTATTCACGCAGATTACCTTGACGGAATTTAGTACAGAGATAGCTTGTAAGCTATCTCTGTACTAAATTATCCTGTATAAATTATGTATCCTATATATGTGTATCCTGGAGGATGTAGGATACTTTTTACTTCGGAAAATTAAAAAGTTCCCATGGGAAATTTAAAAATCTAAATCCAAGCGGATGAAGTTGCAACCATCACCTAATGTAAAATAATTTTTAAAAATCATTTTCATACTAGCTCATCAGTTCACTTTTATCAATTATACCACACCTAAATTATATTGACTGGTTATGGGATAGTTATGGTCAGCATTAATGTAGGAGGCAGGACCAAGATGAGTGGTATCTGGTACTGTAATCACTAATATCCCAGCCAGTCATTGCAATTACAACAAATACTCATATGGCAAAAGTGGTATTTTAACAGGCTGGTGAAGAAGGATAAGAATATGTTACACAAATATGCACAGCAGAGTAAGTTACGTTTCCACAAAGTAATTTTACTGGTAGTAGAATTCCTATTAAGAATCTGTTTAATTAGGTACCACCGCAAGGCCAGTTCTGATGTGAAGCAGTAGGGTACAAACATTACTGTATTTCAATTTGAAGGGCACTGAGAGCTAGTGTAATCACTGGGTATATGAGACTTAAAAACTGATGTCTCACTTTGAAGGGCACAATATGATGTTACACAAAAACATTCTGGATGGCACAGCATTAGTTATGGTTATGCACTTACCATCAGGTGAATGTTTTGCTAGTTTCGTCACATTATCCAAAACTTATGACACTATGTACCTTAGTTGCAGCTGCCGACACAGGTCCGGGTAAATTGGGTCTTGTATAATTGAGATGGTTATTCTGCCATCAATTAGAGGTAAAGAGTTTTTTCGGTATTTCCCATAGTCAGGTTTTTTTTTAATTTAGATTCTCAAGGGATGAAAAGTAATTGCAGCTTTTTTAATGCCTGTGTCAGATGGCCTGACTACTGTTACTGAGGATATAAAAATGGTGGCCATCACAACAAATACTTCCAAGATGGGAGTGTCCAGCAGCAGACTATTAAAAAGCTGCTAATGATAGAGATAAACTCTTGATTAGAGCACTAACACTAGGTTATACAAACTAAGTAACTTGGGGTAATTACAAATACTTTTGTTTTACAGATTCTGCAATTATTAAAGCAAATTGACTTTGTATCATTTAACATTTGTAGCGAATTTCTTGGAAGTCCACAAATATCAAAGGATACCTAAGTTTTCAAGTATAGAATTATTTAAGGAAAGAAAATACTAAGGCAGTCAATACAAGATTAATATCTCCAGAACTTTATCATGGTACTGACAATTAATATTATACTTTGCAGGAATCCTTCTAGGTAGGTACCACCCCGGGGCCAGTTCTTCTGTCGTGAAGCAGTAGTGTGGAAACATTACTGTGTTTCGGTTTGAAGGGTACTGTGAGCTAGCATAATCACTGGGCTTAAGAACCCATGTCTCAGGGTGATAGGCACAGTGTGGTGTTGTAGAGAAATTTTTTTGGGTGACACAGCATTTGTTATGGGTAGGTGTTGCACTTACCATCAGGTGAACATTTTGCTCATTTCATCACTTTATCTAATAAAATATCTAAGATTAATTTATATATTAAGGCAACTCTTATTTATTTTAGTTTATATAGTTAATTTTAATCCAAGGTTACCTTTGAAATACAAACATTCGTTACTTAATTATTGTTTGGTCAAGTTCTAACTAGAAATAATACTTGTCTTATATTTTGTAAAATTAATATTATTTTACGTTTTGATACAATTTTAAGTTATCTATTTAAGTCACGATGCGCGGTTTAGGTTATGCGGTCGCATTATGCAATACTATGAAATGTGTCTGATAACAAATGGAAATAAGAAACTCACTTGATCTTTCGAGCTCTTTAGCAGCCTGGGCAGCTCGCTCAAGGGCGCTGGAATCAAATCTGTAGGCTTCCATAGCTCTTTTCTCAGCTTTGGTTAGGTTTACCGGAGGTGCGGTTGAGCCGGAGTCACCACCGTCGACGGGCGGTTCATCCGCAGGGGGCATCTGTGGCCGGCTATACCCAAATAACCACGACATTATTATGATATTAGGCTTTAACTCATAAAACGAGTGTTACCTATTACGAATAGATTTTTATGTAAAAGTAGAGTAATCAATTCAATGACGGACCGATCAACTTCGACTGAAGGGGGGGTGAGGGACGGAGGCTGATTTAACCACAGACTAGACTTGGGTAAATGATAACTTTTAATTATTATAGACAATAAAAGTTACTTTTATTTTTAAATAACAATAAAAAAAACCCCGTGGTGTTAGACATAACATTTTGTTGATACACGTACTAATTTTTTGAGTCACGTAGCAGGTTAATAATATCTTGAATGACAAAAAAGGTTTTTGGAAGTTTGATGGTTGTCACTGGTTACGATTTGTCACTTTCGTTGTAAACAGAATCTCTTTCCCGGCGATTGCATAGTCATGGCGCCGTTTGTCTCTTTTTCTTAGCTTCACTTACGGAACGCTGGTAACGTATCAACCTCCGTTATTTTATAATATGATTGTGCGAAACAGTCTAAGTTGCTAGATGTCACTGACGAACACTAACTTAGTCTAAATTAGCGTACTCAGAATTTTGTTCGCCTTCTTTTGGTTCAAATTGCATTTTTATTTTTGGTTCAACACAAAGGTATACCAGTTTTTATTACTGGAAATATCAGCTTTAAGCTTATCAATGAAGCACCAAGAACTTGTGGCCCGTGACTAACACCTAGGAATGCTTAACGAGAAGATGTGAAGCAGTTTCTCAATGCCGCCCAGTGGACTAGGATTGGAATTATTTATTTGGTTTAAGTTTCACTTACTAGTTGGACAAATTGTTCTAGGGCATATTATATTAGTCGCCAACCTTGAGCGCAGTGTTCCCAACAACAACCGGTAAAGGTGTGACGTGGCCGATCTTTAAGTAGATATTACCCTTCAGTAGACACTATTGAGACTACAGAGCCTGGTTTTAAGGCCCTCCCAGAGGCATATCTACCGCCGCATCAATGATACGAGGCCCTGACGAATTTAAGTAAATAGTCGTAAAGTCCGCAACTTCAAATTCTTATTCGTAAGAGGCCCACAATGAATGAATTATGAAAATATTCTTCCTATTTTGATTCATATTTTTAACCCTACCAGTTACAACTGCAACAGCTGAAATAAGCTTTTCTGAGCTTAACTTGATTAAAAAAAATCCTAGAATGACTATAGGACAACACCGGCAATCGAACTTATCAATATTGTAAGCAGACTTTTTTTATAAACTAATATCGTGTCAACTATGTATGTTTTACTATATAGGTTTGCAGAAAAAAACGGCAACAAGTGTCTATTTGACTAACTTAAATCTTAGTATTTATTTTTTAACTTTATTATACATACATATAGTCACGCCTTTTCGTCCCCACGAGCACGAGACGTGACGGAAGGCCGTCGCCGCCATTTGGTACGAGTCAAAAAAATTGACTCCGTTGCGTTCTCAAGAGCAATATACGAGGGTGGATTGAAAAGTACTCGGCCTAACACAGATCCATTCAATTCTAAAAATCAAATCTACCCACATTATTTTGTTCAGTTCAGACTAGTTCATTGTGTGAAGTTCGAAACGTGTGCGATAATTAGTTGTGATTTTATAAATTTATTAACAAAGTAATCGGTCATAATTTCCGCGAATGGAGCAAATCGAGCAGCGTGCCGTCATTAAGTACCTCCATAAGAAGGGGCTATCATCAAAAGCCATCCATGATGACATGGTCAGTACATTAGGCGATTGTGCTCTGTCATATTCATCCGTCAAAAAATGGATAGCAGAATTTAAGCGTGGTAGAGAGAGTGTGAAAGATGAACCCCGCTCTGGAAGGCCTTCGACGTCAACTACTGACGAAAATATTAAAAAAGTACTTGATTTAATAATGGGAGACCGCATATTAAAAATTAGAGAGATAGCCGAGATTTTAGGCATCTCTTATGAACGAACTCAAAACATCATTGTCAACGAGTTGGGTTTCCACAAGGTGTCTGCGAGGTGGGTTCCGCGACTGCTTTCAGTTGAACAAAAAAGGACGCGATTGACTATTTCACGCGACTGTTTGGAGTTATTTGAAGCCGATGCAGATGATTTTTTGAATCGTTTTGTTACTATGGACGAAACATGGGTTCATTACTGTACACCGGAAACAAAACAACAATCAAAACAGTGGAGAAGACCTGGTTCACCACCCCCTAAAAAGGCTAAGTCGATTTTGTCGGCAAATAAGGTGATGGCTTCAGTATTCTGGGACTCGAAAGGTGTGATTATGATTGATTATCTTGAAAGGGGTCAGACTATAAACTCTGATTACTACTGCACCTTACTACGTCGTTTACGAGAGGAAATAAAAGAAAAACGTCGAGGAATGCTCAGAAGAAAAGTCCTGTTTCATCAAGATAACGCCCGTGTTCACACGTCAGTACAGTCAATGGCTGGAATTCACAACTGTGGCTTTGAACTGTTACCGCATCCGCCGTATTCACCTGATCTGGCACCATCAGACTTCTTTCTGTTCCCTAACCTAAAAAAGCACTTGGGAGGTCAAAGATTTTCGACAAACGACGAGGTCAAAGCAGCTGTAGACGCATATTTTGACTCTAAGGAAGAATCATTTTTTTTAACGTCCTAAATGCTTGGAAGGGGAGGTGGCAAAAGTGTATTGAACTTGATGGTGATTATGTAGAAAAATAAAAATATAACTGATTTAGTATGTGTTTATTTTCTTGGTTAGGCCGAGTACTTTTCAATCCACCCTCGTAGTAACAGCATTGCATATTATAGTGTTATTATGCACGAATAAAGGCTGTGCGTACAATACCTTAATCGCCTCTTACGACACTTGAGTAGAAAAGAGGTAGGTGCTATTCTACTGTGCCGGACATTTATCGGCAACTATACTTATTAACTAAAGGAAACATAGTTTCGTTCGATAGCCATCGTAGCCTTAATATGCAAATAACACTGCAACAATTCGTTTCCAGAAATAAATAAAAAAATATAAAGTACTAGCTGATGCCCGCGACTTCGTCCACGTGGATACAATTTTTTACTTTAAATCGTTCACCTTATGGTATGTATAAATAAATATATATATATACTGTATATGTATATACTGTATAAAATATATATATACCGGACTGTATATTTTATTTATATATATGGAATATATAAATAAAATATACAGTCCGGTGGGCGATGAAGCAGTAGCATAAAATTATTACTTAATAATTTTTATCGAATTAGCCAGTTTTTAGAGTGAAATAAAATTTATGGTTGGATTATTTTTGAACCGAAGCTTAATGCACTTTGGACGAAGTTGCAGCAACAGCAGCAACATTTACCAATGGCATCCTAAGGATGATTAGTAGCAGGTTGGACTGCAAATATGTGTCATTGCTGCGCTATTTCGAGCGGAGTGGCGCAGCGATGACTCGCATCTCAAATAACGATAAGTTAAAGTTAAGGACTAACATAGAAAATAAGATTGTAGTACTAACAAAATGAGTCTGTGTTACTTGAAATATATGTTTATTATTATAGTTGGGAAATATATATATATATATTTATCCCAACCAGACGAGAAAACTTATTATTATTATTATTTCATTTACTGGGATGAGATATGCACGCAATTTTAAATTAAATATACTCAATGATTTCCTTAAATTTTAATTATAAATAATGAAACGTTTATGCTCTGGGTTATTTCCGCTGTCAGCCACTTTATTTTGTATTCCTCGATTATGTTTTTGATAAGGAATAGCATAAAAAGCTTTACTTTTCTGTCGGGTGTCCCGGAACACCTCACGTGCTTTTTATTTAACTGCATTTTGGCATCCTCGTACTCAGGTAACATATGGTAGGGGTGATTATATTTAACTGCATTTTGGCATCCTCGTACTCAGGTAACATATGGTAGGGGAGATTATATAATCAATGGATGCTGATTAGCCGAAGCCGTGCTTGGATGAGAAAATGGTACCGTTTTCCTTGTCCTAGCGATATCGAATACCATCTCGCATAACGTTGCTCGAAGATCTATCTATGAAGAACATTATCGGATCGACGTCTCAATGGAATGACACTTCTGAATACCCTCAGCCCCTAGTTAAGCTGGTAAGAGTAGACTATGCCAGTGGAGTTCGTTCAACTTAAAAATGCCATCGTAACCATCGTTTGTTTCATTGATAAGACAATGCTTACAGCCGTATAATAAAACTCCTTGCCGTGGTGGTGGCGACTTCTCTTAAGTCTAACACCTCATCTCATCCCCCAAAAATGACAGTCACAACATTTTGTGGCTATCTATTGGGGAGGCCTATGTTCACCAGTGTACTAGTGATAGGCTGAAGTGGTGGTATAACAAATCTAGTTCTCCTGACTCCAAGAAAAAGATTAGTTATATTTTGCCGTCAAAGATTAACTTATTCGTAAAAAGTACTCGTTTGTAATATGGTAGAATTAGGAAAACCAGGAAAATATTGTTAAAACATTTTATTTTAGTAATACTTATAAATTTAGAATCAAGTTTTATTTAGAATTGTAAACATTTAATCAAGTATTTACAAATAATATTGTCTTACGCGACACAGGCATGCCTATAATGTTGTCTATAAAATGGGTATCGGAAGCATGTCTTGGTCGTCGCATACACCAACATTGCATTAAATCATTATTATTTAATTTATCTATGTAAATTACAGTCCGTTCGCGTTAAGAAAATAGTGAGTCTTCGTTGTCTGCCGGCCTGGCCACGTCCTCCAGCCAATTAGAAAGTCGAGTTCACAGTGACCAGATCTTCGAACAAAACGGTTGTGTATTTGTAAACCTATTCGAAAGAAAAATGGATCAATAATCCATATCGAAGAGAGACGCATAATTTACAATACTTTAAACAGTGTGATTTTAATGCGGCTGTGGAGAGCACAGTAATAAAAACAGCAAGTGCGTGCGATGTGTCCGAAAATACTGTTTATAAAATTATTAAAGTACAAAAAGACACTAACACATTAAAATCGCCCGTTCTAAATTCTTTCATGAAAAATGTAACAGGAGATACGTTTTAGTGATTTAAGTAATTTTAAGACAATTTGTTTGAATTTTTACTCCACT
The DNA here is from genome assembly GCA_019845155.1 of Luehdorfia chinensis. Taxonomy (NCBI): domain Eukaryota; kingdom Metazoa; phylum Arthropoda; class Insecta; order Lepidoptera; family Papilionidae; genus Luehdorfia; species Luehdorfia chinensis. The sequence continues at coordinate 3,323,126 of JAHVAK010000480.1, read as the reverse complement.
GTGAATACTCCCTTACCCTATAGTTGCACTGATGACTCACTATTTTCTTAACGAGAGCGAACTTGAGTTATTTTTGTTCTTTTACTATTTTGTCGTTTTTTTAGTAAATGGTTTTTGTACATAACATAACAGTTGCAATACAACAGCTGAGGATATTATATATGGTGCTAGGGGAGATTCACCTTGTCTTTATCCAATTCCTTGTGTAAAAAAACAGGCAAAATATTTCTGCTCTGTGAAATCATTACAAATAAAATTTAAACATTACAATTTAATTCATCATGAATAATCATTAAGACAAATTAGGGGTAAAATCAGTAAATCATACTTATATTTTAAAGCCAAGACCCTGCTCGTGAGTAAGTTCCGACGAAGCTGTGATATACTCGTATAGTACTTAAATGGCTTCTACAGCTTCATGGGACTACTTGCGGAGCTAAGTCTTCGTATGACCCAAACATAAATACATAAACAAAGTTTGTGAAGCAGAGTTAACATCGTACTACACATTTTAAAAAAGTTTTCGAGAAGTCGGACTGATGGCGGATTGCTATGCAGGTACCACACCAGGCCAGTTATTCTGCTGTGAAGCAGTAGTGTGTTTCGGTCTGAAGGGGACCGAGAGATAGTGTGGTCCCCACACGGTGTGGTGATCACACAGAAATATTCAGGCTGACACTGCATTTGGTATTGGCAGACGTTGCAATTACCATCGGGTAAACGTTTTGCGTCTCGTCACTTCATCCAATAAAAAAGGCAAAAATGAGACATATATAATCGCGATTACCTCAGTTGTAGATAACCTCAGCTTATCGAAGTCAAGCGAATGCTTTTAGTATTATATAAATAATAAAAACAAGAAAAATATAGTCAAGAAAATTAAAAATTGCAATAACCAAATTAAGGTGAATTCTATATAACATTTATAAAAATATACATATATCAGCGGACCCGTTTAGTGTTGACCCGTAGGCTTCGAACAGAAGTTATCACTATGTTAAAGTCTGTATAGAGAAGAAGAGCATATTTTAGGGAGTAAATGTTCGTAAACACCTGATATTGACACCATTCTTTATGTCACAGAAAATTGGTGTATTATTTTACATATACCCTGTAGAGTATATAAGCAAATCAGGCATCCGTTTCTGAAGATACATACTGATACGACAACTAACCGAAGAGTAGAAATAACATACACTCCACTTGCTTGTTGAATGTATGTAAAAAATTGGCACCCCTGCGATTCGATATATAAAAATCATTCGTTTTTTAAGAATTTTTGGTTGGAAACATTAGGCGAAGAGGGCGTGACATTGCCAGTTCAGAATATTAATATTTTTTTTCCATTAAAATTCTGTCACCTGAAACGTTAGCAAATCTACAACTTCATCTTATTCTGTGGGTACGATAAAAAATTGACAAATACCAAAAAATACTCGGGACTTAATAATCGTCTCAAATATAAAACTTAAACATCTAAATAGGTGACGGAAGCAGTGTCTGGCTGTCTGGTACTGCTATTGTCAATTCGCCTGCCAAACGTTACTATTTCATCGAAACCTTGTACTTGGGAGGGGCATCATCCAGCAGTAGGCTGTTTATGGAACGTAGTGACCACATGAGTAAATCATTAACCTGAGCGTAAGTTCAATATCTGCCCATAAAGAACAGAGAACAATTCGGAGGGTGGCACCACGCTGCGTACAGCCCCCTGAGACATCAGTTCTTATGTTTCATATGCAATCACACTATCAGTGCCCTTAGACCGAAGCCAATTAATGTTTGCACACTACTGCTAGACTGCAGAATATCTGGCACTACAGGTGGTACATACCTACCTAGACGGACTCCTGCATAGGAATACACTACCACCAGGACAAAGTAGTGCACAGATAAGTTACAAGATAGAATGTCTTACTGTCCTCGAATATTTTTTTTTCTCAGTCATGCAGGTGAGCAAATCTTAAATCAGCATTTAAAACTCTAATTTAAAAGGTTATGGGGCATAGAGAATCTAAACTCTGGCTGCTCCCGTAGTATGTAATTTAACCACTACCTCGGCTCTAAGGAATATGATACCTTTTTGTTTCAAATTCGAAATGAAAAGAGAGCTATGTTACATTAGCAACTTTCTTCGTATTTCGAATTTTATACTTATATTATGATCTTTACAGCCTATCGCTACTACACTCCTGAACATTGTCTTCCCCATGGATTAACACAAATCACGTCTACTACGCATCGTAGTTAGAAGTAGAGAAGTGTTGTCTTGAACTACTTTTGCCGGGCGAGGTACACTCGAAAACCTTTCTTCCCCATCAGTTATCATTTCAAGCAATTTGATCGAGCAATGCAGCTTCAGCTTCCTCGATCCTTAAGACTATGTCAATTACCTTAGTTCTGCTCTGGATATCATTCTGATTATATTTTGCAGACCTACGCCGAGCACACCTCTAATATTACTCTGTACAGCTCTAATATTACTCTGTACAGCTCTAATATTATTACTGTGTAATATTAATAGTAATATTAGAGCTATAGCCGATAGGTGTCCGGAAATATCTGCCTACTTCATATGGGGAAAAGGCCTGACTGTATGTATGTATGTATGTAATATTCTAAATTTGGTGAAGTAAGCTTTCCTAAAAATGTTGGTAAACAAATTAAATTCTATTAATTTAGATACGTTTCGATTTACATGCTGGGGATCATAGTCATAAGTATATATATTACATCCTCACACTAAATTTTTTAATTTCGTTTAAGGAATTGGAAAAAGAAAGCAACAGCTTTTTATTTTCTGATTGGTTAATAACCTTTATCAATATACAATGATACTTAATATTTATGTATTGAACCTCGGTAATAGCGTTATTTATAAAGCAAGTATACACTATACAACTAAGCGATGTACTATGCATATATAGTACGAATAAACAATAACAGAGCTACGAAAATGTATGACTTACAAAATTTCAATATGAACGCAACCTAAGGCATTTTTCAGAGCGTGGAATAGAGCATCCGCGCGAATATAGAAAAGGTAAAGCGAATAGACAGAGCTCGGATACTAAAGCCGTACGGGCTTTCATACCGTGTCGTTATTGATAGAGGGTACGATAATGTCGAAAGGTAGTACGCAACCCAGTTAGACTTGCGTCTCCATGGCTTTAAAAGCGCGTTAGCATGTGTCCAAATATGAAAGAAAAAAACGACGTACTTCGCTTTTAATCGGGCAACATTTTTACTTTAAATTGAGCATGCGAAATAGTTATTGTTTAATTTCAATCGTAAATACTTTCGGTCTGAAAAATGCCTGTAGTTGCTTTTAGTAAATATTTTTAACAATATACCATGCGAGATGCATTTTATTCGATACCATATTTGTCTAGTTCTAAATTAAGAATCAGCACTTATTACAATTTTTACATTGACTAATTTTTAGTGATTTTGTCATCCTACGATGGTACGTAAACATGAAAACAACGATGTGTGAAAAAATAATTATAATGACGTCTCTAATTTCACGAAGAAGAAATTTATATATTATTCTTAACCGTCTATATGTTGAATCCTTCGGGTATAATCTTAATTAAAACTTCTCCAGTAAACGACTCCACAAGACGACCGCATGGCGTAGTGTTCAGCTTACCTGACTTCTTCGCCGCGGCTCTTGGGTTCGATTTCCATGACATGGAGCTGACATTTGTGCAAAAACACAAATTGTTGCTTTTCGGGCCCGGTTCTGTTGTGCATGTGAAATGTATGTCTGTGCAATGCACCCACGATACAGGAGAAAATCCTACTGCGCAGTTATTAAAAAATAAAACAGAAAACTTTTAACCATATTTTAGTTTAAGTTAAATGAATGAAAAAAAAAATCCGATATGTTCGCTCGTGTATACGGTATTACTATACAGAATTTCGATTGGATAGTTTTAAATAATGCTTGCACAGGGCAGAGAGACAAAATTCTAACTTTTGGTCTAGATTCGAACGGAATTGTACCGGTACAGAATTGGCTCTCCTAGTTTTATTTTATTTATGCATATGTAGGTAAGAAAACGAAAAAAAGCATGCATGCAGTTCACGCGCGTGAAACCTTCAGAAAACTAAACTTCGAGAGAATGAGACGAATGCGTATGATGCGTATGACGAATGATATGAGTATTAGGAGTAGGATAATTGTAGGGTTTATTTATTATAATATCGTTACCAAGTTTAAAAATTATTTTACAATTTATTCTACTTTCCCTATAAGACATATAAGAAAAAAAGCCGTGTGGTGGCGGCTCGTTAAAAGAATACTACCACTCCATCTCATCCATTGGATCTCGTAAAAGGCGAGTAAGGAATTAAACTGCACGGTGGCGCATGGTGGCGATGGGCATTATATTGTTTTGGTGAAACGTGGATTGTGGCAGTCATCTGTTTTTGCAGTGAGTGCCCAGTCTCTGACTACCCCTTATGGGATACAGTCGTGATCTTATGTATGTATGTATAAGACAAATTCCAAGTTTTCAATTTCGGACACGAGCGGCGAATGGTAACGGAGTATGAAAGAAATGCTTGAGTTTTGATTTAATCAAAATAGCTTTAAAATATAGTGTCAATTGCTGTTTTTGATCTTGTTGTCGAGCTAATGAGCTAACGACTGCTTCACGGCAGAATAACAGGGCCCTGGGGTGGTACCTACATAGACGGATTTCTGCATAGGAATCCTACCACCAGTAAATTGTAATGTCAATGTTGTAAAGCTGTCACTCAATATCGTTGCGTGTACACTGACAGTGCTTATCAGAGCGAAACAGTAATGTTTGCACAGTACTGATTGAAGAACCTGGCACCAACGTATGTAACGATTTATATAAATTTCGATATTATATTTATTTGTTTATTTCTACTTTATTGTTTAACCTACAACTAACCTAAAACTAACGGTAACGATGAGCGGACTTAATGCCTTATGGCATTCTCTGCCAAAGAGAAGAAGAAAGGAGAAGAGAAAAGAAGAGAGGAAAAAAAAACAGAATTCGTCAGTTCAAACTTTACTAAGAAAATATTTACGAACCTGTCTTTTAAAAGAGTTCTTATTTGGTGCTTTCCTGATATCGTCAGGGAGGCCGTTCCAAAGGTGCATAGCTTGGGCAGGAAATGAAGAACTGAAGAAACCAGTGCTATGCTGAGGAATACGTATCTTGAAACTGTTTCGAGAACGAGATACCCGATGACGAGCAGCGTGGCGGATTCTTCCCACCTCCAAAACCCTCTCAGAAATGAGAGGAGGCCTGTGCTCAGCAGTGGGACATTTATAGGCTGAAACTTTACTTTTAACAGTCTATAAATGTCCCACAGCTGAGGATAGTCCTTCTGTCATTTCTGAGAAGGTTTTGGAAGCCGAGAAGAGTCCGCCACGCTGCTCTAATACGTGTTCTTCATATGCGACGTCGAAATATTTTCCTGTGCCGCTGAATACGTGGTTAAACGAGCACTTGAAATTACAGAACAATTTTTGAGATGCCGGCACCGGGAATCGAATCTCTCAGGTCACTTGCGGACTATGAAATTTAAGGCGAGCGTTCAGCCCTTGAGCTACCACGACTGTAAATTATAATGCACTGGCATATTATTAATGTCAAAGTAATTTTTTTTTATTCAATTTAGGTATAAAGCTCGTATGGATGTGAAAATCTATACCGATTTCAAAAATAAAACCTCAGAGAAGAACCGGCGAGAAAATCTTTGGGCGCTTCTTTGGCCATGCTATATAAAATACAGTCATTTATAAATTATAATAATATGACGTCATTCGTTCGGTGTTACTCGCATATTCGATAGTGTTGTATCATGTTGCAAATGGTCATCGAAAAAAATATAGAGAATCGTGTGATGAGTGTTTGAAGAGTATTACAGAGTAACTAATATGCCCTTATAGTAGTTCAGTTACGTTTAAAAGGATGTGAGATATGTACTATGTGAGAGTCATTGATTATTTCTGTAAAGTGTATAACGAATTCCAACTTTATTGAATAACAAAAGTACGTGTAATGCAAACTGAATAAAATTCAGACACCCATCAAGTCATCTTCTTACAAACCGCATCAAATCTTTCACAAAACTATACGTTAATTAACAATAGCTCTTACGGGTAGATTTGTAAAGACTCATATTCTTTGTAGTTGATAAATCGCAGACCAGATAATTTATTATTTACCGATCTATTGTAATCAATCATCAGGAATACCATGATGGATGGTCCTATAATATGCTTCGTATGAGACGTATGTTATGTAATTGTATACAAACCTTAAAAAGTTCGATTAAGACGTTAAATTTACAGCTTCTATTTCAATTAATTCATGTAAATATTCCTTTATCATATAAAAACCTCATACATCTTTCAATTGGCGGAGTAAAACGCATAGTATATTGTGTAAAATAAATACGTAATTAAAAATTTAGAACAATAAGGCCGAACAGTTATATACCAACTTAATGTGACTGCCGACCGAGACGTGTCGATATGGACGCAACTAAACGTATTTAAAACATTTTAAATTAAAAAATACTTATCGCACAGCCTATTTAACATTCGCAATAAATAAGATTAGTGCCTTTTTCATTGCATTGCATTAATAGCATAATATTTACAAATACAAAACAATAAGAAACCACTCCCTACATTATACATAGAAAACTTTGTTGACTTAAAAATAAGCAGGTCAGATAAAAACGAAGACAAAAATGGCCCGTTAGCTTCTAAGCATACAAGGATCCTAATCCGTTAGCAAGCACATGTATCGCAAACTTAAGCCTTGGACCATAAACCATTTTTCATTTCACCTCTTTCTCTTAATTAAAGACCGAACAAGTAGTGATGTGTCTAATATCTATCACAAATATATCGATAATCGTATTCTAATGAATAATTAATTTGTTCCTTACTTTTCCATATGTTTAAAATGCTTTGTTAATGGGTTGTTGCAAGTAATTTTTCCCGCTTTCGTTTTTTTTTAATATATACTGTTTGTTTGAAGATAATTCTAGTAAAGCTGTGGTACGAAACTTTCAATACATGGGGTAACATGCATCGGTTGCCGTTTGGGATTTAATTTCGACCGATACGGACATGTGACTTCTTCGAGCGATATACTTATAAGAGCATAATAATAATAATAATCATCATCATTTCAGCCTAGCCAGTCCACTGTTGAACATAGGCCTCCCCCATAGATTTTTTTTTATTGGATAAAGTGATGAAACGAGCAAAACGTTCACTTGATTGGTAAGTGCAACGTCTGCCCATAACAAATGCTATATCACCAGAAAAATTCTGCGTGACACCACACTGTGCGCATCCATCGACTTCCCGCAAAATCGGGCAGGTCGCCCTACACTGCGTTTGCCGGTACGATGTAGCCACTTTAGAACCTTTCGTCCCCAACGGTTATCGGTTCTACAGTCTATTTGGCGCATTGCCACTTCAGCTTGCTAATCCTTAGGGCTACGTCGGTTACTTTTTGCTTTACTTTTCTGCTGCGGATATCATCGTTACGGATAATAATAACAACATAAATATCTTGACATCGCCTGGGCACTTTTGATGGAGATGATAGCTTGACCTGCACCTCCACTCTAGCACCCTCGTCAGTGGGTTATCGCGAATGCTCGCCACATCAGCGTCTGCTAAAGTCACGAGTCGGTTATCATTGCTAAAGAATCGTGAGTTTTTTTTTCTATCTCAGTTACTGCTGGTAACATTACCCCACGCTAAGACAGCGCCCATCGTTGCCTGAATTAACAAGTACCAATGAACAATTAATTAATTAACATTTGATGAAAGGTTTAAAATGACACACGCACGCGCGCACCTACATGCAATTGTATTTTTTTTATTGTATAAAGTAACGAAACGAGCAAAACGTTCACCTGATGTTAAGTGCAACGTCCGCCCACAACAAATGCTGTGGTCACCCATAAAATTTTTGTGTGACACCACACTGCGCCCGTCACCCTGAGACATCAGTTCTGCATATTATGTTTTTAACAAATAGTAAAATTTAAATTATTGTATGTCTCAATTGACTTCTTCAATCAAATGGAATGGGGTCGATACATTATTTAGTAAATTAATGTTCCAAATAATCATGCTAAGTATATCGTCGACTAGTTGTGAGATTTTGCAACTAATAAAAGATTTTGTTATTGTTAAAAGTGGTTAAAAAGTTACGCAACAACCCGATAACATTTAATCACGTTGAGATACTTGTCGAATAAACAATTTTTTTTAATGATTTATGCCCCAGAAACTCGGATAACTTTCGAACTGTTGACGAATTAACAAAATTTCATTACCTCTTTAAAGAAAGTAAGGCAGATGCAATTACGTCATGTAATAAGTCTTTATACGCAACTAGCTGATGCCCGCGACTACGTCCGCTTGGATATAGTTTTTTTTAAACATCCCGTCGGAACTTTTTCATCTTCTATCATAAAAAGTATCCTATGTCCGTCACCTACACGCTAGCTATCTATGTGTCAAATTTCGTCAAGATCGCTTCAGCGGTAGAACCGTGATAAGCTTGCAAACAGACAGAGGTACAGAGAGAGTTACTCTCGCATTTATAATAAGCATGGATAAGCTCGCATCGTTAATTACGCATTGCTTTAAACCATGCAAGGCACATTGGCTTTTATCGACTTTGGCTTTCATCGATTATTGAGCCAATATCGACACGCCTCGCAGCAACACCACTAAAAATATACATATAAAAATACTATGCCAATAGATGTAGAATTTCGCGTGTAGATTTCACATTTTTAGAATATGACAATATGCGGCGATAATTAGCCTTAGGCACTCCTGGTGCCGGAGCAACATGAGGTCTGCACCGGAGTTTCATCGTCGACGACCAGCACGCGGGACGTCCGGGAAACATCAGCTTGAGAGTTCTGTTCGAATCTTTCCACCATCTCCCTCGTCAGATCAAGGAACAGTTCCTCGACGCCTTGGTTCAGCTTCGCGGACGTATAATAATGTTTAGCGCCAACCATGGTAGAATAGCTAAAAGTGAATATACATCCGTAATTAATACATATTGTGATTGTCTTGAATTTAAATATAAAAATAAAATATTGTGACCGGAAAATTAATTTGATCTTTCCATTGGATCATTCTAAAGGTTTAATTTGTTAGGCCGTTTATAATCATTTCATTTATAAAATGTGACCGTCTAGTTAGGATTATTAATTACGTTGTGTTTGTTAAGTAATCAGTTCTTTTAGGCGTTTCTTGGAAATATGAATGCTCAACAGAGATATATATATTTTCGGTGATGTAATTGCTGTTAGCCTTCTCGGCTTTTACAGCTTCATCGAATACTGTGGTCGCAGGCCAGGAGCCCAACTCAACAGACAAGCCGCAAGCCGTAGACAGTGCCGAATACTATCTTAATAAATAATCCCTACTCGCTTGTATAGGATTCACAATACTAGTTTATTCATGCCTAATACAATATGCAGAACCCTTTTTAGATGTTTTTTTTTATTGGATAAAGTGATGGAACGAGCAAAACGTTCACCTGATGGTTAGTGCAACGTCTGCGCATAACAAATGCTGTGTCACCCTGGAAATTTCTGTGTGACACCACACTGTGCCCATCACCCTGAGACAAAGTTCTTAAGTCTCATATGCCCAGTGATTACGCTAGCTCACAGTGCCCTTCAAACCGAAACACAGTAATGTTTGCACACTACTGCTTCACGGCAGAATAACATAACTATTGTGCATTATGATATTGTATTAAATTGTATGATATTGTATTAAATTATAAGAAGGGGCCATCCTGTAATCACGTGATACGTCGTGAGGTTTTAGGTGATAGGATCACGAGTATTTTTGATTATTAATGTTTTTGGACACAAATTTTGTACCTTACACATTAAATTGAAAATACGCGAGATTGTCTCATTAAACCCTTTCCACCCGCTTGATTAATCGTGATTTTCTGGCCCCCCTCTCCCCTTTCTGTTCGAAACTGATTAAAGGACGACCCTACTACGACTGTGCATTGTGGTGCTCTTTTTCGTCCCGACGTGTCGTAAGAGTCGACTAAGGAAAATGCCTAGAAAATGTCATGACTTCCAAAAGGTGGCAGAATTACCGTCTTACAAATGCTCAACCGAAAACACAGAGGCGAATGGCAAACAGAAGCGTCTAAGATGTGAGACTGCATTTGCCATTCCGTGTGTAAATCGTGGTCATTGTGGTATATTCTCAATTCTTGTGAGAGGCCTCTGCTCAACAGAAGACTGTTAACAGCTTGATGATGATGAACTACAGCCCCACTTTATGACAACCAGCTGGTGGTAGGATTTCTATGCAGGAATCCGTCTAGGTAGGTACCACCACAGGACCAGTTATTCTACCATGAAGCAGTAGTGTGCAAACATTACTGCGTCTCGGTCTGGAGGGCACTGAGAGCTAGCGTAATCACTGGGCATATGAGACTTAAGAACTTATGTCTCAAGGTGACGGGCGCAGTGTGGTGCTACACAGAAATATATATTCTGAGTAGCAAAGCATCTGTCATTGGCAGACGTTGCACTTACCATCAGGTGAACGATTTGCTCGTGTCGTCACTTTATGAAATAAAAAAAAACATGACAGACAGCTTTAAAATTATCAGTTGTTCTTATGGAGTGTCCAATTAAGGAGCGCCTTCACTTACAATGATTCAAAATTATGACGAATGGTTAAAAAGTTGTGACAAACACTGTTTCGTGAATCTGTAATAAGGGTTTCAAAATTACCAAAACGGCGCTAACTATTAGCGATATTAGATGAAGTGAAGTATGCTAAAGGAAATTACTGAAATATAAAAGTAGTTGTATTGAATAGAGTTGTGGATAAATATACTGTGATTAAAAAGTAAATTAATAACTTTATTTTTCTTTATCTATATAGAAATATTAATAAAAAATGTGACATCTATTTTTAAAACAAACTAATTTTTTTTTTAAATTGACGCCTTTACAGACCGGATGGTGATTTCAATTTTAGGCCTTCACAATTTGTCTCGATTTCTCGGACACCTTTATCATATGAAGTCGTTAATCCTTCCTATACCCTCCATAGTTGTCTTGGTTATAGCTAAATTAGGTATGGCTTCAAATTTTAAAATGAAAGTCATACATAATTTAAAATTTAAAGAGCATGTACAATAAAAACAAACCTTTCAGCTTCTTCCAAAGGCACTGTCCTCTCATGTTCCAAGTCTATTTTGTTACCTGCTATTATGAGAACAATGTCTGAGCCGAGCATTTTCTTTAATTCCTTTACCCAATTTTTAACCTTAAATAAATAACAGTAGCCAATATATCAAGGTAATTAATAAATAGACCCATACATACATACATAAGATCACGACTGTAACCCATAAGGGGTAGTCAGAGACTGGGCACTCACTGCAAAAACAGATGTATGCCACAATCCACGTTTCACAAAAACAATATAATGCACTTGGTGTGATAGGTGGTGAGCCCATCGCCACCATGCGCTGTTGGGTGCACAGTGCAGTTTAATTCCTTACTCGCCTTTTACGAGATCCATTGGATGAGATGGAGTGGTAGTATTCTTTTAACGAGCCGCCACCACACGGATTATATATAAATAGACACAGGCTTGTAAAATTATTTTCTTGAAGGCCTAAGTTGTACCAGTCCTGACTTACTAGTGTTTATTATTAGCGACAACACAGACACCCACTCACCTTCAGTTTCCTGCATCCAAAGACGGTAATTCGGGACCAGCATGGATCCAGGATTCAGAGCTTAGCATGATGGTTAGCTGGTATGTATACCTGCTAGCTAAATAGTGGGTCCTGGGTTTGAATACTAACAAATCCAAAATTGATGCAATGTGTGTGTTCTTATAGTTGGAGATGTAGCAGGCGATGTGTTTCTGAAATCTCTAACCCTTCAACCAATTTCATCCAGCATCCATATAGCCGATAGAGCCATAGCGGTTAATCCCCAGCAGCTGTCATCTCTATATGATGCTAAACGAACATCATCATAAAATGGATGAGAATAGTTTCTACTATTAAATTTTGGACTACTCAAAAATCTTTACTGAGATAAGATGAACCATACCTTTTCTTATACGACATAAAGACGTGATCTGTGATAGCTGATGCTTTGAATTTTAAATATAATTTTCTTATAGCATATTTATACAGTAAACTAACATAAGTAATGACATCCCGTGTGGTAGCGGCTCAAGAGAATCTACCACCCCATCTCATCCCGTGGGTGTCGTAAAAGTCGACAGAGAGTAAATTAAAGCCAGGAGATGGGCAGCAGCATCTTCCTGGAACATCTGAATAAATTAACTGCGGTTGCCAACCCGCTTGCCAAGCGTGGCAACATGGCAATCCCCCCAATATGAGAGCTGCAAACCTTTCTAGCAATCTATGAGGGAGGCCTATGTTCAGCAGTGGACTAGTGATAGGCTGAAATGATGATGATGAAGTAATGACAAAAAAATATTGTTTTGTCTATTGACATGAAATTGGCATAGAATAATGTTGTTGAATTTACCCTGAAATCAACTGCATTATTGTTTGATCAAATAACACATAAATAAGGAGTTATGAACATGAATTTCTATGGAAACTAAATCCTCCCAGGCATAGCTTGTGTTAACATAATTTTATAATAATCTAAAAAGTACTTACTTTTCCAAAAGACTCTTCATCAGTGATATCATACACTAAAATGGCCCCATTTGAATTCCTGTAGTAAATGGGTCCAAGAGCATGGAATTTTTCTTGGCCAGCAGTATCCCAAATTGATAGGTTGATCCTTTTGCCATTTATGTTTAATTTTTTATTTAAGAATGTGGCCTGTAATAAAATATTCTCAATCATTCTCATGAATACATAAAAGGCATTCAAACAAATATAGAAAAGATGTGACTTCTCCATGAGCTTTGCTTAATGCTTATTATTAAATTTGCACTTTGTAAGTTCTTAACATTTTCGAAATTCTAACAGTTCGTTCCAAGAAATGTTGATTTCGGGCATTTCTAAGTCACCATTGTCATGGTTTTTGTTGATGAAATTTTTCTATCTTTTCCATAGATGTTGGTGCAAATGAGAAAGCAGGTCACCTGCTGCTAAATGATCACCACTGCCCATGAACATTCACAACACCAGAGGTTTTCCATAAAGTGGTCATGTCTGGCAGGAAATTCCGTGAAAAACGCATTAGGTGGCATGCCAACCATCAAAATGATGATGATGTAATTAAGAGTTGCACTGCAATGTGCGATAGTGAAAGCGGCTGGAATTAATCCGAAAAATTCCTCGAAACGCGAAAAAAAGGGCCAGCGGTCGTAACCAGGTCGACGTTTCGAGCCGCTCGTCATTGAATGCGGTCAAATAGAGTTGGCAATGGGGATATCCCGGTTGTCTGCATAGCAATGAATTTTATTAATTCTCAAAATATAATTTATATGCAGAAGGAACAGGGTCGGAGATGACACGCAGCCTTGTGGAACACCAACATTCACAAGCTCACACAGCACAGCACGCACCGTCAACTATGATTTTGATGCCCTGGCCTGTGAGAAAATTAGTGACTCAATTTCGTAATTTCGTGGGAAGCACAAAGGAAATAAACTTCGAGAGAAGCGCTTTGTGCCATACCCGATGAATGGCCTTTGCTATATTCAAACTAACTGCCAGGACTTCACCCTTGCTCTCGACTACCTCCTCCCATCGATGAGTGCAGACTTGAAGATCATCAGCTGAGAAACCATACAGGCGGTCAGTAATCAGCTGGTGCTCGTCAAGGTCCTCGAAGAACTGATGGTTTATTATTGACTCAATTATTGAGGAGAACAAGGGGTGACCAACTTAGACCATGTTTCTTTTTTTTATACTCTTTATTGCACTTGTTAGAGAAAAAATACAAAACAACTAAATATGTACAAACGGTGGCCTTATCGCTAAACAGCGATCTCTTCCAGGCAAACCTTCGATAAAAGAGATTTATTAAAAACAGAAAAAGGACGGAGGTGTGCACACAAGATATAAGTAAATAGAAGAAGAAAAAACAAACACGTATACAGTAAATAAAATAAAAAATGAAATACAAATAAAATATATAAAGATAGATAAATACATGTATTTAAAAACCGCAGAAGAAAACCACGTAAAAACAACACAAAATATATATAGGTTATCAGCCAGCCTTGAGTGTTTTTGATCTCCGCCCTCAAAATTTTCTTAAAGATACTTCGGTGTTTTCAGGATCAAATAGTACACAGTACAGTAGAGAAACAATGTGAGTATTCCGACGAAGTCTAATTGGAAGCCACTTGAGCTTAGCGCGAGACTCGGAAACATGATCATATTTGCGAAGGCCAAATATGAACCTCATAGCGAAATTTTGAAGACGCTCAAGTTTATTCAAATGTTCCTCGGTAATATTAGAGTAGCATGCATCAGCAGTCAAGAATAGGAAGTAAAAAGGACTGCACTAGTAAAATTCTAGTGGGGATAGGTAGAGAATTGCGCAAACATTTTAAAGCTGATGCTGTTGCAAACATCTTTCTGCTGGATTCTTTAATAAGTTTCATTGTGTTTGTTTCACAGGTGCTGAAGTTATGAACATTTTTCGATGATATCCCAATGAACCACATATATCGAAGCAAAACTCTAATTGAATAATACTATATATAAGTATTTCATAACAAGAAAGTGTTTGTGCATTTAAAATTTATATGCCTATCGCTAAATCTTTTCCAGATTCATGTAATGCCAAATAAAAAACCTTTTTTTATATAAGAAAGTGTTCGCATATAGCTATCACCATACTATAAGTCCAGTTACAGCGCGGACCCTCATACCTCTGTGAGGGTCGAGCATGACTCTGTATAGCATTAAAGTTGTTTAGTGCTATTGAAAAATTAATTCAAAAGTTGTCTAATAATTATGTGTTTGCACTAATATTTTTTAATAATAACACCAAAGGGTAGCTAGAGTTACTATAAAATACGAGTAATATGTATTATATGTAGGCAGGTAAGTTTGTTACTGTGTGACGGTTTGAAGGTAGAGCAACCAAGATACATCTCTCGATACTGTATAAGACATTTCCTTACAATAGATCAATAATGTAAATACATACTTTGACTGCCAATGAAGCCATTGTAATGTATATTTTTAGTATTAGCCCTCTAATCCCTATAGTTGGTGAGATTCCACATGCAAACTAATTAACTATCTATAGATACAAATAATTTCTATTTATGAAACTGTTATTGATTTTGAACATAAAATTTTGACATATTTTTTCAGCCAGCCTGGTATTTTTGCAGAATTAGATATTTTAATCTCTGTTAAATCTCCTCAGCTCAATTAACCTCTCTATGTACTACAGTGGAATTTTCCTAGTCTGTTATTTTACTTTACTCTTATTAAAATGCAGAACCCCAGGCCTAATTTCTTAAAACTGAAAATCAACAGAGCCATGTGGTGGCGGCTCGTTACAAGAATACTACCACTCTATCTCATCCAATGGATCTCGTAAAAGGCGAGTAAGGAATTAAACTGCACTGTGCACCCCACAGCGCATGGTGGCGATATTGTTTTGGTGAAACATGGATTGTGGCAGTCATCTGCTTTTGCAGTGAGTGCCCAGTCTCTGACTACCCCTTATGGGATACAGTCGTGATCTTATGTATGTATGTATGTATGAGAATCACCAAAGACCAACAAATCATAGTCTACTTACATTTCGTCAATCTACAGTCCCAATCAACTAATGATTCTTAAATATTTCACAACCACAAGTTGTTTTACCTTAATCTTATGGGAACACTTTACCATTTAATAGTATGATATGACAAATATTTATAAAAATGCTTTATTGTACTTTGGATAAAAGTGACAACACTTTTGTTAGCATACAAAGTCATCGATTATAATATTAAATTATCTCTATATACTAAATTCACTGGTGGTAGGATTCCTATGCAGGAATCCGTTTAGGTAGGTACCACCCCAGGGCCAGTTATTCTGCCGTGAAGCAGTAGTGTGCAAACATTACTGTGTTTCGGTTTGAAGGGCACTGTGAGCTAGCGTAATCACAGGGCATATGAGACTTAAGAACCCATGTCTCAGGGTGATGGGCACAGTGAGGTGTCACACAGAATGTTCTGGGTGACACAGCATTTGTTATGGGCAGATGTTGCACTTACCATCAGGTGAATGTTTTGCTTGTTTCATCACTTTATGCTATAAAATATATATATATATATATATATATATATATATATATATATATATATATATATATATATATATATATATATAGCCATTGTAGCTGTAGCTTGGAGAACTGAAAACCGTAGGGGAAGAAAAGTATAGAGCCATGAACTGCACAGTTTTGTAGGAAGTCAATGTATGCAGGTGTGTTGTGGCAATCTATGGGGGAAGTCTATACAATATATATTACATTATTTCAGACCACTTCATTGTTTCATTGTTAATTCAAACTGTACTGTTTGAATTAACAATGAAACACCCTGTACCCAAAAAGTTTTATTTCAAGGTTAAACAATATTTTTCTGGTAAAATCAACTTATACTAATTATTAAGAAAAAAAAAATTAGTTTGCACTAAGCTTAAATGGCTTTCAGTTACACTTCATCAAAATACTCACATTCTATCTTTACTGTACTGTGTGCTATATGATGCGAAAACACAGAGTTATCTAAAAGGAAAGTTTAAGTTTTTGGACGGAGATCAAGATGAGAGACGGAGACCGGCTAATAACCTCATTTTACAAATGCTCACTCACAAATCAAAATTTATTCACTCCTTTTAGTGTTAAGGCTGTGATGCTGTGAAATCAGTATTAATTTGATTAATTTTGTGTGGTGCTTACATCTTTATAGTGTGCTTATGTATGTATGTATGTATATATTTCTGATATATTATGTTTCTATTTTGGCTTTTTTTTAAATTGATTTCTTGTATTGTCTGTACATTTATTTAAATATATATATGTATTGTCACTATACTTTTGATTACTATTCATCATGTGAGAAAACTTATTTCTTTATAATTTAATCTGTGTATATTTTGTATGTGTGCAACAAAGAGTATAAACAAATAATTAATAAATTTTCCCCATCAACATAAATAAACAAAGGTTCATCTTCCATGGATATGAATACCAATTATAGTTCTGATACTACTTTTTTGCATCTCCATTACTCTTTATTACAACTTTAATCCTAAGTGATATAGATTACAACTAACTACTGTTATTCTGGGGATATAGAATTTCAGGCAGTCAGAGGTCCAGAGCCACCTGCATCCATCAACTTACCTTACCTACAAATGTACTATGCATTTATTTCATATTCTGCTTGTATATTTGGTTATGTGGTGCCAGTTATCATATGCTTAATGCCTCATATATTTACCATTTTTTATGGGACAGCTTCTCCCAAGGTGGGAACACCTGTCGTAATTGCCGTCTTGGCAGACGGACTAGCAACATCAGTACAAAAACGAACATTATAAGATGGTTATGGGCACCTGTTGGAAGCTAAGATATTTGCCATGACGTCCTGCCATGAAGCCCATTGGATGTGACGGAGTGGCAGATTTCCTTATGGTACCACATCACAGCTGGTGTTTAGTAATCAAATGCTCAAAGTAATAGCTCTTCATCAACTATCAATACAATAATCAAAAAGGTATTATTGTACTATAAACGTAATATTAGTATTTAATGACAATATGATGCAGGTTCTTCCGTTTATACCTGTAGCGTAGTAAGATGCTTATCGTTGAATTTATCTTCAATATATCGTAGTAATAACGAGGTTTTTCCAACACATCCTTCGCCCAACAACACTACTTTGAAATTATGTGTTCCACTCGGTGCGGTACTCATTGTCAATGTCTAGAAATTGTCCTATTGTGATATTATAATTATAAACAGCAATTCAAACTTCAAGTCTACTTAACGACAGTAAACACGGTATAGGTGCAATCACTTTAGCATTATTTGGAACTTATTAACTGTTTATTAAAGCGATTAAAATGTTGTTAAAAACGTTGGTTGAGATAAATTATTTCCTTAGTTATCTTAGATCACAACGATTCAATAAGAAGAAAAAATTTAGTTACATGACATTGACAAGACAACTACTAACATGATATTGATATATGTCAGAACTATAGGCCTGTAGACAATTTTGTTGCAGACCGTAGACTACATCAAATCGCTATTACTTATATACTCTTTGATCGCTATCATTTTAGTGAATTAATGCTTGGAGTAATAACTATCAATAGACTTTTAGCGCCAACTCGAAACGTGGCGTTAGTTTTAATGTTTAACATTGATAGTTTATTAAGCAGAAAGTGCCCGTGAAAGTGTAAAGCGATTGGAAAATTCAATTTAAGGCCAAAATTGTATTTTTCGTTTTGTCTCTATCAGTCGAGCAAATCTTCGTCTCCATCGTCATTCATCAATCTAGCAAATCTTCAGTAAAAGTCAACTATCATTTACTGTCGATCGAAATTAAGTGTAATTAAATTATTTCTCAACAAATAGCTCCATTTGGTGGATTACTGCCAGGGTCGAAGAAGAAGTAAAACTGATGTTCATTTTACATAGCTTAATTTGTGAATTATTGCTTGTGAAAATATTCGGTTGCCATTGCAACGTCATATATTTTATTTGGAATTGGCATAGGTAAGCGAAAAGCAATGAAAAAAATTACTAACTAAACTTATTTAAAAAGTTGCCCTATACGCTGGACTATCCTAAGCCATGCAGGGTGCATGCCCTGCATAGCTTATAGTCCATGCATGGCTTGTCTCCTAGTAAAAAAGGTAAGCCATTAATATAAACAAGAAATAGAAATGGACCGAGAATCAAATCCTGCGGAACACCCATAAATACTGAGGAACTTGTACCATTTATAACCACTTTTTGCGTTCTATTACTCAAATAAGATGTGACAAGTTTTACTGCATACTTTGAAGCTATACGAAAGTTCTGCATTACGCAGTTAAAAATTAGCAACAAGTATGTACCTGGATGCCTAGGTGTATGCGACATCGCTGATAAGATGTCAGAGAATAGGTTGCAATAATAGAGACACGTAAAGAGGATGTACAGCTTTCTGTCCCTGGTCGAAAATCTAGAGGCAGACCCAAGACAACATAGAAATACGTATACGAAGCTTAAAACGAACATGAGGGACTTTAGACGCCAACTCGAAAAGTGGCGGTAGTGTTTTTATTGAATTTAAAAATTTCTGTTGATGTTTAATATTACTGTTTATTATGCAGCAAGTGCTCATGAAATTGTACAGTTATTGGAAAATTCAATTCAAGAAATTGTACTTTTCGTTTTGTCTCCATCAGTCTAACAAATCTTCATCTTCATCACCATTCATCAGCTCAACAAATCTTTGGTAAAAGTCAAGCGTCGATCGATTTGGTAAAAGTTTAACCGTCGATCGAAACAAAGTCCTTATTACAATTAAATTATTACTCGAAATTGGCAAAAAAAGAAGAAGAAAGGGCATGAGTGAATTATATCACATGACACTGCAAATGTAATTTTTTATATTTTATCATAACAGTAAGTTCAAATGAAACTAATTTTACGGATTTTATCGCGTTTAAGATTTACTATTTATAACCCGACGGTTTGAGTGCTTTATAGCACCCATGGTCACGGGAGGACTGAGGTGACAGATGGAGTACCTTCAACTTTTGATTATTATTTTTGGTCCGATCTACGTTGAAAGAGCTAACTGTATCTTGAAGTCTTGCAGTGCTACGCTTGGTTTTTGATTGAATTTTATTAATTATAGGATCCCACGCTGTCGTCGCCATTTTGGAACCAGTAAATTTTTTTCTTAATTTTCATATATATTTAGTGACAGCATTGTATGTTATGGTATCATTCTGCACGAATAAAGGATGTCCGTACAATGCCTTAGTCTCCCCTTACGACACCTTGGTAGGAAAGAGTTGAGTGCTTTTTAGTTTGTTCACCATCAGGTTCAGGACGTTGCTATGTCGGACACGGTGCAACAGTGAAGCTATGTTCTTGCGCACGATGGCATTAAAGCCATCTGTGCTATATTTTGAGCACAAAGGAATGTTCAGAAAGAAAAAAGAGAATCATTAAATACTTCCCCATTTTTTAGAATAGGAAACGTTGTGTTTGTATTGTAATTAAAAACATTTACTAACATGCGCCTTTCATTTTATACAATCATTTAAAAGTAAACAAAACAATGATCAATAAGATTGGTAATACATTCGGCGCAGGCGCTACGCCATAAATAATTACTATTTAAAGTAATTACGTTTTAAGTTTTAGTTATATGGTGATTATCAACAGCAACATTTTAGTAGAAGATGGCGTAATGTTTGAAGGCTGTGTGACTGTTTTCTTTTTTGGATTTCCGTAAAGTTACACTTGAAAGTCAAAAAGCACTTTCAATTCAATGCTGTTTAATATATATAATGTTGCAATAAGCGTAGGTCTTTTTTAAACTTATTAGTTATCAGATAAAACAGTTACGCGTCCTGAAAGGGTAATAAAATCCACGTACGGGTTTTGGCAAGCGCACCGACGAAATTTAACTCGCTCCTGTTTATCAATATTCCAAACACAATTATTGGTGGTAGGATTTCTATGCAGGAATCCGTATAGTTAGTTACCACCACAGTTCCAGATATTCTGCCGTGAAGCAGAAGTGTGCGAACATTACTGTGTTTCAGTCGGAAGGGTACTGAGAACTAGTGTGATTACTGAGCATATGAGAATTAAATACTGACGACTCAGAGTGACGAGCGCAGAGAGGGTGCCACACAGAAATTTTCTTGGTGGCACTACATTTGTCACGGGCAAACTTTAGATTTACTTTACTTCAACTCATCCTATAAAAAATTTACCTAGATTTTAGTTCTTACCACAATCACCAAAATCTTCTTGTCTTTAGAAATTAAACCACAAGTTTCGGCTATAAAATGTTTAATTATCAAAAATGAAAATGAGAACTAACTTTATGTAGTTTGGCGGTCAGCCTTTTAATATTTTTTCAGATGATAAAATTTTGTTCAATATTAGGTTTAGTAGAACTCTTGGCGTGGCTAGTTTATGTGAAGCTTTTGTTTTGACAAAGTGGGCACATCTTCACGTATTTTGAGGGTAGCGGGACGGACACATAGCTTAAAAGTCCCGCTCAAAGCGTGATGACGACTCAATGGACGTATATACCGTCACGTGAGGCATGTGGCTTACAGGGCTCGTTACAGTATCCTAAATTTAATCTTCTAAATGGTTCAATTACTAAATTGAGGATGGTGTGATCGCATTTATTTCATTTATTTAAAAACTTTATTGTAAACCTAAAAATAAAGGTAACAATGGACGGAATTAATGCCTACAGGTATTAAGTAAGCATCGTAAAAAGTAACCTAATCAGATGAAAATAAGGTCGCTAATAAGGCCGTGTGGTAGCGGCTTAAGATAATCTACCATCCTATTTCATCCCGTGGGACAGAGGGAAAATTTAAACCAGAAGATGGGCAGCAGTATCATTCTGGAACAACAGAATAAATAAACTCTTTCCAAACTTTATTTCCTTAAGAATTGATGTCACAGGGTGACGAGCGCAGTGTGGTGTTACACACAAAATTTTCTGGGTGACACAGCATTTGTTGTGGGCGGACGTTGCACTGGTTAGTGAATCAGGTGAATTATTTGCGTCTCCTCATTTCCCCCTCTCTTATTTTATGTGCTTTACGTAGATCATTATTTGTATGAGGGTTGTAAATGCGTTCTGATAGAACTCGCTGAGTTGGAAACCTCTTGAAAAAGACTGGATGGTATGAAAATATCTTAATGTTTATGTGAACAAGCGTTTGGAATGTATTCAAACGAGTTCATTGAACACATGTCTGTTATGCTTTTTAAACTGCACCACGAGTCACGCTTGAACGATGTCGAAAATAATTTTAGTCCTCTTCGGAAGTTAGTTGATAACATTTTTCACGTTTGTAAATTTCGGTTGATCACGGTTTGATCTGAATTTTTTTTTTAATTTTTTTAAGAACATGTAGATTGCTATTAACCACGATACACAATTTATATATAATCATACGTTTTGAGGTCTACTAACACATCCAAAATTGTGGCCATACCAAACGTTAAACGTGTGAAAGAGCCTAAAACAATTATAAACAAGTTATAATTACATTTATCAAAACAAGAAGTTTGCACAAAAGGTTACCAAAAAGTAAGAATAAAAAAAAGAATTTAAGTTTCAAGGATTAACAGTTGCTTTTGTAGTGTCCTAATTAAAACGTAGGGCACACTGAAAGTTTTGCGTATCATATTATTAGAACAAGTTGTAGGCGAAATATTATTTTAATTGTTTTCCAAAGTACACAATAAACACTACGCAAATAAGCACCTTTGTTGGTTTTCGGGTCTGGTTGTGTTGTGCATGAGAAATTTATCTGTAAAACGATAAACGATACAGGAGAACTCCTGTGGGGCGTTAAAAAGAATCCGTATATAAGTAAAGTCCGCAAACCTAAATTGGGAGTTTTCTAGCTACAATTTACTAAACGTAGTCTGTAGGTGAAGCTTGATATCGTATTGCATTCCATTATTAAACATATAAGTTTACTAGGTTTTACGAATATCATTGTACATTGCGAAAACATAGATTGCGTATTAGTATGTACTCTTAAAAGCAAAGTTTACAACCAGTGCGTGTTGCCAGTGATGATATTCGGAACAGAGACGTGGTCCTTTACTGCGGGCCGTAGGAGAAAGCTCAGAGTCGCTCAGCGAACTATGGAAAGGGAGTTTCTCTGCGTGATAAAGTCCGTAACGATGATATCCGCAGTAGAACTAAAGTAACCGACGTAGCCCTAAGGATCAGCAAGCCTGAAGTGGCAATGGGCCGGTCATATGGACCGTAGAACCGATAACCGGGTAAGGAAGGTTCTATAGCGGCGACCTCGTACCGGCAAACGCAGTGTAGGCCTCCTCCCCACTAGATTGAGTGACGACCTGCACGGTTTTGCGGGAAGTCGATGAATGCAGGTGGCTCAGGACCTTTGTGGCAATCTATGGAGGAGGTCTATGTGCAACTGTAGACTAAGATAGGCTGAAATTATGATGATGATGATGATGTACTCGTGGTGGTAGGATTCCTATGCAGGAATCCGTCTAGGTAGGTACCACCCCAGGGCCAGTTATTCTGCCGTGAAGCAGTAGTGTGCAAGCATTACTGTGTTTCGGTTTGAAGGGCACTGTGAGCTAGCGGAATCACTGGGCATTTGAGACTTAATAACTGATGTCTCAGGGTGACGAGCGCAGTGTGGTGTCACACAGAAATATTCTGGGTGACACAGCATTTGCTGTGGGCGGACGTTGCACTTACCCTCAGGTGAACGTTTTGCACGTCACTTTATACAATAAAAAAAAAAAAAACATCTTCTATATATTAATACGTGAAGAGATAACTTTGTATCCCTTTTTAAGAATGTTGCGCGCACGAGTGTGAATTTGGCATAGTTAAAGTTAACATGAAGAAGAAGTAAGGAAGTTAAAACTTATATATAATATGTGTTACAAATACTTCAGATTGAATAAAATAAAACATTCTTTATTTAAGTTCATACGGACAATGTTAAAGACATAATAGTCTGTGGTAGCTAGACATAGTAGACTGTAGCCACAGAATTTTTAAATACTGTCAACAAATAATTACTCAAACCTTAATAACGTTAAAACTGTTCGAATCTCAAACGCAGGTCGACCACTAGCATCGATACTTAAATATTAGCTTTATCGGCAAGAGGCTTCCAGAAGGCGACATTCTAGAATAGACATAACGTGTAGTGGAGGCAATATTTATATAATATAAGAGACAAGGCTTGAAAAAAAACAGACGAATTACGAAGAGGTTAAGCGACATGCATAGGAAGAAAATTAATAGATTAATATAGAAAATTTAATTTCACGTTTGGCGTAGTGCGACAGGTCGCAAGCGATTAACATCCGCCTATCGATCCGTTTGGAGTACCCTTAATTAACATCCGCTGCACAGTACTTATTGAATTACTGCACATTTAGAACTGAAATAACTTATATACTTTGAACAAAAAGGTTTGAAATTAAATTATTAGTAGTTGTAGGTCCTTCACTGCAGGCCATATGATGAAGCTCAGAGTTGCTCAGCGAGCATTTCCATAGAAAAGGCTATGGTTAGAGATTTTCTGAGATTTTTTGAGACTAAAATCCGTAACGATGATATCCGCAGCAGAACTACAGTAACCGACATAGTCCTAGGATTAGCAAGCTGAAGTGGCAATAAGCCGGCCATGAAATCTATGGATTAATCTGCTTATTTCTTAATGCCACATACATATATTTCTTTATTACTATAATTGAATTATAATTATGACATTGGAAATCCACTGATGAACTTAGAAAACCCTTGTGAAAAAAGTGTAAAAAGTACCTACACCGTCGAAGTGGCTAGCCGAGACGGCTAGTGCAGTGGAATATGTTGAATCCTGAGGTTATCCAGCTTGGAGGATGCTTTAAATGAAGGCTTAGACATTCCCTCTATGTAATCTTACAATACTCGGAATGAGATGAATGATGGATTATATTCCGTAACAACGTTTCTTTAAACAACATATTATTATTTATGAGCTTTCTCTGTTAACTCAGTCACAGCGCCGTGCGGTGGCGGCTTACGAGAATCTACAACCCCATCTCATCCCGAGTGTCGTAGAAGCAGACAGAGGGAAAATTAAAACAGAAGATGAGCAGCAGCATCTTGGAACATCTGAATAAATGGCGGTTGCCAACCCGCCTGCCAAGAGTGGCAACTATGGCAAAATGTCTCGAAAGCTTTTGTGGCAATCTGTGGGGGAGGCCTATGTTCAGCAGTGGACTGGTGATGTTTTATCTAAATTTTATATTTAGACATTAATTATGTATAAATTTTGCTTTACTTTTTGCGTAAATACTATAGTTTTATGTCTTTCGATAATGAACCTTAGCCGACGAATACGATTTTATGTTATGATTAATCGCGTGCTCGGCGGTGAGGGAAAATATTGCGAGGAAAGCTGCATTCCCGAGTTTAAACAAATATTTGCATGAAGTTCACGACCGCCCGTTGAGTACGAAGTTCCGACTTGCTCTGGAACAACGTGGCGGAGCTCGCCAAGTTTGAAAACCCTCTCAAAAATGGGAGGAAGCCTGTGCTCAACGGTGGGACAAGTCTGCCCTTCGTTACTTTAATATTAACCACACTTCTGTGCGCCCGTCATCCTGAGACAGTTCTTAAGTATCATATGTATAATCACTGGGCAGTGATTACGCTAGCTCTTAGGGCCCTTCAAACCGAAACAGTAATGTTTGCACACTACTGCTTCACGGTAGAATATATGGCCCGGGTGGTACCTTCTTAGACTGAGTACTGCATAGAAATCTTAACCACAGTGGATTTTGTATAAAATTAATTTATAAATATACAAGCACTCAGCAAAAGGTCAGCCTTTTAGTGTATATTATATAATTGAAATACGGCGGACAAATGTCAAAGGTTAATAAACGTTCATATGTTTGCGTTGTTCGTATATTATCTGCAATTGTTATTGGACTTTTATACAACAAACAACAGACTCGAACGCGGTCCATTGGGATGGGGTGAGTGAACGCCGATGTGATACTCAATTAGCTGTGATATGTTCGCAATTAGGGACGTTGAAAATGCGTTTGTTGTAAAACTTTGTGTCAGAATTAATAAATATGCAATTCTTAGAGACGATCGCGTGGCCTAGTGGTCAGCGTACCTGACTACTGCGCCTTAAGAACTGATGTCTCTGGGTGACGAGCGCAGTGTGATTTTTCTTGTCTAGTCACTTTATATAAAAAAAACTATCAATAAATCACTTACTATCAGGGGAACCGCTTTATACCTAATATTAAATTCAATTTGTTATTTCTGAACCACAGATAAGTTTCCCATGCTTAAATTTTAAAACGTTTCCTAAATATTTTAAGGGTGCCGATATCTTTTTTAACAGTTACCTGTTTCTTATTTTCCAGATGAACGTGTGGTTATCTAGTCACTTTCTTCTAAAAAATCTTCTAATGTAAGAGTTACTTAATAGTCACGCTGCCAGCAATATACAGCACATTCGAAGTTCAGCAAGCCATGAGCGCCGGGGGCGGCCTCCATAATTTCATAATGTGGGTAGGTTAGGCGACGTAAAAACAAAATTTTTTAGCACGCCATGGGACCTGCCGGCGGAATACCTAGTTAAATAACCATCCAGCTCGATCAGCTCGGTGTATAGTTGGGATCGAAATCTGATTGTCTGACATATTTTAATATGTAAAATATGGTCAAGACGCGTAAGCACAACAAAAGCGCGGACGATGCGTTTAATGTGCGCAAGGGGAACTATATAAACATAACATAACTTGGCTTGACAGATTAAATAGATTGGGGGGCGGCCGACGACGCCCATGGCCGTCTTGTCATGTTTCTTAAAAATAGTCCTGGCTGGCTAATTAAAATATGTTATGGCCATAGGACGAAAACTCCATGCGAAAATTTTCAATCAGCTCTAATTTGAGAATGCGTTTATTTTATTAGACGAATAATGTAGTTATTCACTTAAGTTTTGTTAAAAAAGGTTTTTGTTTCCGTCCACTGTGTGGGGACGTCCTCGAAGTAATGTTTGTTAATACGAGTGTTACTTGGCATAGTGTTGATACTTTATTTGGATAAGTGTTGTTGTGAATAAGGGTTTAAGGTAACATCGGCGTACGCGTTCTTGTCGTACAAGTGTTAATGTAACCGTGACATAATTATTAGTTTTACTAAAAAAGGTTTAGAATCTATGTCATATCTCGTCTTTTCGGTACACGCGTAAACGATATCGTAGATGTGTTAATTATTTCTGTGAACTCACCGGCGTATGCCACACATATGCAGTAGCACTAACACATTGCAATCATATGTACCATCTCCATCGAATCAATACTTCGTCAGGGATATGCGCAGGTGCAGTTAGGTCCAGTCCTTTTACCATGACCTTTGGTCTCTCGTCAATTAACGAGCGCGTTGCACACTGGTTAAGCAAATTATGATGTATTTTCCTGAAGATATTTTTTATTTGAGAAAACGTTTTGAATCTATGACACATTTAATTGACATCTGTCAAAATTGTCATAGATTAAAGAGCAAGTCATAAGTTAAATTATATAAATTTAAAAATGAAAAATTAGTCTTTCATTTTACCAGAAGGCAAGGTCAAGTGTCAATGTTGTGTCTGGGCGAACAAAATTGTTAAGTTAGACACGCAGCATAAATACAGGTCTAAGTGACAGCGCTTTGCAATCACAACCATTTTGTGGAATCTGCTACCGCCAGCGGTTTTTCCGGACCGATACGACTTAGGGACCTTTAAGAAAAGAGCCTACTCTTTTCTCAGAGGCCGGCAACGCACCCGAACTTACTCTAGAATTGCAAATGTTAATGGGCGGCGGTGATCACTTACCATCAGGTGAGCCGCATACTCCTTGCTGGCTGACTAAGTTGCCATATTTGTTTATATTTACGTCAGTAAGTAACCTAATCAAATAAAAGTTTATTTTTGAAATTACGATAACAAGATCTAATATTGATTTTATTATTATGCATTTTTTGAAATATTTCTGAACGCTACCGCTATCTTTCATTAAAAACCTCAAAGCATGTAATTTCGGACCCGTATTACACAGTTTACATGCAATTAAAATACGATTAATTGGTTATCGGCTACGGCTTCCGACCTTCACTGATTTCTAGGGGGCCGTCATCATTTCCAGGTGCGGGGAGATATTGCCCTCCCTCGGTTCACCCTCACTACGCAATCTGGTAAAGGTCAAGGGTTATTCAGTTACGTTTATTGCATTATATCTCGAAACTTCGCTGGTAACGGATTAGGTCGAATATTTACTATGTTTTACAATTTTTGTATTAAACTACTGAAAAAGTGTCAAGTAACATATTCTTTACTCGTAAAAAACACATTTGAGTAATAATATAATAGCTAACCCGTGCGAATATTTCGCATAGTATTGTGATCATGAACAGATGTTGCCATCTACCTTCTTTTGTGAATGTAAATATCTCCAACCAACAGCTGGTTGCTCGTGCATGCTAGTTGAACAGACTGTCATCAGGCGGCGCATTCTACAATTAAATTGTAACTAATACATTAATTTTAGAACTTTTACCTATTTTCGTCATTACAGGGGAAAAAATTCTTCAAAATGACATATCAAACATAAATTTTGATACAGTATTGAGGGAGATATTTCATACCGACAAAAACACATTCGAAAATTAACATCTGTAGATAGGCAGATATTTAGTTTTTATTTACAATTCATTCGTATCTTCCTCTTCATCATCATCAGCCTGTTAACAGTCTACTGCAGGTCATATACAACCCCTAAGTTATGACGGTTTTCCGTAATCACCGCTCTGTGCAGGCGGAATGGCGTTCGAGTTGCCATGCGCTTTCTACCTTAAATGGTTATTGCCCTTCACAGGCCTTTCTGTCTTCGATCTAGTAATTTATGAGGTTATTATACTGCCTGTCGAAGGCCGTGAGATTTTCCGGGCATTTCGGTGCCACGGGATGAGTTGGGATGGCAGATTTTCTTACGACGCCAAGCGGCGGCGAAAATTCATCATCTTCATAGAAATAAAAGTGGGAACTAAAATCACCAATTCAGCTCTTATTTATATTATAAAAGTACTAAATTGCCTATTTGGATTGCAAAATACTCAATCTATCATGTTTTAATATAGTAGTTAATCGTCGACTTCCATTAGTTAATTCGACACGAGTAAGGGAGGGACAGTTTGCCTCCCATCCGCCTCCATGTGCAAGCCGCAGGGCGGGCTCCTCAAGTTAAATCAAATAATAATAGCCTATCTATTTATTATATACATATTAAGGATTAGGATTAGCAAGCTGAAGTGGCAATGGGCCGGCCATATAGCTCGTAGAACCGACAACCGTTGGGGAAGAAAGGTTCTCGAGTGGCAACCTCGTACCGGCAAACGCAGCGTAGGGCGACCCCCCACTAGATGGAGCGACGACCTGCACGGTTTTGCGGGAAGTCGATGGATGCAGGTGGCTCAGGACCGTGTTTTGTAGCAATCTATGGGGGAGGCCTATGTTCAACAGTGGACTGTAATAGGCTGAAATGATGATGATGATGATGATGATATTAAGGTAAGGTAGTAAGGTAAATTGAATTTAAATCATTAATAACACACTATGTATTGAGAAAATTCAATGTTGCGGAACACAGCCCTGTTCCAACTTTGAAAACCGAGAGAAATGAAAGATTTTTGTAATATTGTACTGTATATATATAAATAAGGTCATGACCAGAAATACCCAAGGTTGTATGAAGCATAAGACAGTATGGAAGGAAGGTGCCTAGAAAGGCACCCTCCTTCCATACTGGCTTTACGCAGTTTCTCCAAAATAAACCACGACAAGCTAAAATGTTTCGCTGTCAATCTTAACTTAGCCGCATTGACTCACTTTCCTTAATAACAAAGTTCTCAGCCTCTGCGATGGTCATGCTCCTGTTCACAAGGTTAGATTGAAATAATGACGGAGGGCGTACGGATAGCAATCTCTAGACGGAATCGAGCATTACTTAGATGTAAGAGAGAACGTATCCTGGAGAATTAGTCGTACTTTAAGATGGCCAGAAATAGGTGCGATCGAATGGTACGACCTGCTAAACACCGACATTTCCATAAAAATATTGATAATTTATCATCATCCGAAGAGTGGAAATTCCTTAGAACTTTTGGTGTTAAATCACACGTAGTTAAATCTACATTTCGCTTCTGTCAAAAATTGGACCTTACAATCCGTCTTCAAACTATGGTTTCAATTGCGTCAATGCAATCTTCTCGCATTCCAGCATTTAACCTTTCCCCTGTTGACCAGGATGAAATCAAAAAGTTTGTTTTGGGAACTAAGTCTAGGGCTGATGGTTGCGATGACATTAGCAGGCATATTGTTGTCACTATATTCGAATATTTACTTCCGGCAATTACATACATACATACATAAGATCACGACTGTATCCCATAAGGGGTAGTCAGAGACTGGGTACTCACTGCAAAAGCAGATGACTGCCACAATCCACGTTTCACCAAAACAATATAATGCACTTGGTGTGATAGGTGGTGAGCCCATTGCCACCATGCGCTGTTGGGTGCACAGTGCACTTTAATTCCTTACTCGCCTTTTACGTGATCCATTGGATGAGATGGAGGTGGAGGGTGGAGATGGTGGTACGCATATTAAAAAAAATCGTTCGACTCTGGCCAATATCTGGCCACTTCCTAAAGTTTTAAGTCCTATTCTCCCTAGTCATTACCGCCCTATATCAATTCTGTCCTTCCTTTCAAAAATTTTAAAAGTCTATGTTCTGAAACAAATTTCCATGTTTATTTCAAATATATCCTACTGAGTACATATCAGTCAGGGTTTCGTCTCGGTCACAGCACTGCTACTGCCTGAATCAAAGTCACTGATGATATTAGGTTGTGGAAGGTAGAAAGATTACAGTGGCAGTGCTAGTCGATTTTTCTAACTAAATTGACTTTGGCATTTGACTTTGAGTGGCTTGCATCTGATCTTTGCGTGCCTCAGCAATCTGTTCACGTGGGACAAACCTGAGGAGGTTAATGCTGGCGTGCTGCAAGGCGGTACAGCGGCGACGTGGTACGCCACCCGCCACGTTTCATTTCCCGCGGGGGCGAAAAGTGGGCTACTTGCCTCGCCTCTGCCTACCCCTTATATAGGAAAAAGCGTAACGAAGGCGCAAAATCTAAATTTTGCATAATATTTATATAAAGGTATATTATGTAAAGTTACGTATAAATAGAGTCTAGAAAATATCCATTAATTTATTAATAGAATATTTTCAAGAGCGAAGAGCAATCGCCGGTGGCTACGTCTCCTGGCGCCTGGAGTAGGGGGTCTCCCTTCACCAGGCACCCGTGGACATTCTATCATACTTTCAGAAAAAACTTATCGAAAAATTCTATTAGTCTCTTCTATTTGCAAGTGACGTAATAGTCGAAGCGACTTTTGGGCTTGTACACTATAAGGTTGGCTAGTACAGTGCAGGTAATGGACGTCTTTAGCAAAAAGTTGTTAAAATTTTTTGTCACTTTTCCTACAGGAACTCTCCTTAGTGAAGGCACGTCTACTTAGAAAAAGACAGTGGAGGTAAAAAAAATGTTAAGAAAAATAAAGTAAACGTATAGTGTGCTAATATTCTTGTGCATGTGGAAAATGTTTAAATTATAATAATGTTGATTCTTCATATTTATTTTATTATTATTTATCACGTAGAGCATCAGCTACGAAGGAAAATAATATGCGGCAAAGTGAAATGAATGTTATTAGTTTAGTAGAAAGTTGGCTTCTGAAGAGCCACGTCCTAAATCTGTATTATATTTTGCATTCTAACGCAAAAAGAGGGAACTACGACTACTAACTTTAAGTTGCTGGCCACGTATTTGTTCCTTATTATTATTTGTTGATTAATTAATAATCATTTTATTTGTTTCTTTACGTTTATTTAAATCAAATTTCTAATAAGTATAAGATGCCGTGTGGCGGCGGACAGAGAATCTACCACACAGTCTCTTCCCGTGGGTGCCGTAAAAGTCGCCAGAGTGAAAATTAAAACCAGAAGATAGGCAGTAGCGTCTTCCTGGAACATCTAAATAAATAAACTGCGGTTACCAACCCGCCTGGCAATCGCGGCAACTATAACAAGATCCCCCAAAATGAGAGCTATAAACCTTTGTGACAGTCTATTGGGGAGGCTTATATTTTGCGGTATGTGTGATAGGCTGAAGTGAAGAAGTTTCAATTCTGTCTCGTGTACTGAGTTGCAAGCGCTTTATTTTTGTACGCAAAGTATAAGAAAAGTCCCTATATTATATAAAATAAGATGGAAAGCCCAATCTCAGCTGACGATCGCGTTCCGCTCGAACGAACACAACAATTAAGATGGCGCCGGCGCCGGCTTAGATCGCGGCATTCCACACGCCTCTCAGAAAAGTGCATGCGGATACACCACTCAATGAACACCACGTACGCCATTAAATCGTCACGCGCCGTCGCCCTGAAATAGAGCCAAAC
Source organism: Luehdorfia chinensis (assembly GCA_019845155.1). Classification (NCBI taxonomy): domain Eukaryota; kingdom Metazoa; phylum Arthropoda; class Insecta; order Lepidoptera; family Papilionidae; genus Luehdorfia; species Luehdorfia chinensis. The sequence continues at coordinate 3,290,784 of JAHVAK010000480.1, read as the reverse complement.
CATTCATAAACAACGCTCATTGATACTATCGGGCCGGCCATTACCAGTCAAATGAAGCGACTGGAGAGTGGAATTCTGGCTCGAGCCACTGAAAGCGTGGAACTAAATGAATCAAGATAATGCTCGGAAGCTATGCGGATGGATTGGCCATTAAAATGCCAATAATGTGCCAAATTCAATTACAATCACCTGATAGTACCAACGCTGAATATGACGTCGCTTGTGCGTAGGTGAAACGACAGCATCCGACGCCCACGAGTCGGGAATAAAGCCCGCGATTTATAATTATGAGCGCATCAATATGGACGATGTTTTTGAAATAAAGATTGTAGTCCATTTATTTTAGAGTAACTGATACACACATTCCTTAAATTAGAGCATACAAAGTTTGAAATTCTGTTATAGATATATAATAAACTGTTTCTAATCATCATCATCATTTAAGCCCATCACAAGTCCACAACTGAACATAACCCCCACTGATTGCCTTAAAACACGGTCCCGAAACACCACCATGTCGTCGCTCCACTTGCGAGGAGATCGCCGTGCACTTGCCGGTACGACCTTGGTCGAAAACTTTCTTCGCAATCGCTTATCGGTTCTACGTGCTATATGGTCGGCTCATTGCCACATGCCCTTGCAAATCCACAGGGATGATTAATCTATGTGTGTGAATTGTAAGTAGCAGTCCAAGTTTAGTTACGGATAACGAGATATACCGACTTGCTTCCCAGGATATACAATCCCATATATATAATTTCGGTGATGTAATTGCTGTTAACCTTTTTGGCTTTTACAGCTTCATCGGATACTGTGCTCACGAGCCATGGGCCCGCCAGCCAGGTTTGGTTTGACCCCAACATAAATAACCTCCTACAAAAACCTCAGAAATTCGGACTGTGTCGCGTTCGCTTCGTGCTTGCGCGATTTAGAATATCTCAAATGATTTTAAGTCGTCTAATGACCGTCCGAGGGAGGCTGCGAGCCTCCATTCGGACTGTCGACTTGTGTGTCTCTAGCTCTGGGCGGTGAGAACCGCCCTGGAACACGGGTGAATCGTGTGTACGCGGTGTGATTGTCGACTGCTGCGCGCCGCTCTCTACGGCGGTCGCGAGTGGAGATGGTAAAGCGATTAACTGTGTGTACAGTGTAGCCTGGATCGTGACTGACCGTATCGTGGTCAGGGAGTGTTAAGACGTCCGTGTCGTCTAGCACGTTTGCATACGCTCGCGTTTCTATCTGGTCGGTAATTTACTGCTTTAACCACCAGCGGGTTTGGATGAACCGCGGCTTTTTCGAAAAACCGCTGTGATAATGCTCTGAAGTGTTCAGAGATTAAGGGCATTTCACAGTCGCTGTGAAGGTCTACGTTGCGTTCATACCAACCGGCTCCGGTGGCAGTTCGCAAGAATCGATTTTGAACGCTCTGTAACTTCTTTAATTGATTGCCCGTCGCGTGAGCGAAAGCGACGCAGGCATAGGCCATTACGGGTCTTATGCAAGTCTTATAGAGGCGAAGTTTGTGTCTTAAGCACATTTTGCTTGAAGAGCAAGTTAACGGATATAGTCGACTTGAGATAAAAGCCGCTCTATTTCGAACGTTTTTTATGTGTGCAGCGAACGACATCGCTGCGTCACCCTGAGGTATTTGACGCTCTTTTCCCCGGGAATTAGGACGTCCGAATAGGGTGATCGTGCCTAGTTGATTGTTGCCGATTGTGTGAATTCGTCTAGCGGACTTTGGCGTGCCCCTCGAGAAGTATATCGCTACGCTTTTCACGGGGTTTACCTCTATTCTCCATTTCCGGAACCATTCACCTTGGCGATCGGCTGCGGCTTGGAGATGAATCGTTATGCGGCCCTTGTGCTTGTCGGAATAGTACAGGGCCGAGTCATCTGCGAAAAGCGCAAGATTGACTTTCGGGTCTCTAGGAATATCGGTAGTATATAGCGAGAAAAGGAGTGGGGAGAGGCACCCGCCCTGAGGGACACCCGCTCGGAGAGTACGGCTGGAAGAGCGCGTTCCCACTACCCGGAATCGAAATAGGCGGTTGGACAAGAAGGCTCGTATGATGTTCACGAGTCTGTCCGGCACTTTAGTGTGATACAACTTGTAATACAAGCCGTCGTGCCAGACTTTGTCAAATGCCTTTGCGACATCGAAAAATAAGGCCCCTGTGCCTACAGGCTTAGGGCGGTCGTTTAAATTCTCTAAAATGTGCTCCGTTAAGCGGTGCACTTGATGAGTACACGAGTGTTCGGGGCGAAAGCCGAACTGCTCGTCGGGAAGAATGTTATTAGTAAGAACATAGTCTTTTAATCGACTGAATATAATTCGCTCATAAATCTTAGCCATCGAGTTGAGGAGACTTATTGGGCGATAATTAGACGGAATGTTCCTAGGCTTGTTAGGCTTCGGAATGCCACAATCCCATATAGACGCCATCGTAATATACTCGTACAATCAAGATACCACAACGGTAGGCAATTATATCAGATGTACAGGAAGCTCTTTTGTCAAATGTATATATAAAAATTACTGGTTGTGTCTACTATGCGTTCGCGCATCATTCAATCGATTGAGTTGAAACTATGTACAGTTGTTGTTGGCACATGCGTTAAGTTTCTGACGTTGTACCATCAATTGACAATAGGTGGCGCACGAGTCGTATCGGGATTGTTCGTTCGCTCGCGCATAGTTTATCTGAAAGATGTGGTCTCTGCCTACCCCAATAGGAAAGAGACGTGACTGTATGTATGTTTAGTTTATCTGATTGAGATGGAACTTTAAATTGAAAGAGGTTTTACAACGCATGCTGGGCATTAGCTAGTAAGTAAATAAAATATTACACCAAAGAAATTTCATGACTTCTCCATCACATCTTCAAGCAAGATTACATTTCCATTACAGTGCGTTTTACCATGTCCGTTGGTAAATGTGTTGGATTTGTCAGACGATATTAAATAATGACGGCTCGGCAGATGCAGTTGTTATGCGTTTGGTTTCAACTCTATGGTTCGTAGGTTCGATTCCCGCATGGGACAAATATTTTTAAGGCCTATAGGTAGTTGTTCCGGATCTGGATTTTAGTGTATGGGTGTAGCGCAACTTGTCGTTCTTCAACCATAAAAAATGTTACGACGTTTTTTATTGGATAAAGTGATGAAACGAGCAAAACATTCACTTAATGGTAAGTGCAACGTCTGCCCATAACAAATGCTGTGTCACCCAGAAAACCTCTGTGTGACATCACACTGTGCCCATCACCCTGAGACATTAGTTCTTAAGTTTCATATGCCCAGTTATTACGCTAGTTCATAGTGCCCTTCAAACCGAAACACAGTAATGTTTGCACACTGCACTGCCTCACGGCAGAATAAGTGGCCCTGGGTGGTACCTAGCCAGACGGATTCCTGCATAGGAATCCTACCACTTATAAATGGTGGCGGCGTAATGGTACCTAGAACCTCAACTCACCTCATGGCTGTTTTTTTATCGGAGAATGTGACGAGACGCGTAAAACGTTCAACTGATGATATATGCAGCGTCTGTCCATAAAAAAACGCTGTATCATCAGGACAATTGTGTGGCACCACACTGCGCGCGACTCCCTGAGACATCAGTACTTAGGCTACATATGCCCAGTAATTCTTAAGTCTCACATGCCCAGTAATTACACTAACTCTCAATACCCTTTAGACCGAAATTGAATAATGTTTGCACACTACTGTTTCACGGCAGAATAACTTTCCCTGCGCTGTTACTACATAGACTGATTCCTGCATACGAATCTCGCTACCAATAAAACAGCGTTGTGTTAGTCAAATAAGAAAACTAGCAAAATTATCATTTCACAAATATTGTAATATTAATGTTTAATATAAATGTCTCAAATATTGCGTAACATGAAATTTTATGAAAGTGTAAGAAAGAAGGACGTGTTGTGTAAAAGTGTACAAACATAAATCTCGAGTTCATTTAAGGATTGACCCAGGAACCTTGTGCACAATGGTATCTTCGTTCTTATGAGTTCAAGTAAAACAGTAATATGTTTTGATTTTTTTTTAAATTTTGTGGTTGCTTCCTCAAATATTTTCAAGGTGAAGAAATAACCTTCTAATATACCAATAATATTACTCGTATTATTAACTCGCCAATATCCTGAATTAGATTAACAATTGTTAGCTCTATTAAGTTAATACCTTAAAACCACATGTCTTAAAAGGTAATGTGTCTATTTAGAATAGCATAGTTATCTGTTAGAGAAAAGTTTTCAGATTGTACTGCCATGTATAAACAAACTCACCTTCTCTTTATATCTTCTATATATTAATACGTGAAGAGTAAACTTTGTACCCCTTTTTAAGCATATTCGAAAGACTGTGATTTGGAATAGTTAAAGTATGAATGGAGGAAAAGCGAGAGAGCTAAAAATTATGCTTTATTACGCGGTTGAACATCTAGTATTGAATAAAATAAAAAAAAAACATTGTTTGCTTTCATACAGACAATGTGAATCGCTTAATAGTATGTCGTCTGTTTACGTTCATACCTATAATGTCAAACACATAGTAGTCTGTGGTCAAAAAGTCGCATAGAGCAGAGATTGTCGCCAAGGAATTTTAAAATGTTGCCGACTAACGATCAAATGTACTGCAGTCGACCACTAGGTGACCGCTAGTAAATAAAGATTTTAGAATTCTAGTTATCTAACAGTGAACATTTCATTCGAATCGATTCAGGGTTTTTCGGGAATAAACGAATCGACGCGAAACCAATTCCCATTTATAAGCAGTAATGATTATTTTTCACAGCTAACAAAACACGCATCATCCTCATCATTATTTCAGCCTATCACTAGTCTACTGGTGACCACAGGCCTCATCCAAATATTGCCACAAGTTTGTAGATCTCATTTCGGGAGATTTTGCCATAGTTGCCACTTGTCACGCTAAGCAGGCGGAATGGCAACTGCAGTTTATTTATTCAGATGTTCCAGGAAGATTCTGCTGCCCATCTCTTGGTTTTTATTTTCCCTCTGTCGACTTTTACGACATCAGTAGTGCTGGGATGATGATTGATGAGATTCTCTTAAGCCGCCTACACTGGGACGAAACACACAATCAGTTTTTAATTTATTTATTCAAATACTTAAAATAAGGAAGTCACTGAATTATATATTTACTTTTAAATCTAAACTACTTTGAACTTAGGTACTCCGTAAGTCTCGTGGGGAATACCCTGACTAGTCGAAATAGCGCTCGCATCGTAACCCGTGAGGGTGTTGGCGGTGGATGAAGCACTGGTGAATCCAGAAGAGCTGTCGTAACCGTTGACAGTAGCTCCGTTGTCAATAGTCGATACGCTTATGCTTTGCCCCTTTCCGTCATAAGACGATCCGAATGTTCCTGTTGAGGATCCGTAGCTTCCTGTTCCTGTTGATCCTGTGGCAAACGTACTAGATCCGGTTCCGGAACCTGATGCGCCAGATGCGAAGTTGCCGGTTGAAGCAGACCCAAATGAAGAGCCGAGCGATGAAGTGTCGAACGTAGATGATGAACCTTGTTCACCAGACAAACTCAAACCTTCTCCGAATATCGATCCTGTTGATGCGCTACCTGTATTGGAGGCGGAATAAGTACCAGAGCCATCAGTTATGCCAGAGTATCCAGAATCTGCGCTGCCGTCCTTATTTAAGTCAGAAACAATGTTGTTGATTACTGCCTGGGAATCATGTTTGTTGTTGTAATTGATAAAGTATACTTCTGGTTTTGATGGTGGCTTCTGCTCTACTTTAGGTAAGACGATATTCTGTGCATCTTCAGGTTTCTGAACAAGGACGTAGACAATGGTCTTTTCTTCATTTTGTGGCTGCACTGGAACGATTGGAGGAGCCTGCGCTTGTGCGGTAGGTGCCTTGATGAAGATGATTTTGTAATGCTTTTGTGCTGGCGGTAATACAATAGGCTTGGGAGATTTAGGTATTTCGGGTTCTTCGGGTGCAGCGTGGACATAGTAATGTTTAAAAATTTGGGCCGGTTGTTGCTGAATTACATTATAATATTGCTGATATTTCCCAACTGCAGATGTCTGGTATTCGTTAGATGTTTGGTACTGACTGAGAGTGGAATAGTCTCCACTACTTTGGTAGGACGGTTGTACGTAATTCGAGGTTTGGTAGTAGTTGCTGTCTGCTCCGGTTCCAGCTGAGCTAGCTCCTGTGGCTTGGAATCCGGTGAGGTAACCAGTGCTTTGTTGAGCAGAAGAGCTCTGTCCACTTTGAGTGCTACCTTGTCCAGTATAGTAGTTGGAGGCGGTTCCCACGCTACCAGCGTACTGGGTATTGTAGTTATTACTGCTTGAGCTTCCTGCTAAGCCAGAATTGTAGATGCCGCTGGTACCGCTGCTTTGGTATGTCGGAACACCGTATGAAGTGTGAGGTACTTTGTAGTGATACCCGAGACCCACATCTCCTGCTACCGCTCCAATAGCAATCGCGAAAACCTGCAAGGATAAAAAAAATGTAAGTAAAGTGCGTAACGCTAGCTTTTTTGTTATTTATAGTATAATTAAGTTAAACAGTCAATAATAAAACGCAGATATCGTCATATTTGATTTAATGAGATGACCGTGTGGCTTAGTGGCCAGAGTATCTGATCCTGCGGGCCCTGGGGTTATGCCCAGTTATTGCCAACATTTGTGCAAAAAAAATTTGTTTGTTTTCGGGTCTGGTTTTGTTGTGCGGAGAAATCTGATAGCAGGACACCAATTTTTTTTGAAATCTAGTGCAAATAAAACAAACTATTGAAATTAAAAAAAAAACCGCCCTAATTAAAATAGAGAAGATGGTTGGGTATTACCATCGACTTTAGATCCTATAATTAATAAAGTTAAATTAAAATCATTCTGTTAAGCTATTATTTAAACATTTCAGTTTATTTCCAAATATCCTCACATTATTCCAAATAATTTTTGCTATGTTTGTGGAAAAATTATTCTGTCAAAGTAGAGAATAATCACTGAAGCCGTAAAACGAACCTATTGTCAATATTTCCAAATCTCCGTAACAAAACTTGTTAAAAAATGGGTTCCTGGTGTAGTATGTGATGATTCACATACTACTCTTGGATCAATTTTACAATTATGTAGGTTTTTAACGTGAGCTGCAGAAAAAAAATATTAAAAATGGCGTTCCAATGTTATGGAGAGAACCAACAAATCACGCTACCTACTGTTACTTCCGCCTAACAAAAAATTCAGGCTTTAACAACAACAACAAGAAGCATATAAAATACCCTAATATTGCGTCAGTTACAAAATCTGTATTGCATTCTGAAAGAGTGCTTTACCCATCATTGCCCGGCACGTAGGGAAATTGAGTCAGAGCTCATGGAGTCTGAAATGGCCCATCCATTTCAGACTCCATGAGCTCTGGTTCATGGCTCTATTTCGAGCCAGGATATTAATTTGGATGATCTTCACGAATTTGAATTTAAAGGAAAAACCACATTTAATTTCACAGATTGAACTAAACGAAAAACTTGCAGCTTTCGAAAAGTAAATCTGAGGTGGACATGTCATTAATATTTCAGTTCTTACGTTGCCACCTGGATTTTTTTCCTGAGAACTTGGGAGAAGTGATGAACACGGTGCACGTCTCTATCAAGACTTGAAGACTTTGGGGACCAAGGTTTTGGGGGATAAAATATGTTAGCCGATTACTGCTGGTCTGTATTGAAAGAAACTGACGCTAATCAGTATAAAAGAGAGTGATCTGTGTAATTTTAGATTTTTTTGTAAGTCACAAAAATTGTTGAAAATAAAGAAAATTAAAAAATTTAACTCAGGCTTCATTATTCTACCGATTATTTTAGTTTATGCCGATTATGTCAATCTCTTAATAGTCTGTCATTCGTTTACGTTCATACTGACCATCTTAAACACGAATTTTAAAATGTTTTTGAAATTTTAAAATTCTTGTTTTTAAGCATGCTTTCTAAGGTATTGTACCGCCTTTATTCGTGCAGAGAAATACCATAATATGCAGTTCTGAATACTGCATGCACTATACTGCTCGTGGCAAGGCAACGGGGAGAATGTTTTGACTTATATCAAAATGGCGGCAATGTAGGCCACCACCCGTCACGTCTCGTTTCCCGCGGTGGAAAAAAGTAGGCTACGGGTATGGTTCTTGCCTACCCCTCATGGGAAAGAGGCGTGACTGTATGTATGTATGAATTACAGTGGTCGATGTCAACCACGGGGCGATCTCTAGTACTACTGAATATGTAAACAATCTAGTGCTGTTTTTATTAAATCTTCAATTTTAGTCTGTACAGACCAAAATAATAACTTTGGTCGAAGTTAGTTTTCTTTTCAGAAAATAAAAATTTTTGTCTGTGAGTCACGTGGTTGAAAATACAAGCAGTAAAAGTGACGTCATCGTTCAATAAATATTTACTCTAATAACAAATAACCTCAAAAAATGTTAAGTTTAAGTTGAGTTATTTAAGTAGAAATAATGTTTTCTTATATTAACACGAATATGATACATTTAATGAATATGTTTTTAATAACATAATAAATACTAATTCTTGGATATTATTTTGAATTTGTAAAGTGTTTAATAGAACTTTACAAAAGTTGTCTACTCCCGGATTGACAGGTAAATATTTTCTATCACTTGCATTATAATTAATTACTACTAGCCGACCCGCTCCGGCTTCGCACGGAAGTTATTGTTATAAAGTCTGTATAGAGAAAAACACCATGAGTCAGTAGTAAATCGCTTAAGTATTAGAAGATAAGAAGGTAATATACATGTTGCCGACTGACGCTAGTTACACAACAGGGTCTATCGCCTCTCGTTGACCGTGTTGCGCAAGATTTAGTGACCGTGACTCTTGAGAGCAACGAACCTCAACCACTTTCTTACAAGGCCGTCCGTGGAGTAGAATTTAATGGTGGGGACACTAAATCAAAACTTTACAAATGGCGTCCCTATTTAATTACGATATGCGATGGATAATTTATAGGTAGGCACGGCGCGGATAGTCACGTTTTATCGATACAGATAATAAAGTATGTGAAGTATTTTCGACGTTTTAGTTTGGAGTTGTTAATTTATTTCTCTTTACGTCGCTTAGATGGATTATCGATTAGTCTTTTTGCTTGTACGAGGCAATTTGACACCGATGCATAGCACTATGACTTATAACTTTCTTTAATTCACTAGCCATGTGCAAGTCGAATTATTCTGTGTTTATAACGCAGAAAATGATTTTGTTTTTAGAGTGCACATTATCTATACTACGTGAAGCGAAATCTTTATGACCCTTTTTAAGCATATTGCGCGCACGAAGGAATGTGAGATTTCGCATAGTTAAAGTTTGTATGGAGAAGAATCGAGCTATCTAAAATTTATATTATAATTATATGTTACAAATACATTCTATATAATAAAATAAAACATAAAATATTTCCGTTCACACTGACATCGTCAATCTGTGGTCATTCGCACAGAGTATTTAAAATGTTGCCAACAAATAATTACTCAAACCTTATTAACGTTCAAACTAAAACATTTTATGAATTACGGTCGGATTTGGACCACTAATGCATCTAGTTTAATAATAATAGGCAATACTTTTTAATTTAATATAAACTTGGAATAACGCTTCTAGCTTAAAATGAAATAAAATTCGATTTGACACGAAAACAATATAAAATAAGTAAAACATATGCAACAAGCTGCGACTTTTCACGTCTGTAGATAATATTTTATGATCAAAACGAATCATCGGCAGTAAAACGATAAATGCTTCAGAATTAGGTAAGATGAGGAGATATTTTGAAAAATTAAGTCGTAAAAGAAATTTATGTTTAAAATTAAAAAATAACGGTCATTAGGGGCATATCTTTACATTTTTCTATACACATAAACGTCGCTTAAATACTTTATCTGTTAGCATATTTCTTAACTCTCGGCTCGATCGGCGCAGTGGTTAAGCGATTGGATTCTGTTATGTGACGTGGGACTGATATTTTTTATTTTTATTTTACAAAGTAGTAAAACGTTCACCTGATGGTAAGTGCAACGTCTGTCCATAACAAATGCTGTGTCACCCAGAACACTTCTGTGTAAAAGCCGTCGGCTAAAAGATCCACTGATCTTGACTTACGCTGTACGTACCACTTTATGTGTGCCCGATAATGGATGAAGTTTATCGAAAGAATGGAATCATTTGATTGATTTGAGTTGGATTCAACGAGTCGAAAAAGGAAAGTCGAAAATTATATAAATTTTAAAGGAAATGCGGACAAAGTTGCATCGAAATTTCTTTCTTAAACGCAACCATGACTGTGATAACCCATGATACTTATTCTTATACTTGCATAACGACATAGCTTCTAACTAATAGTAGTTAGTGACTTAGCCATTATAATTATAGGCTGCTACGAAAACCTCATTAAGTCCAGTAAACATTAATTGCTCTGAAAACCAATGTCGGCGGTTATTGGTCAGAGTATCTGTCTTCTACGCGGCGGGCCCTTGGTACGAATCCCAACCGAAGCCGGCATTTGTGCAAAAACAAATCTTTGGTATTCGGGTCTCCACTGTGATTGTCCTCGTCTCTGACACAACATCCTAGTCCACCTCTCATCTTATTGCATGAGCGCTGTTACATCGGACGAGTGAGTGCCTCTGTGCTTGTACTTGTGTTGCTCCGTGTGATATTTTGTCTGCAAAACACACGCACGATATAGAAGAAATCCTAGTGTGGGACATGGTTTTTTCATAAAATAAGTTTTAAACAAAAATCATATTTTTGTTCCAAGTTTCTATTTCTGGGGCCTGTGCGAATTGTACCTGTCAAGACAAATATAATCTAAACACAATATGGCTGCTGTAAGCTATTGAGGAGTTGTATGGTCTGCAGGTGGCCATGGCAGAAGCATCAGGACCAGCTCACCATAATTTTGCATTGTATATATATATATATACTTAAATTTCAGCCTATTCGGGCTACGAAATCCGGTTCAAAATTCAGTTGCAAATTATGACCTAAACAAACAATGAAAATTACAAGCTTGTAAAAATATTGATTCTTAATACGAGTAGCATGCACTTTGAAATCTTATTCTGATGTGGCCATGTGGGAAGACGCCATGCACTATAAACATACAATTATCAGAATGCTACAGGAAATGCATGTCAAATTTAATGATGTTGAATAATTTCGTAATGCGAGTCTTACACGATCTTGTTTGCCACGCGTTGTTATGCAATGGGGAGCGGGTTTCAAGAGCACAGTTATTTCGGCCGCTAAAATGACGGGTAATGGCGGTTGGGATTAACCAATCATAATCTCTTCGGGAGAAATATTTTATTTATTCGAAGTCTAATGAACCGCATCCGCTTCCAGCAGATTAGTAATTAAAAAAAAATAGGTTGTAAAATTGAACATTATGGTTATGTTATTCTTTACTGGTGGTAGGATTGCTATGCAGGAGTCCTCCTTAGTAGATACCACCTCAGGGATAGGCGTTCTGCCGTGAAGCAGTTGTGTGCAGAAATAAATGTGTTTCGGTCTGATGGGCATAGACAGCTAGTGTAATCACAGGGCATATGACATTTAAGACTAATGTCGCAGGGTGACAGGCGCAGTGTGGTGCCACAAAGAAATGTCGCAGTATCTGTTATTGGCAGACGTCGTACTTAGCATCAAGTAAACATTTTCCTACCAGATCAGCTCAAGCTAAACGAAGTTTAAGCGTTTAACTGATTCGCATTTCAACGCAGTTAAAGCTAAACGCGATTAATATGTATATAAAGTTTGAACGCGTTTAGATAGCTGACATTTTCAATTGCACAACTATGTAAACACAAAAAATATTTTTAATTGGTATTGTTTGCATACATTTTTACTAGTGGTAGGATTCCTATGTAGGAATCCGTCTAGGTAGGTACCACCCCAGTGCCAGTTATTCTGCCGTGAAGCAGTAGTGTGCAAACATTACTGTGTTTCGGTTTAAAGGGCACTGTGAGCTAGCGTAATCACTGGGCATATGAGACTTAAGATCTTATGTCTCAGAGTGATGGGCACAGTGTGGTGTCACACAGAAATTTTCTGGTTGACACAGCATTTGTTATGAGCAGACGTTGCACTTGCCATCAGGTGAACGTTTTGCTCGTTTCATCACATTATCCAATAAAAAAAAAAAAATAAAAAACCTATGTAACCAGGCCGTTTGATATCGCAAAATACGAAATACTTCGAGTTTTTGTTTTAGATTGTGACGCTATTTCATGTAAACTTCGTTTTTCTAAACGCGATCAAAATGGAGCTGGAGAAATCGGTTAAACCAAACCGAGATCAAATAATACATTTGATCTCAGTTAAGTAAAATGTTGTTTTATTAAACTAGGTTTTTAAAGCGGTCGGTGAAATCGGGTCTTAGTCTAAAATCACCCTGTCCCTGTTCCTTCCTTCTTTAAAACTCCTTTTGGGCGGAAAGCTAGGATTCGGCACATAACCTAGTTTCAATCTATCTCTGTCTATATGTTACGTTCGTGACGAAACAACTTTGTACCCCTTTTTAAGCATATTGCGCGTTCGGAGGAGTAAGAGATTTGACACCGAATTTCGACCACATTGCGACCACTAGTATATACAATGGTATGTTTTTTTGTTTGTGTAGTATGCCTTCCTCGTTCTTCATTAGATTACGATTAAACTTTAGTGAATTATTTTGCAAATGTCTGCGAAGTTTTGCGCTAACTATTGTACAATAGTTTGCGCGCAAGTCATATCGGATTATTTTTTGTCTTCTACGCCTTCGCGCATCGTTCATTCGATGTAGTTGAAAGTTTGTAGTTGTTGTTGGCAGTTGAGCGAAATTATGAACAGAAAATCATTATCTTTTATTTATTGTGTAAATATAGATGTGTCGGCTTTGTACGTATCTAGCTCATCATCAACTTTATAGCTCTAATTGCATAGTTGTCACGCTTGGCAGGCGGCTTGGCAGGCGGCTTTGCAACCGCAGTTTATTCATTTAGATGTTCTAGGAAGATTTAGCCTTTGTCGACTTTTACGACACCCATGGGATGAGATGAGGTGGTAAGTTCTCTTAACACGCCACCTCAGTTATATATGTACCACCTTCTAAGAAATTATAATAAAAATTTAGAGGCATTGAAACGCATTCCGGGCACTTAATACACACCCGGCTTCGGACTAACTAATGAAAAAAAATGAGAAGTTCGCTTAGCAAAAAATATTAAGCATGTTTATTTTATAAGATGTCTTTGTCTAAAGCGGCTTAGGCTGTGCGTTGTATGTTGGCCATTCAGTCAGTTCGTCAATGTGCGTGTCTGAGCGAACAAAATTCTGAGTATTCTAAGTTAGACACTCAAAATTTCTAAGTTTGATGACGATCTACCAACTTAGGACTGTTTCGCCACTTTGCTTAATATAACTCGTGCTATCGTAAATAATGACAACCATCAAAGTGATATAAAATTATAACGTAATTTCTTAAATAAAAATTAAAATAGTTTATGTATCAAAATAACAATAAATTGATTTTTACGTAAGTTTCTTTATCAATTTTAGATCTTGTTATCGTTATATCAAAAAAAAAACTTTTAACTTACTTTACGTCGGGTAAACATAAACAAATATGACTACTAAGTCAGCTAGCCCGTTTTGATTGTCAAGAGCTGTACTCAGGCACGTAGACTTTAACTTTTTTTATGCTGAGTGTACCTACAATTTTGTTCGCCCCGACACGCCCATCGTGTCATAATTTTATTGTGTTATTATTTAAATATGTGAGGGGAAAGCTGTAACAACCGAAAGTCACTTGGTATTATTGAGATTTTAATACAAAAGTATCATCGATATTTTTGATTTTTCCGGTGCATTATCAAAAAAATTTCTTTCATACAAACCTTGTTTTGACAACAATACAATTAATGACAATAGCCGTGTGGTGGCGGCTCCTTTAAAGAATACTACCACTCCATCTCATCCAATGGATCTTGTAAAAGGCGAGTAAGGAATTAAATTGCACTGTGCAATAGCGCATGATCACCTATCACACCAAGTGCATTATATTGTTTTGGTGAAACGTGGATTGTGGCAGTCATCTGTTTTTGAAGTGAGCACCCAGTCTCTGACTACCCCTTATGGGATACAGTCGTGATCTTATGTATGTATGTTGTTTTGACAATTACGAACACAACAAAAAAAATCATCCAAATCGGTCATGTCGTTCTCAAGTATCATCTTTCAAACATGTGGCGACCGATTTTTATTAGATTCCTTTACATACTTTATTATTATTTATTTATTAATGGAAAAAGTCATTAACTGTTTTCCAGCGTCAAGTAACATATCCTAGTATACAATCTTCAAGCAGCAAGTCTTCAAAATGTTTATCGACAGTAAATTGATAGTGCTGGACTGATGGAGACAAAACGAAAAGCACAATTTTGGTCTTGCATTGAATTTTCCAATCACTGTACACTTTCAGGAGCACTTGCTGTATAAAAAACTATCAATATTAAAAATCAAAACTCCAAATATACACAGAAAATACAAAATTAAATAAAAACACTACCGCCACTTTTCGAGTTGGCTCCAAAAGTCCTTTATATAGGTACTTTATACTATTTAAAAATTTGGAAATTAAAGCACTGAGTTTTAATATTTCTGTAAATATAATATAACAAAATATCGATTCCACATTTATTTTTAAATTATCACAAATCGATTAAGCTGTAAAGCAAGTCGCGTATTGTGGTTGATGCATCTACATAATTTTAATGTTTGCGGTCTGGTTCGTGTGTCAATTTCCTTGCACCAGCTCTGCATGATTTTATTTTGCCCGTGTTTAAAGTAGCACCTGGCAGATTAGGTTAGCGTACCTGACTTCTAAGCCGCTGGTCTTGGGCTCGAATCCCGGCTAAAGCTGGTTTTCGGGTCTGGTTTAGTTGTGCATATGAACATTATGTCTGTAAAACTCGCTCAAGAGAAATCCTAACGTGGAACATCGTTTAAAAAAACAATTTTGAGGACAAATGTCCGAAAGCTTGATAGTTTTTAACGACATCATTTTTAAATAAAAGTATTTATATTGTATGTGATATTTTTTTATATCGGGCGCAGTTTATTCAACCCCGGTGACACAGATGTTCGCATATTTGCCATTTCTTAATCATCTCGACGACAACGACATAATGTACATGAAAAAAGATTTCTTTTTATAATCACGCAGAGTAATTTATATCCATATCGGGGCTTGAGTGACTGCAACATTTACCTCGAGGATACGCGGTGATAATAATGTTACTATGTCGAGTGTCAAGTACGCAAAGATGGCGGAATTAATTGGAGAGGGTTGCACATGCACATTACACCTTAGATATCAAGAAGGACAGAGTTCATTAGATTTCACTCTAAAGTATATCCAACGTTTATTGTTGATTACCTTTAAGAAATTGTCAGGGAGTTTTTTCAAATCGTTGAATAATTTACTTAATTTTTTATTTTTTAAAGGGACGAAACGAGCAACATGTTCACCTGATGGTAAGTGCAACTGCAATAACAAATGCTGCCTCAACCAGAACATTTCTTTGTGACACGACACTGCGCCCGCCGCCCTGTGACATGAGTTCTTAAGTCTCATATGCCCAGTGATTACGCTAACTCTCAATGCCCTTCAAGCCGAAACTCACTAAGTAATGTTTGCACACTGCTGCTTCACGGCTTTAATAAAATAATCTATAATGTTAATAAAACATTGTGATATTTTTTTTTTATATAAAATAAAGTTTCACGATTTCATGCGTAAACGAAACTAGAAATCGGTATTTGCAAATAAAACTATGTAAGTAAAGGTTACCATAGACATACATGATGCGTTAATTGTTAGTGTAAACGTGACCTATACCCGTAATATTATTATGACTGTTTAAGAATAGAAGTACTGATCCCTACACTTATGTACGGCAGTGAAATGAAAAATTGGGTTTGGCAGAAGAAGCATGAAAAAAAGATTAATGCTGTTGAAATGAAAAGTTTGAGAAGTATAGCTGGAGTGACTATGATGGATAAAGTGAGAAACAGCTTGATAAGGGAACGTTGCGGTATGATAGATGTAGTGACAAAGATAGAGAAAGGGATGGTTAGATGGTTTGGACACGTAGAGAGGATGGATGAAATAAGATTGGCGAAACAGATTTATGAGGCGAGTGTGAATGAGCAAGCCGGTAAGGGTCGAGGTATGCGAACGTATTACGATACGATCGTAATCATTTTAAGGAAAAGCCGCGTCTAAAGTAACCGCAAGCGACGAGTTTTTATGAAAACACTAACGAAAGTAGAGGAACCTAAAGATGTGTGTCTGGATCGTAGCTAGTTGAAAGATGTGGTCTTTGCCTACCCCTATGGGAAAGAGGCGTGACTCTATGTGTGTATGTATTTAAGAATACAAGAATATGGTCGAACCCACCTGTGTTTTTGATTTCATGCCTCTCAGTTTACGAAATACTTAAATTGAAGGTGTAATTGTAAAATAAAATATAAAAAAGACACTAGTGTGTTGTATGCTTAAGTTCGTTACGTTGACCGTGAACGCGTGTGAAATTTTTTCGTTTTTCTTGTTCAAATAACACGTCTAGTTAGCCACCGAATTTCGAGGACGTATGCGGTTTTCTTTGACGTGATTCTAAAAAATATTATAAAATTCCAACCAGAGAACATCACTTTGGTTGAAGGGGTCACGAATATTTATGATTAATGAATATGATAACTAAATTCCGTATTGATTGTATTATTAGTAGTCATTTTTCTTATCAAAGTATATTAGAAAGTTATTGCAATTTAGGGGGAAGGCCTATGTTCAACAGTGGACTGGTGAAGGGATAAAACGATGATGATACATTACTTTTGCACGTATACGTCTTAAAGATTTTTGTTGCAATACGAGAAAATCTTAAATTAAACGTTTTTTTAAACGCATAAATTGTATCCATAACAGCAAAATTAAAATTTATAACATGTAAATTATTCTATTTATAGATGGACGTAAAATTTTAAAACCGCGTTAAGTATCGTTAAGTATAGTTAAGTAATATCTTAATAACAAATGTTAATGCATTTTAAGTTAAGTGGACATGCATTTTCTTAGATGAATTAAAATTATTTTTTTATGATTAAAATTTCATTTTGAAATTGAGAAAAGTCAAAGTAGTTTGAAATAAATTTCAATATAAGCTAATCATTAAGTTTATCAATATCAATTCCACTGCTGGACATAGGCCTCCACCATCGATCGCCACTAAACACGGTCCTGAGCCGCAGGTGGCTCACCCATGGAATTTCCCCCATGAAATTTAAGTTACGTGAAGCTGTGACTAATTACGTAAGAATATTAAAAAAAAAACATTTTTTACATATTTTAAAGTTTATTCCACATTATTTTCTCAAAAGCTAAGTAAAGTTTTGGCGGGAATGATAAGTCTTTTCAACATCGTATAAACTGTAAGAAAAGTTATCTAGTTCCGATCTTTATATACTCGTATTTATAACGATATTTATAAATATAACATGGTTTACAAGCTTTTATTTGTGAGTCCTATGTCCAACAGTGGACTTCATATGTTGCTAAGCTTCTATGTTGCGTGGTACTTGTCAAAACAAATCCAACGTGCGTAGTTGATGGCTAGCTGCCGGCTCTGTTATCGGACCAGCTCCATCATCATCATCATCATTTCAGCCTATCACGAGTCCACTGCTAAACATAGGCATCCCCCATAGATTGCTACAAAAGTTTGTAGCTCTCATTTTGGGGGGAATTTTGCCATAATTGCCACGCTGGCAAGCGGTTTGGCAACCGCAGTTTATTTATTCTGATGTTTCAGGAAGATGCTGCTGCCCATCTTCTGGTTTTAATTATCCCTCTGTCGACTTTTACGACACCCACGGGATGAGACGGGGTGGTAGATTCTCTTAAGCCGCTACCACACGGCGACCACCAGCTCCATGGTACCATAATATTGCATTGTCACCGAAGCTATGTAAAATTTTAGTTCATCGGACATCAGAAATGAGGTCAAAATTGACTTATAAGATTTGAATCGGAAAGATATGCAATGGAAGCAAGTTAAATAAAAGCTCGTAATGAGGTTTTTTTTTTAATTTAATAAAGTGACGAGCCGAGAAAAACTTTCAGCTGATGACAAATGCGATGTCTGCCCATAACAATTGCAGTGTCACCCGGAACGATTCTGTGTGGCCAACACTACGCCCGTAACCTTGAGATATCTCAAGTTAAAGCTCTCAATATTTGGAGAGATTTAATTAAACTGATTATGCATACGCGACAGACATCGAATGCGCTTCAAATATATTATGTCCAAAAGTATGTGCGACCACCTTGACATATAAAGAGAGGTTAGAATTTAGTATCGGCGGCGTAAACATCGAATCTTGTTTCTGGTATCATATAATTATAATCAAATTTAGATGTTATTCCCCAAGGTCTTGTTAAATTTATGTTTGTTGTCGGTGCAGCCATTTTTGTGACCTAACTCAATATCCGTGATTTATCTGGTCGCTTATATGCTGTCATAATATTACATGACAACGATACAATAATAATGAACTTAAATGGATGCAGATACGTTATTTTATTATTATTATTGATTTGGTTTTTAAAATAAATAAAGCATATATAAAGGTAAGTTTACGCGTTTATTTTAATTACTTGTTACCCGAAGTTTCGAACGCTTTACATAACTAATGGTCACGGGAGGAATGAGATATTTGATGTCATGGCGTCATATTTAACTCGGGGTATCTTCAGTTCAGTAATATTTGCGCAGATATAAGAAATCATTACATAAAGTTTATTGATTTTCTATGAAGGCGTTTTGAATATTATTACATGCTAGCTGTGCCCCGCGGTTCCAAACGCCGTTAATTTAAAAGAAATCGCTCGTAAGATCGTAGCGTGATGTAAATAGCCTATTATCTTCCTCGATAATTAGGCTATCAAGCGCAAAAACAATTGTTCAAATCCCACTGGTAGTTCCTGAGATTAGCGCGTTCGAACAAAAAAAAACAAACTAACTCTTTAGCTTTACTATTAATATAGATTACATGAAATTTTCCTTTTAAAAGACT
This sequence comes from Luehdorfia chinensis, assembly GCA_019845155.1. Classification (NCBI taxonomy): domain Eukaryota; kingdom Metazoa; phylum Arthropoda; class Insecta; order Lepidoptera; family Papilionidae; genus Luehdorfia; species Luehdorfia chinensis. The sequence continues at coordinate 3,271,587 of JAHVAK010000480.1, read as the reverse complement.
TCTCTATGTCGTGTAAAACACTCTACGTTTGGTTTCGAACAAGGAACCCGCAGCGTAAAAGTCAAGCGCTCTGATCACTAGACCACGCGGTACTACAATATAACGATACGACACAGATAAAAAATATATTTATTGATGATGTAATTAATAAGTCACATTATGCTACTAAAAGGCGCGGTCCGCGAACTCGCAGCTTCGTTTTTTTTTTTGCTGGAATCCGTCGAATTAGGAAGTACCTCCTATTTACATGGACTAGTAATATTATTTAGTTTTTGTAGTATTAAGTAGCACTAGAGTTATGATTCGCTCGATGTATATTTTTTCTAACCATTTTCTTAAGGCCTTTTAATTATATTTCGCCGACAAAGTTAAGAAAACCTTGTTAACGATAAAATATATTATTTGTGCAAAACAACATCTAATTGATAAAAAAAATCGTATCCGAGCCTCCTTGGTGAAAACCAGGTATCCTAGCCACTAGTGTTGCCATATTTATAAGTTCTTTTTCAATAAAAACACCGTACATTAAACAAATAAAACGATTTAAATGTCGTTAGAAAGATAGTTGGAATTTATTGGTGCGAAGTGGTTAAAATGTATCACTACATTACACAAATGTAGTGATGGAAATGAATTTGATTTCGTTATTATTTATTGCCAAATATATTCTAACGATATATGTATTAGCTATCCATTACGCGGTTTATATGAAAGATTTGATAAACATTCTACGTCCGGTTTCTACTCTGGAAGGTGTTTTTTTGGTACTTTTTGAGGAGTCGCAAATATTAAAACAACAGATACACTAGATTTTTTTAAAACTGTTCCCCGTGAACCCATGTTCTTGTGTATTTCCCTTTCCTGGAAGTATTGGTGGTAGATTACTTTACTTTATTTTTATTTGATAAAAGTGACGGAATGAGCAAAACGTTCACCTTATGTTAAGTGCAACGTCTTCCCATAACAAATGCTGTGACACCGCGATGCACTTGTCACCCTCACATCAGTTCTTAAGTCTCATATGCCCAGTGATTACACTAGGTCTCAGTGGCCTTCAAACCGATACACAGTAATGTTTGCACACTACAGCTTCACGGCAGAATAACTGGCCCTGGGGTGGTACCTACCTAGACGGATTTCTGTATAGGAATCCTTCCACCAGTGAATTCTGAATCGTGGGTGTGTTTTATGGACATTAATTTCACATAACCAAAATATCTTTTTAATTTGATAAAGTGACGAGACGATCAAAACGGTCAACTGTGCAGTGGTCAACCTAGACCCAGAACAACTATCTTTGTGCCATACAAATATTTGTCCCGGAATCTTGTGCGTGAATCGAACCCGCGACCTTGCGTAGAAGTCAGTCGCTTAGACACTACGTTAACTGACCGACACGAGCGGCAATATATTTTAACTTAACTGATATTCACGTGTTAGCGTATATGACAAAGTTATCCCGGAGTTCGATGGAATCGCAAATAATAATTGACTAATAGACAATTAAAAACATTTAGCCAAAATATATAATTCGCATAGCAAACCAATCGCGAACGCGTTCCATATAGTTTACAAAAAGCCTAGGAACGGAAGTACTGAGCACAATTATAGTTATATAATATATAATAACGAAATTACGGAGCACAACAACGAAAGTTCAAAGTAACGTAATTATGAAACACAATACGCACCCAAAGCGCGTTCATGTTGCAGCGACGCCGGCAACTGTAGACACAAGTGTCGCGATGCCGAACCAACCTCTCTTATATACCTGACATAGAGATGAGTTGCCCGATGGCCATTGCCCAGGTCCAATAACAAGATTGTGTCACGCACACAATATATTTCGAGGCGGGAAACCGGTAAGACGAAATTTCTCGCCCATTTCTCAATGAAGCAGTTGAAAGCCGCCGTAGCGCTTTTGCTGAATGCCTTTTAGGCGTCTCTTTATTTAGTTATGTGATCAGTATTAGTGCCTTCACGTGTTTTGTTTTGATTCGGTTCGACTGACTTCAATATAAGCCATTAATTAGTATCCACCATAAGAGATTTTTTTAGATATACGAAATATTAAGATAGCTTTACGATTTCTTTGATTATTTTAGATTATTCAATTTAGGATTTAGTTTTTTTTGGATGCATTAAACCTGCAAAGTTATTGTTTTGATTTAAATTTGCAATATTACTATTCTCAAAGCTTGTTTGTATAAGAATTTATAAGTGTCTAGCCGCGCCCAGCAGTTTTACCCGCCGTTTAATTTAAAAGAAATCGCTCTAAGGGTCGAAGCGTGATGTTATATAGCCTATAGCCTTCCTCGATAAATGCTATCCAACACTAAAATAATTTTTTAATTCTCACCTCCTCAGTCCCCCCGTGACCATGGGTGCTGTAAAGCTAAATCCTCCTAAATCCGTAAAAAGTAGTTTTATTTAATTCTAATATGTCATCGTCTATGGTTAAATAAAAATCACCAGGAAATCGAGCTGTTTTACTATGTCTTAACATGGCAATGACATTAAATTTAGTATGTTAACAAACGCCTGGGTCATTCGCGGTTAAATATGGGCATTGATTTTATATCGTTCATAGATTATTTGTTTTCTGTTTTGTATTTTTAGTGCGTAGTAGGAATATAGTGCATATTAGATACTAGCTGTAAAACATAAATGGTTCAGCTCTCTTATCATCCGTTCAGTAGGAAGTTGCAGCATAACGTGGTTAAGTTTCGTATTGTGAGTGTGTGTGTGAGAGTACCTGACTTCTACGCCGCAGGTCTGGGGGTTCGAATCACACCCGGAGCCAATATTTGACCAAAACCACAAAATGTAGTTTTTCGATTGTGCCACTGCTAGTCTAGCCAACCTCCGATCTAATAGCAAATGTTATTTCGGGCTCGGGACAGTTGGGATAAGTGAATGCTTTTATATGCTACTAGCTGATGCCCCCGTCTTCGTCTGCGTGGATTTAGGTTTTTTTAAATATCGCGGCGGAACTTTTTGATTTTCCAGTATAAAAAGGGATGCAACCTCTGTGTCAAATTTCGTCTATGTCGCCTCTACGGTTGAACCGTAAAAAGGTAACTATCAGACAAAGGTACGGAGAGAGTTATATTCGCATTTATATTGTTAGTATGGATATATCATTAGATATAGTATAATAACTGGGCGTAAAACAATTGAGGACCAATGTCACATAGTAACGAGAACGGTGGAGTGCCACACAGAAATATTCTGAGTGACAGAGCATTTGCTATTGACAGACATTGCACTTACCATGACATAGCATTAACTAAAAATGCTTATCTCGTAAAATTATTCTATAAATTATTAAATAATCAAAAAACAGACTACCCCGCAGCAGCTCCTGATATGCCTATGCCAATTTAAGAGTTCCATGATTTTCACATAGATCCCATCATCAGAACTTGACCAACATTATATGGGATTACTTCCAAGGTACCTTCTTTCTAATAAGAATCATCGGAATCGGTTTACGTGGTCAAGAATTATCGCTGAACATACACAAAAAAAGATTCCGACGAATTGAGTACCCCCTCTATTTTTTTTGAAAAACGTCCTGATCTCGGTATTGACCATATCCATCTTATGATCTGGGTACCTGGGTGGAACCTGTATTAGGAAGTCATTACTGAGGTTTCTGGACATAGGTGCTACTCGTAAGATGCCCTTAAAACTATGTCGCACAGACTACAATGTCTACGGCAAATCTAACCCTTACCAACAAAAATGTGAAAACAATGTTAGTTTAGTTTTGAAGAAATGAGCTCTTCCACGCTGATATATAAAGATTTTCTATATTTACCATATTATTAAAAATACATCCAGACGAACATATAACCGCCTCCGTTTTGAAGTCGGTCAAAAATAAAGTAGCAATGATGAGATTATTAACATAAATGTATGAAATAATTAATAGTCTAGCAATCCAGACGCATAAATCGGTTTTTAGATTTGAAATTAACGTTTGTAAAATAGAAAAAATACCCACGTAAATATAATATGTAAAATATACTCGTAAGTCCAAAGTAGCTGATCTGCAAGGAACGGTATCAACCAGATGAAACTATCTATTGAATCAAAGAGGGAATTAATTTTCTAGATAAGCGTTTTTTGATTTTTATCTAGAGCTTGAAGTATTTTATTTTATTTTATTTGGAAAACAAACATCATGCAAATAAGACGATATATAAAACTATAATAATTATAAGCTTAATATTATTTACACGTGTTTACACATAAAAAATTACATATAAATAAATATGTTATAATGCTTAAGCAGGTATCGAACAAAAATCAAAATGTTGGTATGAAAGTACATATGTATATTTGGAATAGGTTATTTATTAGATTTCATTTGATACCCATATTGTTATTTATATCTATATTGTGAATTAAAATAAAAGTGGAATTAATATATACATATATATATAAATATATATATATATATATATATATGTATATATTAATTCCACTTTTTCTGATTGGCATGCGTCGTAATTAAATATTATTCTCTATAGCACTCCCACAACGGAGCCTGAAATCTAAAGACACTTGATATTGTAAAATCTATCAAGCCGTTATTATGGCTAAAGGGATGTCTAGGAAATAGACGTACATGTATACATTAACCCATAAATACCCGAAAAATCTTACCCTCTTTCTGGGGCAGTCGTGTAATAAGGAGTTACCATCGTTCGATAGAGATATGCGAAGGTCATGATGCATTTTTTGGACGTGTGCTGATTATGCTTGGCTCTTTAACTTTTTCATAAATAGTTGTCGAGCATGAATGAGAGTATATCATCAATCCACAAATAATTACAACGAAGAAAGTGACGAGACGAGCAAAAATTCTACTGAAAGGTAGGTGCAACGTCTGCCCACAACAGATACTTTGTCACGCAGAATATTTCTGTGTGGCACCAAACCCAGCGACATCAATTGTTAAGTCTCATATGCCCGGTGATTACATTAGTTCTCAGTGTCCTTCAGACCGAAACACAGACTAAAACAGTAATGTTTCCACATTACTGTTATACGGCAGAAAAACGGGCCTAGAGAGATTCCTGCATAGGAGTCCTACCACAATACTACCACTAAGAAACCTGGGTTCGAGCCCCGGCGTTGACTCCACTGAAATTGTTAAATGCATTTTTTTTTTGATAAATAAAGTGCTAATTTACCATGTGTTTGACGATGAAGGAAAACACCGCCAGGAAACCTGCATGTCAGTGAAATACAAGTCCTCGGTCAAGGTAATCGCTGTTAAGCTATTTCTATTAATTATTCATATTTATTTTAATTTTTATACAACTTCTTCGAAAATTTTGTATAAAATAAACAGATTAGCAGTCATTAGCCAACGAATTTCGTTCAGTTACATTGTCGTTTCCAACGAGGGCTGTCGTTGAATTCTTTTGTACTCAGCAATATTATGAAACTTTTTCGTTTCAAATTTAAAAAGATTTTGGATTATTTTTTTTTCGCAATAGGTAGTTGCTGTTGTTGGCATAGATTCTTCGCTGGCAATGCATTATTTTATAACAAGAATACTAGCAATGCTATTATAACGAAATAATTAAATCATTCACCTGGTAGTAAACGTTGGCCTCCCAAAATTAAAGTTTTTTTTATTATAAATAAAAGGTGAAGGTCAATTGAAAAGTTCTGTGTTGACCGCAACGTTGTCGTCATCCTGACGCACCAGTTCTTAAGTCTCATATGCCCTTTAATTATAGTAAGGTTGGCAGATGATATTACCAAGTATAATTAGCCATAGCCATCTGCGAGATAGGGTGGTCGGATCTGGGGGGTACGTCTCCCCCAACTAGTAGACTTTAGATGTTATGTAAGAAATGTTGTTTTTACTGGTGGTAGGATTCCTATGCGGGAATCCGTCTAGGTAGGTACCACCACTGGGCCAGTTACTCAGTCGTGAAGCAGTAATGTGCAAGCATTACTGTGTTTCGGTTTGAAGGGCACTGAGAGCTAGAGTAATCACAGGGTATATGAGACTTAAGAAATCATGGGTGAAGGACGCAGTGTGGTGTCACACAGAAATGTTCTGGCTGACACAGCATTTGTTATGGCCAGCTGTTGCACTTACCATCAGGTGATCGTTATGCTCGTTTCGTCACTTTTCAAATAAAAAAAACCCTCGTATAACATATATAGTATATACGCCTGAGCGTAGGTTGACCTTTCCAGTGTTATACAAGGATATACTTTCTCTGATGCACTAAGTGTACGAACGGGACAGAGTGCATGGACGCACGTTATTTGGCTGGTTTGGAAATCCGTGAGATTCGTTTCACACGCACTGTTCAAATAACTTAGCATTGACGTAAAACTGTCATTAATGAGACGTCTTAAGACTAAACGCCCCTTCCTTTTTTCATCCTTCCGTTAATACTTCGTATATATTTTTTTACGACCACGTGGCCTTGTGGTCAGAGTAGCTGACTTCTACGCCGCGGGTCCTGGGTTCGAATCCCAGCCGGAGCCAACATTTGTGCTAAAACACAAATTGTTGGTTTTCGGGTCTGGTTGTGTTGTGTTTGTCCACGTGTTTATGACATCCTAGCCTGCCTCCGATCTCATCGCATCAGCGTTACATCGGGCGAGGGTAGGTTGGGACGAGTGAGTGCCTCTGTGTTTGCGCGTACACTTGTGACACTATAATATCTCCTGCGCAGTTGATGGCTCTCGACATTCGGATTCGGAAGTTGTCGCCGTGGTCGAAATCGGCTAGGAGAACATCATCATATTTTTTTACTATTACTTTTGTAGTATATGTTCCAGTTACAAAAATACATCACTCATCTTCGATTTCCCACGATATAGTAGGTATGGCAGAATCGCTTCAGGATATTAGCACTAAGTTCAATGATCTCAATAATGCCTTTCAAAGGGTAGTAAACATATTCATGTTAATTTTAAGACCATGTCTAACGTCCATGTCATACATAACCGGTTGTTGTTGGGGATACTATTCTAGAAGTTGTCAACCAATATGTAGTATACCTGGGACCGATTGTCCGACTAGGAATCCAACTAAGTTGAGCCGTCTTCGGAAAAATACATCTCCTCGTCGAGAATGCCACAATTTTTTTTTATTATGGTATTCAAACAAATGTACAAATGTTTTTAACACGTATTATAAATACAAGATTAAATTATTAGATTAGAGGCAAAATCTTTGGACTAAGCCAAATAATCAGTTAGTAGGGTTCGCAAGTAGCAGCCTCGTACCGGCAAATGCAGTGTTTGGTGATATAGTGTAGGGTGATCACCCACAAGATGGAACAACGACCTGCATGGTTTTGTTGGAAGTTGTTTGGTGCAGGTGGCTAAGGACCGTGCTTTGTGGCAGTCTATGAGGTTGGCCTATGTTCAGCAGTGGACTTGTAATACGTAAGTGGACGTAATGAAATTATGACGATGATGATATATCATAACAATTGCAGACTATATTTTCGTACTATTTGCTGTGAAGTTGACCGTTTAGATCCTTAAAAGAAGACTTAAATAGAAGACTGAAATTCTTCAGATTCTGAAGAAACTGTATTTAAGACTAGTACGTAGCATAATTGACCTCAGGGCCGGTCTTACTCTAGCTCAGAGTTTGAATATAACAGTTTTGGAATTGCAGCCATTCGCTCTTGGGATTATGCATCCAGGAGAAGGACTATAATATAATTATATAAGTTTATAATTATGTTATATTTAATTATATTTTTTATTTTAGTTATATTATGTGTCGATATTTTTCCGGTACAGTAGAATACTACTGTGCCGGAAAATAGAATAGAGAATAGAGAGTGAAAAATATCGACACATAATAGGAAAGAGGTGAAAGAGGTGTCGTAACAGGCGACTAAGGTATTGTACGGCAGCCTTTATTAGTGCAGAGTAACATCATATTATGTAATTCTGTCACTATATTACTCGTGGTAGCGCAGTGGGGAGTAAGATTTTCTTAAATCGTACCAATATGGCGGGGGCACGGGGCGAAAAGTGCGCTGCCTCTGCCTACCCCCTATGTGGGAAAAAGCATGACTATATGTATGTTTTTTTTTATTAATTTTTTTATATGATAAAAGTGACGGAACGAGCAGAACGTTCACCTGATGGTAAGTGCAACGTCTGCCCATAACAAATGCTGTGTCACCCAGAAAATTTCTGTGTCACCACACTGCGCCTGTCATCCTGAGACATCAGTTATTAAGTCTCATATGCCCAGTGATTACCCTAGCTCTCAGTGCCCTTCCAACCGAAACACAGTAATGTTTCACATTACTGCTTCACGGCATAATAACTGGCCATGGGGTGGTACCTATCTAGACGGATTCCTGCACAGGAATCCTACCACCAGTATATATATATATATATATATATATATATATATATATATATATATATATTATTTATATATATATTATATTATGTTCGGGCGTAACTTTTTAGTTTATGAAAAAATTTCAATAATTCTTTTGTTAAAAAGAGGGTATCGTAAGAGTGCTCCCATATAATTTTGTATCTATGTTCCATTTAAGTTCTTATGAAAGGATCCATGTCAAAATATAAGCATGTTCGGAGCTGATGTGTTGTAGTCGGAGTTTTGATAAAATATTTTATTAATATTTAATATAAATTTTTACATACATTGTTATAATAATTGTCAATATTAAATGATTATCCAATTAATTAGTATATACAGAAATCCGTTACAGTTTTTATTTATCTTACACATTATAGCGCCTCCAAGTGCCGACCTTGACATCGATTCATTCGACGGTCAAATATGATAAAAATGTATTGTAAATGTATTATAATTATGACACCAAGGAAACGCGATGCGTTCCATAGTTTTAAAGTACATACGTTAAAAATATGGAACTATATCAGTTCATAGTCAGTCATAGTTCTATTAAAATAAAAATATTTTATCGCATTTAATTTAAACTATTTATAACCCGAAGTTTCCGGCGCTTTACAGCACCCGTGGTCACGGGGGGACTGAGGTGACAGATGTCCTGATGTCATAGTTAACCCGGAGTACCTTCAGCTTTTAATTATTATTTTTAGTCCGATCTATGCAGAAAGAGCTTACTGTGTCTTGAAGCCTTACACTGCTTGGTTTTTGATTTAATGTTATTAATAATAAGATCCCAAGCCGGCGGTAGTACCCAACCATCTTCCCTATTGAAATTTCAGTAGCCTCTCGAATCATCCTTGGTAGGAATCGGTGTTCTTTTGCAAGGATTTGTGGTCTATCAAATCTGATGAAATGGTTGGGGCGATCCAGAACGTGGTCACAGGCTGCAGACGTCCTAGAGCGTCGATGCTTCACATCAGCTATATGTTCTTTGACGCGTTTTTCTTTATTTAAATGTGCAGCATTCGCATAAATATAAGAAACCAGTATATAGTCTAAAATTTGCTATTATTAATTAAAAAAATATTGCTAAAGTAAATGAAAGGATTCGTATAATAATAACGCCTTGCCCTTTCGACGCTTCTCTTCTTTACCGGCCTGGTTATTTACGGTCTGGCATATGAGAAGATATTCCCCTTCCCGTAGGAGTTGACGATGTTTTACAGACATACCATCCAGCAGCGCGTGCCGGACCAGATAGCAAATCAGCAGAGTCATCAGAGTGCTAACTGCTTGACGGCAGAGTTACTGTCACTGATTGTGCCTACCTTGACGGACTACTAAATAGGAGTCTTAACACCATTAAAGATGTGTGAAATAAGTCAGAATCCATTATCAACTTTCTAAAAATTATGAAGGTTTCATATATGTCTTCTCTGTTGGCGTTTGTCTTCTGGGCTACGGTCGTGAGCTTAATGATTTTTTTTTTTGAGAAAAGTAGTAGCTTTTTTTAGTTTTGATACATTTGATATATTGTGTCAATCACACAACCATTTTTGTAATAGTTGAACTTACGTCATCAAAAACTTTGTAGCCCTTTTAAAGCATATTGCACCCACTATAATTAACAAATAAGATGATTTAGGCCGTTTCAGTAACTTATACTTAAAACATAACTTTCTAAAACTCTGAAATCTAACAGACATTCACGATACGAGTAGCTGTGCAAGATTTGATAATAACAAGGAATTTTATATTACTAATGAGTATATTTTTCCTTCCAGTGTGGTAGCGGCTTAAGAGAATCTACCACCCCGTGGGAGTCGTAATAGTCGACAGAGGAAATATTAAAACCAGAAAATGGGCAGCAGCATCTTCCTGGAATATCAGAAGAAATAAACTGCGGTTGCCAACCCGCCTACCAAGCGTGGAAACTATTGCAAAATTCCGCCTAAAAATGAGAGCTACAAACTTTTGTAGCAATCTACGGGGGAGGCATATGTTCAGCAGTGGACTGGTGATAGGCTGAAATGATGATATATGATGATATTTTTCAGAACACGTAGTAATAAAGTTACATCCTATAAATGCTGCTTAATGCTGTACTACTCAGAACCGAAACCGAAAAGTCAAGAAGAAAAGTCCGCCACGCTGCTCCAACGCGATTTTATCGATTTCAAATGTCTTCGAAATATTTTTTTGCTTCATCGTTGAGCACGCAATAAATTAATTAGCACTTAAAATAACAATTTAAGAGGTGCCAGCAACGGGAATCGAACTCAGGTCACTCGCGTACTTATTTTTTACATTTAACTTTATTACATTTAAGGCCGGTCATAGAGCTACAACAGCTCTAATTAGAATTCAAATGTAAAAAAAAAAATATTTATCACTACCATCGTACCAGTTTTCTTTCTAACTAAAATAAAAAAAATACTTAAAAAAATACGCCGTACTCGTAAGGTACAAGTCTAAGTTACTAAGTTAGTCATTATTCTCAGGATCTAATAAAACTCCAAAATATCTACTATCTAATCAATAATCAAAATAATCTCGCAACTGTTCATTAAGCTTGCTAAACAATGATTATGAAATATTTAGCTATTTTAATTAGGTAGAAAGTGAACGAGGTTCTAATAGAGTGAGGTGTCTACCTAGAGATAAATACTGAAATGTCTCGATATGTTGAAACAGTCTGTCTCACCATACTATTGAGCTAGAGATAATTTATGTTCTCATAGCAAAAGATCGATCGAAATTAATACAAATAAAAGTAGAAGCATCAATTTTTAGTATAGATATATCCTTTATAAGCTTTTTTTATCTTTATGTATGATCAATTTCGAAAAGGAAGCGAGGGCGTCCTGTTCGAAATTGGCCCGATAGGCATCTTAGCTTTTGCCCTATTATAAAAATATTGTTATTATTAAATTGCTATGGATTTTTCTGTATACTATTATTCTGTTACATTCTGTATTGACATTTGAGTACAGAAATACTCAAAGATGAATACATGTAAGATGAGACCCCTGGGTTGTAGGTCACAAGGAAAATAAAGGATGTTACATCTCTGAATGTTTGTGGGAATGAAAATGACTTAACAACTATAGCTATTATAAAACGAATTAACTATTTTTTTAACATATCTCTGATAGTTTTTTTCTAGATTCCTCTAGAAAATGTAGGAGCACGAACATCAGGCTGCACGGTGATTTCGCGGGCTTCTCACAGTATATTCCTGATATGTTTCTATGCCAATCCCTGGTAATACGGAGATTAAAATTAAAAAAAAGTTATTTAGTGATTCCGTCAGCGGAACTTTTTACTCATTTAATAGTACTACTTTTTTACGGGTTTTATCGCGTTTTATTTAAATGTGTAATATTCGCGTAAATAAAAGAAAACATCATTTAATAGTATTGTAATTGTGCGGCAGTAGAAAAGCACTTACCCCTTTCTTACGTAGATGTCGTAAGAGCCGACTAAGGTATGGTACGGACAGCCTTTATTCGAGCAGAATATCACCATTACATGCAATGCTGTCGCTATACTGCTCGTGGGAACGCAATGGGGAGTAAGAATTTTTTGACTCATAACAAAATGGCGGTGACGTGATACGCCTCCTGTCTTTTCCCGCGAGAGCGAAAAGCGGGCTACGTTAGTCGCATATTGGAAAAAGGAATTACCGACCAAACAGAAACGCGACCGAACGCAAACGTCGCCCGCGAAACATGCTAGACGAGACGGACGTCTCAGCTCTTCCTGACCACGATACCGTAACACAGTATCCGATGAAGCTGTAAAAGCCGAGAAGGCTAACTGCAATTACATCACCGAAAATATATATATCACCGAAAATATATATATGGGAAAAAGGCGTGACTGTACGTATGTATGTACTATGAAATATTACAACGACCGCGTGGTTTAATGTTTATCGCTATATTAGTAGTTAGTACTGGACTACTGATATGTACGCCACGGGTCGTAGGTTCGACCCCAGAGAGAGCCAACATTTGTGGTTATCCACAAATTGTTTTTTTTTTCGGGCCTGGTTGCATCCGTAACATGATACACGAGAAATCCTAGTGTAGGGAAAGGTTTTTTAAAGAAAATAAGTATTACTTAAGTAATAACTTTTACTCTGTCGACCCACTCCAGATTTTTTGTAGGTTTTTTTTTCTTTTTTTTTTAAAGAATAGGAGGCAAACGAGCAGGTGACTCACATGATTGTAAGTGATCACCGCCGCCCATGAACACCTACAATACCAGAGGAATAGCAGATGCGTTAAAAAGTCATTGACCTTTTCAAATTATGTATGGTATTTCGAATATTACCCATACATATTAGTCCTAATGAATATTTTTTTACAAAATAAGGGCAAAACGAGCAATCGGTTCGCCTGATGGTTAGTGATCACCGCCGCTCAAGAACATCCGCAATACCAGAGGAATTCCGGGAATTGCCGGCCTTTGGGAAAGCTAAGCTCTGTTCTTGAAAGTCCCTAAAAAGTTAAAAAGTAAAGTTTCAGCCTATAAATGTCCCACTGCTGAGCACAGGCCTCCTCTCATTTCTGAAAGGGTTTTGGAGCTAGGAAGAATCCGCCACGCTGCTCCAATGCGGGTTGGCGGACTTCACATGCCCTCGAAATATTTCTATTCCTCAGACATGCAGGTTTCCTCACGATGTTTTCCTTCACCGCTAAGCACGTGGTAAATCAGCACTTAAAATTGTAGAACAATATTAGAGGTGCCGGCACCGGGGTCGAACCCAGGTTACTCGCTTACTATGAAATTAAAGGCGAGCACCAGGCCCCTGAGCTACCACGGCTCCCTAAGTCAAAAGAAAAACCCCTGGCGTCCCCAATTCCACAAAGCGACCCGCGTGACAATAAATTCCTTGAGAAACGCATTGTGGTGGAATGCCAACCATAAAGGTGATCAAGGCATCATCAAGGTGTCAATGGCATTTTAAGTCTTGTTAGCTCAGCTTATTTCGGACCTTTAATTTTTTTTTTTTTTACGTTAGAGGAGGCAAACGAGCAAGCGGCTCACCTGATGGTAAGTGATCACCGCCGCCCATGAACATCTACAATACCCGAGGAATAGCAGATGCGTTGCCGGCCTTTGAGGAAGGAATAGGCTCTTTTCTTGAAGGTCCCTAAGTCGTATCGTCGTATCCTTTAATTTTAACGTTCTGATCAAACCTTTTGCCACTTTCAGGCGGAAGCTCGGTGAAATTCTGTCTCGTTTCTTAATAAAAAAAGCTATTCACAAAAAATATTATTATTGACTCAAATGAAAGAATATGACGCAAACTTGACAGCGTGACAAGTTTATTGCAAATATTTTTTTTATCCTTGCCCGCTGTTGCATTCATTTACTGTTCGCAGAGATAATGAAAGTGAAATTCGATTTCGGTAAGAGTTTATTTTTTTTAACACCTAACCACACCGCCAGTGTGTTAATGCTGCCACGAATTTAAATAAGTCTCTTGTCCCTTTAAAATTGTCGAAGAAAAGCTGAAAACTAATCATACAATAATTATTTTTTCCTTTAAGAATTTTTAAATCACACACGCGAAAACCAACTACTTGCGTTTTTACAAAAAAATTGGCTACGGCTGAGATTGATTCTGGGACACGCAGAGTAGCAGTCAGGCACTCTGACCACTCGGCTACGCGGTCGTCAAATTGTAAATTTAATTTACTTCTAACAAAAAATACATTCAAAATAAAATTCAGTGAAAAAATGTTCTTTTCATTGCAATAAGTAGAAACAAATGCGATCCCGTATTTTATAGGATAACGTGATAAGGCGAATTAAACGTGTTCATCTGATGGTAAGTGCAATGCCACCCAGATATGACCCGGAACATTTCTGTGTGGCACAAACTTACTTTAGTTACTAATAAAATTAAATCAAAAACCAAGCTTAACACTGCAAGACTCAAGACAGACAGTGGAGCTGAGCTTCAGTCTGCGTAGGTTGGACCAAAAATACTAATTAAAAGCTGAAGGTAACGCGGGTTAATGACATCGGGACGTCAATCATCTCAGTCTCCATAGGTGCTGAAGAGCTCGAAACGGTGGGAAATAAATAGTTAAAATGAACGCGATAAATAAGAATAAATATAATTTAAAATCCCTAAAGCTAAGTTTTATTAAATTTATTATTTTTGCGTAAATACAAATCATTATGTATGTTTTATTGTTATATAGACGAAGTCCTATAATATGCTATTTAATTAAATGGAAATAAGATTTATAACTTTAGTCATAATAATAATCTTAGTGGAATTGTGGTTCTTTCTTTTTTAACATCCGCTATTGCACCCGTAACCAATGTACTCAAATCCTTAATGTATCTACTAGCATTTATAACAACGGAGGTTGTTTTAAGGGTCAACATACAATTTGGATGACTTCGGTCGATGCGGTAATCAACCGGTTTGCGATATTTATTTTTACACTAAGCAGTTTTCTTTCAAATTAATAACATTAGCATAGGGATTACTAATTAAAAAATACTTTATTTCTACTTGAATTAAGATACTATCATAGTTACGGAACATCGGCTTGGGAATGCCAAATTATAAGTTCAAAAAACTGTGTTTTGTCTAAGAAACACGTTCTATGAGTCGTAGATTATGTTTGTACATAATTTAATTTTTGCGGTATGGAATATTTTAATGAAAAAATATTTAACAGAGGAATATTATGATTTTTTTTAACAAAATCTATTAAGTTTACGACTTAAATGTAAATTAAAAAGACATTTATTACGCAGCCGTTAATAAGATTTGCAACCAAATGTATATAGTTTCCGGAGATGTTTTTATTTTCAACTAGCGAGTAGCGACTCGTACCGGCTTCTCACGGTCGCAATTGACTAATGAAGAAAACCAGAAGTGCGCTTAGCTAAAAAGTATTAGTATTTTTGCTTTATAACATTTCTCCATCTTCAGAACTGTCAAACTGAACGTCACTTTTTGTTTTATTGAATCCAAATTTCCGACTTTTCCAGTGAAAATTTTCTTCGATACAAATCTTCTCCTATCAATTAAAAACATAATTAAAAAATCAGCCAAATCCGTCGAGCCGAAGAGTGATGATCTGTCATACATGCGGCAGTTGATTTTTGTTTATATAGAAGAAAGAAGAAGAACATAATAGATAGATTTGTTATAAGCTCGCTGTAACGGTGACGTCGTGCGTGTGGATATAGACTTTCAATAGTTAAGGGTTTGATGCTATACCGTAGATGGCGGTCTGTGGAATTTTATCGAAAAAATGTTCATAGCTACGGATCTGTCGAAAAAAACACGATGAAAAGATGATCTAATTATTACCTACACATTCTGTAACTACACTACCTTTGTGAAATTTATGTCAATAGCTTTAGTAGTTCCCGAGTTTAAGCCGTTCGTACAGACATATGATATTATGAAAATGGATAGATTAGCCCGAAAGCTTTTCTTATGGTGCCCAAGAGGACCGGCCTCGGCTCGGTCAATTACTTCAATCGGGAGGACAATATTACTACTACTATTACTAATATCAGGATTATTATGAAATAAGTTTACCACATGGAATGCGTTTACGCTGGAGAAAAAATGACGCAAGAAACTCCAGCGACGCTTCTATTAATGACACTGTTGCTAGGGGAGAACCGGCCTGAGATGCGGTGGTATCGTGAATAACTTTGTCTGATACGCCCTCGCCGATGTCGGGGGCGTATGATTGTGATGTTGTGTGTGCGTGTCGTGCTTAGTAGAGCGCTTGGGCCCTTGTGGTCGCATCGTCAGGGTCGAGGACGTGCCTCGGTCTCCTTTTTCCGCGAATCAAGTTTTGGTGTAACGCGAGGGGGTTGTATGTGGCGGCACTCACAACCAGTGGATTGTGGTGCGTGGCGGCAGAGTCGAAGTATCGGCGGGAGGCCAACGTTAGATATTGGGCTATGGTAGGTAGCCCTAAATCGTTATAAAGATTAGCAAACACCACAGTGCTTCCGTGGCTTTGCGCATGAATCGATTTTGTAGAACTTGAAGTTGGTGAATTTGACGCGGGGAGGCATGCGCAATTACGGGGCTTGCGTATGTCATAATTGACCGAATACAGGCTTTGTATAATGTAATTTTATTACGTAGGGACATTTTAATATTTTTATTTAATATCGGATGTAGTCGGCCGAGGACGAACGCCGCTCGGTTCCTTACTCTGTTAATATGTGGACCGAAGCTGAGTCTCGAATCTAATAGGACGCCTAAGTATTTAACTGCCTTTTCCGAGGGGATTGGACTATCTAATAACTCGATAGGTAGGGTAGGGAGATGTGGCGTTATGCGCCGCGAGAAGTACATTGCTACACTTTTGGTGGGGTTGATCTCGATCCTCCATTTCCGAAACCAGTTCCCGAGGGTTCGGGCTGCGGATTGGAGGCGTTTAGAGATAGTGTCTGGATTACGTCCAGACACCTAGACGCAGCTATCGTCTGCGAAGAGGGTGAGTTCGACGCTGCTGGTATGCGGTATGTCGTTCGTGAAAAGGGTGTAAAGTACGGGACCTAGGACTGAGCCTTGTGGTACGTCGGCTTGGATGGGATGTGATTCGGATCGTACCCCCTCGACGCAGTAGCGGAAGGTCCGAATCTCGTATGATTTGTACGAGGCGATCTGGAACACCGAGTCTATATAACTTGTATATGAGCCCGTTGTGCCAGACCTTGTCGAATGCTTTCGCCACGTCGAAGAAGAGCGCTCCGGTATGAAGCCTGCGTATAAAGCGGGATTGAATGTGCTCCGTTATGCTGTGCACCTGCTGGGTGCATGAGTGTTTGACTCGAAATCCAAACTGCTCGTGGATGGGGATCCCTCGAGACTGCATGAAGTCTCTTAAGCGGGCGAGAAATAGGCGTTCGTATATCTTGCCTAGAACCTTGAGGAGGATCGGACGGGACTTGAATTCTCTCTCATTTTTCTTTGTATTCACCTTACTACCTTAAATACTGTTAACCCCTTATTAAACTAAAAATCTGAGTGAAAATTAAATTCGAGGTTACGTATGATAGGAACTTTTACATACATACAGCCACGCCTTTTTTCCGTATAAGGGGTAGAGGGAGACTACATTTCTCCTCCGCGGGGAACTAAACGTGACGGGTGGTGAATCACGTCGCCGTCTTTTTGGTACGAGTAAAAAAAATCTGCCCCCGTTGCTCTCCCACGAAGATTATAGTAACAGCTTTGCATATTATGGTATTATGAAGCACGAATAAAGGCTGTCCGTACAATACCTTCTCGCCTCTTACGACACCTCAGTAGGAAAGAGATAGGTGCTATTTTTTTGATAAAGAAACGAGACGAGCAAAACGTTCACCTGATGGTAAGTGCAACATCTGTTCATAACAGAAGCTGTGTTACTCAGAATATTTCTGTGTAACACCACACTGCGCCCGTCACCTTGAGACGTTAGTTCTAAAGAAGTTGGCTATTCATATATTTATTATATTCTATTCTGCCGGACACCTATCGGCATCCGGAAGTTTATGATAATATTAATATGATGTCATTGGATTATAAATCAACTTTGGCAGTATAACGTTTTTAATTAACAGCTAACGAATCTGAAACAAAATAAATCCCATCGATTTTTTAAGTTTTGATCAGCAGTTTGCTAACGCTATGATAGCAATGATACGTAACAACATTAATCACTTTAATAAACTAAAAAAAAAGCGATGTTCATAATGTAAATACCAGGACCAAGCACAAATTAACAATGCCAGTTACTTGACTTCACAGAGTCAGTAACTCTTTCATGGGACACTGTATATTTTACAACAAAATCCCTGAAAGTGCACGGTCAACAATCAAAAAGTTCAAACTTTTTATTAAACAGTCTTTTTAAAAAGCGGTTATTATAATGTTAAAGAATACATAGATTATGGTAGCTACGGGGAATGACGCTGATCGTGATCGCTGCCAGGATAAATATCCCCCGTTACAGGTTCATTATAAAGATGAAGAAATCTTCATCTTTATAATGAACCTGTAATTGTACATTAATTATAAAATTACTAAAAAAATCCCGCTGGGTTTCTTGTTGGTTCTTCCCAGGCAAGAGGCATTTGTTTGCGAACCAGCAGTATTAGGTACGCTACATTGAAATAGTGACACTGCTCGTGATTTGCTCGTCTAAGGGTTTAGAGTATTCGTATCGATTGACCTCTATCTCTGTCTCTCATTTGAATATAGATAGAGCCTTGTGTCTCAACAGTGTGAACTACATGCAGATGATGTATTTGGATAAAAAGGCTTATCTTAACCTCGTAACGGCAAACATAAGAGATAGAGCGACGATACATGGTGTCATGATGTAGGAGGCCTGCTCAACAGTGAACTGTAATGATGATGATGAGTTGTCATTTCAACACTGTTAACTAGCTAGCCAGCTTTAAAATTATAACAATGGAAATATTATTGGTTTTTTTTTGGCAACGATATTTAATTAAAAATCTTACATACACAAAATAAAAGTGGCAGTTGGTATGTGATTAACTCCAAATATTTTTTCTGTTGTATATTATTTTATTTAAAATCTGTCTCTCATCTTCGCTTCTTCGCCTGAAATATTTTCTACTTAGGATTAACTGAATCCAATTACACGAAATTGGCAAACATTATCTATAGTAACTCTGTAATCTTGGGTTTTGTTTTATTATAACATCACAAATACTTCTGAAGTTACATAATTAGTGTACTTAAATATGTGTACATGTGAATTCAGCCTTTAATTATAAAAAATAGTAAATTAACAAATTATAAAGGTCGCGCTTCTGAGCACAGGCCTCCTCTCATTTCTAAAAGAGTTTTGGAGCCCGGAACATACTTTGGGGTTGACGGATTTCACATGTTGTCGCAATATTTTTATTTCTCAAACAACGTGCAGGTTTCCTCACGTTGTTTTCCTTCACCAACTAGCACGTGGTAAATCAACACTTAAAATTGCAGAGCAACTTTAGAGGCGCCGGCACTGGGGTCGAGCTTAGTGGACGGGCGCTCGTCTCAAATATTTGTTTATTTTGACCTTTAATAGAGTAACCTTAAATTGATTTTCGCCGCCTGGTTATTTATATGTAACGGAATTCTAACACTACTCTAATCTATTGAAAGTTGCGGCCGTGACTTTAGCTATAAAATAAACGGATGTTTCTTTCTTTGTTGTATATGCAATAGAATGCTGAATAGAAAGCTGCGATAAAGACGCTGTTGTAAATTTGAGAGTACGCGAGCAACCTGTGTTAAATTTCTAGTAAAAATGTAAATCTTCTTTATATATAAAAGGAGTAACTGGGTGACTGACTGATCGACGCTCAGCCGAAACTAGTGCGTATAGAGCCATGAAATTTTGTACAGGGTCAACCTATATAACAAAGGTGAGCACTGAGAAGGAATTTTTGAAAATGGGGTTAAATAAGGGGATTTATGAAGTTAAAAATATGGAAATTGGTGTTTAAGCTTCTGTTCGTAAGCAAAAGTCAGCTGTGATAGCGTTTTTGGAAATATATCTCCTGGGGAGGTAAAACGAGGGATGAGAGTTAGAAGAAAAGACGTACTTCTTATTTTAAGGTATAAATATGGAAATTGATATTCGGGCCTCTGTTTATAAATTAAAGTCATTTGTATCAGCGTTTTTGAAAATTCATTCTCTAAGGGGGAAAAACGGACGTTTCTACAAGAAGTGCCTAATTTTTGAGATTATAATTATTGAAATCGGTGTTTAGGCGTCTGTTTATTGATAAAAGTCAGTTTCATCGGAGTTTTTAAAATTCATCGGCAAATTCATCAGCTTTATAATTATTCAGTGTTATAAATGTATCAAAATTATTTTGTTTATAAATAAGACCTTAAAAATACTGTTTATCAAACGTTATTAAAAATAAGTTTAAATGTTATTGATAATTGTATAGAATACACGTTTAATGTCGGCAGGATGATGGGTTAACAATTGATTTACAAGTCGTTTTTTTTTTCATTTTGATCATAAAACTTGAATATTAATAAAATCGGCCTAGGTTATCGACCTCGATAATCACAATATGAGGCAATAAATGTTAAAAATTATTTAAAATCGTAGAACCGGTAGTGGATTAGAAAAAGTAATGAATATCACCGATCGGGGTCCGCTTTTTATGCGGGTGAAACCGCAAGGCGCAACTAGTTTATTATAAAACAGCAGAGGCTACGCTCTGTACCAGGATTTACTCGCGGGCCTCCTGCTCGCGAGTCTCTATAGACGAAGCAATAAAAGCCATAGGGCTATTTGCACACTACACACTCAAAAAAAAAACTGTACCAGGATTTCTCCTTCATAATTATTGCGTTTTCTCCTTCATAATTTTTGCGATCATTAAGTAATCGGGAGTTGTTGTCTATTGTTCCATATCTTTTATTTAATTTTATCTTTATTCATTCGACTATCTTACTTCCGTTAATTAAACCTAGTATAAAGAATATGCAATAAAAACCAAAATCCTGGCCGATTTTGAACCCAGCGATATCTACCGGTAAATAAAACTAGTGAAGTAACTGATTATAAATGTCACATTGCTGAGCAACGGCTTCCGGTGATTTCTGCGACGACCTTACGGGTTAATAACGAGAAGTTATTATTGATGACCTGAAGTTATTGGAATTTTGTTTGAAAATATGGTGACTAGTTCATGACTTGCCTTAACAATGTTTTAAGCGACAATTTGAACGTTATTTTCATGTGAGTAAGCAATAAAATTGAAGTGCTTGAAATTTACCCCTTTGCGCAAATTCAGGCAGTTGTATTGTTGAAAGTCACTTCGTTCAGCTGTTTTGTTTCATTTCGGCAAACCCGAGTAAAAGACGACGAGCGTCATACGAACAGGGAAACCGCAACAAGAGCGGTAGTTTTTCTTCAGGAGGGAATGTCTCAGAGAACTGTAGCAATACGCCTTATTGCTCAATCCGGCGAAGCTGTAAAAGCCTTCGGGCTAACAGTGACCATCTGTCATAAAATAAAAACGCTTTTAGGAGACAGTGTAGTCTAGACAGATAGTGTGTCTAGAAGTCGTGGATCAGGAAGAGTTCGAGAAACAACTGCGCAGTAAGACCCTTATATCTGCCTAATTGCGCGTCGGGGTCGTACGGTAATTGCTCGGTCCTTACAAAATCGGTTACTGGTAACTACTGGAACCCGAGTTAGTGATCCAACTATCCGAAATCGAATCCGAGAGGACGGGCGATTTTCCTGAATGCCTGTGGTTTGGCTTAAATTGTTAGGGTCCATCGTGCAGCACGGTTTACACGTGAGCATGCGGACTTTATCACGATTAATTAGAGATCTATAGTCTTTACCGACGAGAGTAAAGTTCAATGTCATAGTGATAATAGACGTGTACGCATGTGGAGAAGAACAGACGAAATATTCCGAACCTTGCTTCCACGAACATCGTCGGGGTTGCGTCCCATATTCAGCTCAACAGGCGAAACGAAGCCGGTAATTCTGGATGATGTTGGTCGAGCGTGTCATCAGGGGGTCTACTACGAAAATCGAAATACGGGAATTTCGGCAAAGGTGCGAAAGAATGCCTTCTGTAGAAGTAGCATCCGAAGTTTTTTGGTAGGGTAGGGGTAGGGTTTATGTTTGACGTCCGTTGTTGCTTAGAATCGATACGAAACTTTGTACTTCGATTTTCGTAGTAGGCACCCAACCCCACATCATCCTCTTTCCACAAAGTGCTGGCAAAACGCTCGCGCACGTATGTACCATATGGCCCGTTTTCCAAAAAGTGGACTCGCGAATATCATGGTTTCGCCGTGGCGTGCGTTAAGTCCCACTTCGCAAACTCGATGTTTTTTATTTTTGGAAGTAAGTGACGTAACCTAGTTCACCTTTAAGTGCCAGCCCAGTGCAGTACCACAAATATCACCAATAATTATCATAATAAAAATAATATTTCACTCCAATATAAACACAAATCAAGGTGATCGCCGCCATTTTGGTACGATACAAAAAAAATCTTACTCCCCATTGCGTTCACACGAGCAGTATAGTGACAGAATTGCATACTTAGGTAGTAATTAGCACGAATAAAGTCTGTCCTGTACAATAACTTAGACGTCCCTTACGTCACGTCGGTAGGAAAAAGGTAGGTGCTATTCAACTCTGCCGGACACCTATCGACTAAAATAAAGTAGCCGGCTATGTATGTCCTACTGCTTAGCACAGTTTACCTTTCATTTTTGAGAGGGCTTTGGGCTTTTGGTCCGCCACGCTGCTCAGTGGATTGGCGGATTCCTCATGTCCTAGAAATGTTTTTATTACTCAGATACAGGTTTTCTCATGACATTTACCGCTGAGCACGTGGTAAGCCAGTACGTACAACTGCATAACAGTTTTAGAAGTGCAGGCGCGGATTGTACTCTATAAAGAATATAATTCATAAAACTTAAGTACGAATTCCGATTCTTTTTTTTTAATATTAACATTATTTACTCCCCTATTGGAACTGATACGCCTGTTAATAAATAACTAATGGGCCGTAATGCAGTGTATTTATCAGAGTAATCCATCTATTTTCATATCCACTCAACTCTCTGTTTTTCGATGCTCGTTTTAATTTATCACATGTTTGTTCATTGATGCTCTGTAGATTGTTTTTGTGTTTATAGGAGAAAGTGACGAGACGAGCAAAACCATTCACCTGATGGTAAGCGCAACGTTCGCCCATACATAACAAATGCTGGGTCACCCAGAATATTTCTGTGTGGAATCGCACTGCGCCCGTCACCTGAGACATAAGTTCATAAGTCTCATACGCTCCGTGATTACGCTAGCTCTCAGTGCCCTCTAAACCGAAACACGATAATGCTTGCACTCTAATGCTTCACGGCAGAATAAGTGGCCCTGGGGTAGTACCTACCTAGACGGATTCCTGCATACAAATCCTACCACCAGTAAAATATGCCCCGAGGTTATACTAGCTCTCAGTGCCCTTCAGACCGAAACAAAGTAATGTTTGCTTACATTTGCCTACCTAGACGAATCTCTGCATAGAAATCCTCCGACCCTTAATTACATTATTACCAAAAATAATCATCGTAAAATTCATAATAATTACCTCAATCCTTCAAATTAAATTAACGGTGTTCACTTTTTTTTGTTAAAAGTACCCGCAACCGACGAGCGTGTATGAAAACGCTAATGAAAGTAGAACAAGCGAAAGATGCGTGTCGGGATCTTAGCAAGTGGAAAGAATGTGTCTCTGCCTACCTCAATGGGAAAGAGGCGTGACTGTATGTATGTAGGTGAAATAAAGCAATTAAAACACTTACTTCCGAGATGCGATGAGATGTGGTAGTAGGTTCTCTATATATTGTGAAGGTGAAGTTATCGCTTTTAGCCATCTTGACTTTTACAGCTTCATCGGACAACTAAGCTCTGGTTGGGTAAGACTACACGGCATAAATACATAAATGAAGAAGTATCCGATGAAGCTGTAAAAGCCGAGAAGGCTAACAGCAATTACATCACCGAAAATATAATACATAAATGAAGTTAATCATCATCATACAGTCACGTGACTATCGCGCCTAACGTGTCTCGTGAGATAGTTCGTCTTTTTATTCCTTCGAATATAAGTCATCTATTCCTCCTTTAGCGCTGACGACTCGTTGTATCGGTAATTCTGGGCGGTGAAAGTTCAGGTGTGTCGTGTCAACGCGGTGGGCCGTAGCGTGTCACTTGGTTTTCTAACACATTTTGCTGTGTTTCGGTCTGAAGGGCACTGTGAGCTAGCGTAATCACTGGGCATTTGAGACTTAAGAACTGATGTCTCAGGGTGACGGGCGCGGTGCGGTGTCGCACAGAAATGTTCTGGGTGACACAGCATTTGTTGTGGGCGGACGTTGCACTTACGATCAGGTGAACGTTTTGCTCGTTTCGTCACTGTACAATAAAAAAAAAAAACATTTGATGAACTTTTGAACATGTTTTTGATTAGCTGTCAAGAATTACTGTATGAGGGAAAATCGGTTTGAATTAATATATTCCATTTATTAAATAATAATAATAATACAACATTAAAACATTAGCAACAAATTCACTACGCATGCTGTGGTTACCTATTAAGAATTTTTATTTATTTTTAAGAACTTTTAATTATTAAGAACAATTAAATATTATCCGCCATAGTTATAAATTTGTGTCTTGAGTTGGTAATCCAATAAATAAATAAATAAATATTAGCAAAAGTAAAGTTATATTCCGTTGGAAAAAGTTACAAAAGTGAATTTTGTTATATAAATTTATTGCATTTAATAGAGCGACAACCTACGTTACGCTGTTAACCCACGGTATGCTGCTCTGCGTGAGAATTATTATACTATGTAATTTCATATCCTACGTTCGGTAACATAGTGAATGTTGGGTTGCAAAAGGTGCCTTTAAATTCGGCCTCAGATAATCCACATTATTGACCACTATCAGTCATCGCTAATTCATTTTTTATGTAAGTTAAGGCGCTGTATAAGTACACCAGATAATATTTCACCATTATAGAATACCTGTTATACATTTATAGAGACATCGGACCTATCTATAACAATATGCAGTTTTATCGCTAAAGACACGCTTATTGGTGGACATAATAGTGACGGACAGCCACGTCTAAGGTGCGAAGGGCCGGCCTTTACAATCGCCAGTCCGTCTGCCGAGCGTGGCGATTACTAACAAAAGATGCCAGTTGACATTTTACAGGCTATTGAAGAAGCGAAGGCTTCTTCTCGCTTCAATAGCCTGCAAGGTCCTTGGGTAAGAAGCTAAAATTTGTTCCAACACAAAAGGCGTATAATAAGATTATACGCCTTTTTTGAAATTCATTTCACATTGATACCTCTAAATGTTCCTGAACAAATATAATCGAAAATAAGTTATTTTCCACCTTTCAGAATTCCTAGGTCACCGAGAATCTCACAGGTATATTAGCGAGATTAAGACGATATCATAAAACGTTTACGAAAAGCCGTGTCTTCATATTATATTGCGCTGCAATTTTAACTTTTAAATTATTTTATTTTTACATATTCCGAGGTAAATTATCTATCAAAAACATCGCCAAATTATTTAATGTAGTTTTGCGATTTACAAGGACTTATTATTAACAGATATATATTGTGCAATACAATGCATAAACACGACAGTTCATTGTCGACCTGATTTATATATTATTATTTTTTATATCATTAGTATTTTTTTATTATAACCATATGTGAATTCCGTGAAGCAGCAGCATAATAAACTTTTGTCAGTCTCATTGCCCTCTCTACAATAAAAACAGAGTGGTGCCGTGTAATGGTAAGTCTATTGGTTTCGTATACACTTACGTGGGGGTGGAAAGTGTTCCACCGGGGGCGTCCTGAAGGATTAGAGATTACCTGAATTGCTTAATTCTCACAATATAAGCAAAATTATGGTCGTTTGGTACTTTAGATGACAGAGAGCGTTAGCCAAGAGAATAACCTAGAATATTTTAATTTAAGACTCGGTTTACCAAGGGGTAATTTTGACCCCTCTGAACTAACTAAAAGTTAATTTTATTCAAAAATTCTGAGCGTATTTTATGTAAATATTTTAACTAATTTTTACTTACTTTAAGAAAATTTGAATATAATCGAAAACTATAATCTTATATTATACGTATATAGTATTCAAATTAATTTTATTACATCTAGCTAGCTAATTTTTCATTTATTCGCTTACTTTATTTTCTTCAATAATTTTATAGCATTTGGCAACACGTAAAGGCGTATACTCGTATATTGGCCTAGGAACGAATTACCTGACTGTTATGTCGAGGAGCCGGTATTAGCCTGTGACCTGTTCCTTGAATTTTTATTTTTGTTTGTTTCACATTATAGTAGCAATTCATTTAACATTACTAATATTCCTGTTCCACTCTAATTAAACTTTAAATCTTGTGATATAACATATATAACAATAGTTGCGTGCTAGGAACTGGGATGTTGTATCGCGGTCCCTGCCCACAACCATAAGGTGTTCCTATGCAGGAATCCTGTAACGGTACCACTGCTGTGCCAGTTATTCTGCCGTGAAGCAGTAGTGTGCAAACATAACTGTGCTTCGGTTTGAAGGGCACTGAAAGCTAGCGTAATCACTGGGCATATCAGAATTGATGTCTCAGGGTGACAGGGCGCAGTGTGGTGTTACACATAAATGTTCTGGGTGACACAGCATTTGAGACAGTAGCTGACGTTGCACTTACCATCAGGTGAATGTTTTTCTCGTTTCGTCACTTTCATAAAATAATAAAAAAACATCACGGACTTATGCATATTAACAACATTTTCATATTATATTAAGAGGCCATAGTAAAATATATTTAGAGTTTAGTTCTAGTCTATAGATAGCTCTTATGGCCTTTACTGCAAAGCAAAAATAGTTTCCCCATCAGTCGTATTACTCATATGGTGGTAAGCGCGCCATAAAGTAAGGGCGGAGTACGCGCCCGCAATTCCCCTGGTATTGCGGAAGTCCATGGCGGTGATCACTTAAAATCAGGTTAGCCGCTCAATTGCCTCCCTAGCAAATCGAGCCATGTTCGCCAATGTTGAGTAATAATTTAATTATAACAAAGACTTCATTTCGATCGACAGTAAAATTATAGTTGAATTTTACTGTACATTTGCTGGACCGATGAATGGTGATTGAGATGAATATTGGCCGGACTGATCGAAACAAAACGCAACGTACAATTTTGTTATTTAAATGAATTTTGCAATCACTGTACACTTTCGTGAGCACTTGCTGCGTAATAAACTATCAATATTAAACATCAAAACACAAAATATTAACAGAAATTACAAAATACAATAAAAACACTACCGCCATTTTTCGAGTTGGCGCCAAAAGTCATTAATATCATTATACCAAGTTTCAAGCAAAATTTTGATCTCTGCTGTTATCGACAAAATATTTATTGTGTTTACGGTGGCGATGAAGTAAAACAACATTAATCAATCAGCGTAACAGGAAAAATAAGTCAAGGTATGTGAAGAACGTCAAAGCTATTCTGATGGTAGGATTCCTATACAGGAATCCGTCTAGGTAAGTACCACCGCAAGACCAACTATTCTGCCGTAAAGCCCACCTGTCACAATCACCATCTCAGCTTATTACTAGTCCACTACTACTGAACATAAGCCTCCCCATAGATTGCCACAAAAGTTAGTAGTTCACGTTTTGGAGGGATTTTGCCATAGTTGCCACGCTTGGCAGGCGGGTTGGCAACCGCAGTTTATTTATTCAGATGTTCTAGGAAGATGCGGCTGCCCATCTCCTGGTTTTCATTTCCCCTTTGTTGACTTTTACGACACCCACGGGATGCGATGGGGTGGTAGATTCTCTTAAGCCGCTACCACACGGCGTAAAGCAGTAGTGTGCAAACATTACTATGTTTCGGTCTGAAGGGCATTTAGGGGCTAGTGATATTACCGGGCATGTGAAACTTAAGAACTGACGTCTCATGGTGACGAGCGCAGTGTGGTGCCACACGAAGGTGTTCTGGGTGGCACGGCATTTGTTATGGGCAGTCGTTGCACCTACCATCAGGTAAACGTTTTGTTCGTCTCGTCGTTTTCTCAAATAAAAAAAGAAGCAGCGGTGGAGCAGCGTGGATATTTCAGGTCCTCGCAGACTGTTTAGAGAGCCAATGCACTCCGTCTCTCGCGCCTGCGGATTCCGACCACCTGCAGCAGGTGGCCGCGGAACTCGAACGCAGGGCTGCCATACCACCAGTGGGCGAACCACTGCCTCCAGTGACTATCGACGAAGTCACTAAGATAGTCAAAAATCTTAAAAACCGATCCGTGCCCGGCCTCGACGGCATAAACAACAGGGTGATGAAAGCTCTAACTACGCCGCTATTGTGTCTATTAGTTAGTATTTTTAACGCGCTCCTCTCCAGCTGCTCCTTCCCGGACGACTGGAAGGAAGCCGACGTTATAGGCATTCCGAAGCCTAACAAGCCGATGAACATCACGTCAAATTACCGCCCAATAAGTCTCCTCAACTCGATGGCAAAGATTTATGAGCGAATTATACTCAGTCGTTTAAAAGACTTCCAGACGAGCAGTTCGGCTTTCGCCCCGAACACTCGTGTACTTATCGAGTGCACCGCTAAACGGAGCACATTTTAGAGAATTTAAACGACCGCCCTAAGCCTGTAAGCACAGGTGCCTTATTTTTAGATGTCGCAAAGGCATTTGACAAAGTCTGGCACGACGGCTTGTATTACAAGTTGTATCACACTAAAGTGCCGGACAGACTCGTGAACATCATACGAGCCTTCTTGTCCAACCGCCTATTTCGATTCCTGGTAGAGGGAACGCGCTCTTCAAGCCGCCCTCTCCGAGCGGGTGTCCCTCAGGGCTCCTGCCTCTCCCCACTCCTTTTCTCGCTATATACTAGCGATATTCCTAGAGACCCGAAAGTCAATCTTGCGCTGTTCGCAGATGATACTGGCCCTGTACTATTCCGACAAGCACAAGGGCCGCATAACGATTCATCTCCAAGCCGCAGCCGATCGCCTAGGCGAATGGTTCCGGAAATGGAGAATAGAGGTAAACTCCGAGAAAAGCGTAGCGATATATTTCTCGAGGGGCACGCCAAAGCCCACTAGACGAATTCACACAATCGGCAACAATCAACTAGGCATGATCACCCTGTTCGGACGCCCTATTCCCTGGGAAAAGAGCGTCAAATACCTCGGGGTCACTTTAGACGCGGCGATGTCGTTCGCTGCACACATAAAAAACGTTCGAAATAGAGCGGCTTTTATCTCAAGTCGACTATATCCGTTAACTTGCTCTTCAAGCAAAATGTGCTTAAGACACAAACTTCGCCTCTATAATGACATGCATTAGACCCGTAATGGCATATGCATGCGTCGCGTTCGCACACGCGACGGGCAACCATATAAAAAAATTGCAGACCGTGCAAAATAGATTCTTGCGAGGTGCCACCGGAGCCGGCTGGTACCAACGCAATGTAGACCTTCACAGCTACTGTGAAATGCCCTTACTCTCTGAACACTTCAGAGAAGTATCACGGCGGTTTTTCGAAAAAGCCGCGGTTCATCCAAACCCGCTGGTGGTTAAAAAAAAAGCAGCGAATTATCGATCCGACAGAAACGCGACCGAACGCAAACGTCGCCCGCATAATGTGCTAGACGACGCGGACGTCTCAGCACTCCCTAACCACGATACGGTCAGTCACGATCCGAGCAACACTGTACACACAGTCAATAGCTTTAACATCACACGCACAACGTCGCGCGACCGCCGTAGAGAGCGGCGCGCAGCTATCGTTAATAACACCGCGTACACAAGATACACCCGTGTTCCAGGGCGGTTCTCACCGCCCAGAGTTACCGACACACAATTAGACAGTCCGAACGGAGGCCCGCAGCCTCCCTCGGACGGTCATTAGATGACTTCAGTTAATAATTTTATGGAGATATTCACAGTAGCGCAAGCACGCTAGCGAACGCAACGGTCCGAATTTAGATGTTTAGTAGGAGTTTATATTTATGTATTTATGTTTGGGTCAAACCAAACCTGGCACGCGGGCCCCGGGCCCGCGAGCACAGCATCCGATGAAGCTGTAAAAGCCAAAAGGCTAACAGCGATTACTTCACCGAAATTATATATACTTTTCGCCCTCGCGAGAAACGAAACGTGACGGGTGGCGAACCTCGCCGCCATCTTTTTGGTATGAGTCAAAATAATTTTACTCCCAATCGCGTTCCCACGAGCAGTATAGTGACAGCATTGATTGATTGGTGTTATTCTGCAATCGTACAATACCTTAGTCGCCTCTTACGTCACCTCGGTAGGAAAGAGGTAGGAGCTATTCCTATCAGGTTTTTGTTTTTTTGCTATTAGAATAAATATGTTGTTTGTGACGGCAGTCTAGTAATTAATCCTGCTGTAATGAGTTTTCTAAAAAAAATTAAAAAAAGGCTTTGCGGTGGTCAAAATCGGCAATGTATACAAATAAATGAAATTGAAGTGTCTGTTTTGAATAACGAAATAACACCTTTTTACTCAATGAAAGTGTATACGGTACTTATAATAAAAAAATGTTTGTCTGTCTGTCAGTTTGTTCCGGCTAATCACCGAATCGGCTGTACCGATTTTGAAGTGACTTTAACTGACAGATAGCTGATATTATAGCGGGTAACTTAGGCTACTTTAATTTTAGAATAATAATAGGGTTCCGTGCAAAAAAAAATTAATCCTCAAAGTCCGATTCAAATAGGAAAGTACATTATGTACGAGTATATATGATTGGGGTCGGCTTTTTTACGCAGGAAACCGAGGCTAGTCAAATATAAAATTCGCTATTGTAAGTAGCAAATTGTTAACAATATGTTGACGTTGTTAGGAAAATTGCCACTTCAATTTATTTTTAAACAGATGAATAGCATTATTATATAAAAATTATGCATACTTTGAGTTACCTTTCGGATCCGAAATATAAATAATTGATATTTAATTTATTCAAAAAATCGGACATTCCTGGTATTTCCGAGAAACTTGTTTGATGTCCGGGTGGACTAGTCCTATCGGTTAAACGCAGGTAGCGTTTGACGAACTTGGAAGATAAAGGTGCCTACACATTACACAACTGGCAGAGACAGTAAGCAATTTTATTTCTAAACATTACACGATCTTACAGATTAATTTCCTCTCGCATTACATAGCAAATGTGTATTTTTAATTTCTAATAAGTATTGGTAATAAAGAAAATTCTTATTTAAATATTAATACACTCATACATGCTAAGATCCTGACACGCATCTTTCGCTTCTTCTACTTTCATTAGCGTTTTCATACACGATCGTCGGTTGCGGGTACTTTCAACGTCACCTTTATCCAAAAGTTCACCGATCCAAATGTGATGCATATGACATTTCAAATAAATAATAGTAGATTCTGCAGTTTTTACCCAACATTTTGGAAAAATTGTACCGTTGTCAATTTGAAAACCAAATTTTTTGCAAATTTGATTTTTAAGCCTGGCCATTCTGTTTGTCCATTCAAACAGGTAGTTATTCCTCTGGTATTGCGGAGGTTACTACTTACCATCAATTGCGCCGCTAACTCGTTTGCCTCCTCTTCTATAAAAAATAAATAAACGGAGACGTGCGAGTTGAACTCGCGTGGAGAGGGTTCCGTACATTACTACAAATGTAAGTTTTCACGCACAAATATTGAGAAGTTTATTGTTATTTCAAAACCTGTTTTCCTGTAATCTGTAAGCGAAGAATTATTTAAAGCATTTTTTTTCAAAATTTTAGTCGCTGTTGTTTCGGTGATCGGATGCAGAGAAAAGTCAATTTTCATCTATTGTCTTACTTATACTAACTTTAAAACTAATTATTTTGAAATCAAAAAGAAGTATATTTGAGACCCTCACAACAACTGACCTCTTACTGGTGGTGGGATTCCTATGCAGGAATCCGTCTATTCTTCCATGAGTTATTCTTCCGTGAAGCAGTAGTGTGCAGACATTACTGTGTTTCGGTTTGAAGGGCACTGTGAGCTAGCGTAATCACTAGGCATACGATACTTAAGAACTCATGTCTCAGGGCGACGGGCGCATTGTGGTGTCATACAGAATTTTTTTGGGTGACACGGCATTTGTCATAGGCCGACGTTGCACTTACCATCAGGTGAACATTTTGCTCGTTTCATCACTTTATCCAACGTATGTGTAAAAAACTTCAAATTAAAATGAAACTAATTTTACGGATTTTATCGCGTTTAATTTTGTTATTTATAATAAAATTAAACGCGATAAAATCCGTAAAATTAGTTTCATTTAAATGTGTAGTGTTTGCGTAAATATAAGAAAACTTAAAATTAATCAGACGGACAGACAGACACACGAGTTATCTTATAAGGGTTCGGTTTTTCTTCCGGGGTTATGGAACTCTAAAAACATGTAAACTTCAAAAGCTATTATTGTCATAACTATACTCGTACATTTACATAACTTAAAATAATTGCTTAAAATTTATGTAAATTTAATGAACGAAAAAAGATAATTTTCCCATTCACGTTTCATATTGTGATAACTCAATAACTCATAATTGTGTAAAGTCATTTTATCAATTACATTCAACACGGTACATTTTGTGTAATGTAATATTGCCCTCTTGAAGAACTATAGACCGATATAAGCTTGTGAACCGCGATCTATGTGCTGTTTTCGTGAGTCATTACGAAATCGTCCCGAACAAGCCGGATTCCGAAAAGGCTTTAGTAGCGTAGACCACATACATACCCTTCGCCAGATTGTACAAAAGACCAAAGAGTACAATCTTCCGCTATGTCTGGCGTATGTGGACTATGAAAAAGTCTTTGATTCCGTCGAAACTTGGGCGGTACTACAGTCACTTCAGCGGTGCCGAATTGACTGTCGGTATATCGAAGTGCTGCGGTGTTTGTACAGTAAGGCTACGATGGCTATCCGAGTACAGAACCCGAGGACGTAACCGATCCAATTGCCGAAAGGTATAAGACAGGGCGATGTCATATCCCCAAAACTCTTCACCGCTGCATTGGAAAATGTGTTCAAGCTACTGGATTGGAAAGGATACGATATTAACATCAATGTCGAATACATCACTCACCTTCGATTTACCGACGGCATTGTCATAATGGCAGAATCGCTGGAAAAGCTTGGCACTATGCTCAAAGACCTCAATAGTGTCTCCCAACGGCTAGGTCTTAAGATGAACATGGACAAGACGAAGATCATGTCTAACTTCCATGTCACACCTATACCGGTTGTTTTTGGGAACACTACGCTCGAAGTTGTTGGGCTGGCCATATAGCGCGTAGAACCGATAACCGTTGGGGAAGAAAGTTTCTAGAGTGGCAACCTCGTACCGGTAAACGCAGTGTATGGCGCCCCCCACTGGATGGAGCGACGGCCTGCGCGATTTTGCGGGAAATCGATGGATGCAGGTGGCTCGGGACCGTGCTTTGTAGCAATCTATAGAGGAGGCCTCTAGTTATCTCTAGGATGTTCAACAGTGGACTAATATAGGCTAGGATGAAATGAAGATGATGATGATGATAAATGTAATATTAGGAATACGTTGCTGAATGCACATTAACTATTTTTATACAAGAATATAGCACATTTATTAAAACATAACGATTTAATTTTTTTTATTTACATAAATACTAGATAAACTAAAGCATGCACGGGATTACATGACGCCCGCGTGGCCTAGTCAGAGTACCCGACTTCTACGCCTGGGTTCGAATCCAAGCCGGAACTAATATTTGTGCAAAAAACACAAAATTTTGGTTCGCGTTTCTGTTTGTGTTGTGAAAATAGGGAAACACAATACTCGACTCGGGCATTGCTGTCTATGAAATAAAATCACGGTCACAGTTTGCTTACAATAATATTATTAATTAAAACGATTCATTTAAAACATTGGAATTTTATAAATATTCATTTAATATAAAACACGAGTATCATGACAATGCATCAAGATCGAATAATAAAGTTTTTAAATATTTTGTCTGACGGCCACATTGCGACATCGGGATATAGGCCGTGAAGCGGTCCTCCGTCCACGACTTTGCGATTAAAGATTCCAACCAGGGATATAAATGTATTATTGGATACACCAAATATAAGATAATCCATAGTCTGAACGTTATAGAATTTGGTACCTTAATTTCGGATTTTCTTTGAAATAATAATGCATTCCAATTTATAGTTCGGCCCTTCCCGGTGATGTTCCTTAAAGCCATAGCATAAATATTTATAGTTCAAACTTTTCTTAATAAGCAGGCTATCTAATTCAAATATAATTTTTCAAATCAAATCAGCATTTCTTGAGATTAGCGCATTCAAACATACAAACTCTGCAGCTTTATAGATAAGTGTTCTGGAGTTGTCTCTATCGTCGAAAATCGGCCAGGACAAGCAAGGAACGAGAGCTTAAATGTGTCGCGGATATAGAATTAGTAAAAAAGGATGCAGAAGAAATGGCTCAGGAGACTAAGTATTTCATAGTTCATAATCATCTGCCCACAAATTATGCTGTGACTATACAATTACTGACTCAATCTCAAAGCATGACACACACACATATAAGCACAAGCACATTTAGATTCTTCATCGCTTGCAACATTGACCACTTACCATCAGTTGGACAGTGTGTTTGTTTGATACGTGGTGGCACTACCATAGTTCCAGTTACTTTGCTTTAAAGCAGTGGTGTGCAAACACCGTTTATTTAGGTTTGAAGGGTAATACAGGAAGGGTTGCCGTGTGGCATAAGAGAATCTACCCCCCATCTCATCCCGTGGGCGTCGTGGGAAGATGAAAACCAGGAGATGGGCAGCATCTTTCTGGAACATCTGAATAAAAAAACCGCGGTTGCCAACCCGCCTGCCAAGCGTCGCAACTATGTATGACAAAATCCCACCAAAATGAGAGCCTGTGGCAAACTATCGGGGAGGCCTATGTTCCGTAGTGGTCTAGTGATAGGCTGAAACGATGATGATGATGATGTTTATTGGACAAGAGTGCAGTACGGAACCACACAAAGCTTTACAATCAAAAGTTCTGGGTTTGTAAAAACCTCCTAAGCCGTTAGGCTTAGGGCCCGGACTGCGAAACACGTCGTCGCAGGATCGAAACCGCTATTATTAGTAATGTTAATAAAACAATAATTGCTAATATTTTTTGAAAAGGAAAAATCACAGCAGGTCATAGGTTTCCATTGAAAAAACTACTACTGAAATGAAATAGTTCCGCTGTATTCGAACCGCTTAACAAAAGCGATTATATAGGTGCAACTTAGACCAGCTTGATTAGTTGAATTAGTAGATTTTCACCGATCGCTTTGGAAACCAAGTTTAGTAAAACCACGTTTTACTTAACTGAGTTCAAATGTATCATTTGATCTCGGTTTTCGTGTAACCGATTTCACCGACTCCATTTTGATCGCGTTCAAAAAAACGAAGTTTACATGAAATATCGTCACAATCTAAAACAAAAAGTCGATATACGAGTATTTCGTATTTTGCGACATCAAACAGCCTGTTTTTATGCATAGGTTACATAGGTATGCAAACAATAAACAATACGAATTAAAAATATTTTTCGTGTTTACATAGTTGTGCAATTGACAGTGACAGCTCTCTAAATGCGTTTAAAGAGCTGAACGTCGATAATTGGGCGTTACAGAATTTGAACCTCCTTTAGCATTGACTGCGTTTAATTGATGTTGATGAAATGCAAACTGTAGCATTGACTCAGTTAAACGCTTAAACTTCGTTTTGCTTGAACTGATCGCGCTTAGTTTCAACGGTGAAATCCGCCCTTAGGTGGGCTTGATAATCATAACTGAGATCTCTCGTTCCTCGCGCCAGTGTTGGTTTTTTTGATCTCTCATATTTAAGATACAGGTTACTTGTTGCGGGCCCGAAGATTGTCCGGACGCAATGACTGAAATACCCACGAAACGATATAATTGATTCCAATACATTACAAGTGTACAGTACAAATATTAAAAACTATGAGGAAATCCTATCTAAATTCCAAAATCGATCTCGTCATCCTCGTTGCGGTGATCTGACGCAATCTTTTTATAGATATGTTAACCATTGTGACAAGATTGATTAAAAAAAAAAGTTTTACAAAAACCGTTTACTATGACCATGTGTTTGTTACTGTGCCATGCGTATTAGGATGTAACACGGTGGAATTTCCAAAGAAGTCAAGATCGTATGTATTTAATGCTTTATACGGATTTCCTTGATCGCAGTACGTTTTTTATAGCAGTAAGTTGAGACTACAAAAAACGTTGAGGTTCATGGCAAGTGCAACGTCTGTCTATAAAATATGCTGAGTCACTCATGTCATTTCTGGGTGGCAGCACACTGTGCCCTTTCCCCGGGACATCAGTCATTACACTAGCAGGCATCAGTGCCCTTCAGGCCGAAAAAGTTAAGTTTTCACACTACCGATTGACGGCAGAATAACTGCCCCTGCGGTGGTACCTGCCTACACGAATTCGTGCATAGGTATCCTATCACAAGTAGAAACGTGTTTTTTTATTTAATAAAATTGACAGAACGAGCATAACGTTCACCTGATGGTAACTGCAACGTCTGCCCATAAAAAATGAACCCAGAACAGTATGACACCACAACGCGCCCGTCACCCTGAGACATCAGTTCTTAAGTCTCATATGCCCAGTGATTACGCTAGCTCTCACTGCCCTTCAGAACGAAACAGAGTAATGTCTGCAGACTACTGCTTCGCGTCAAAATAACTGGCCTAGGGTGGTACCTACTTAGACGGATTCCTGCATAGAAATCCTAAAGCCAGTAAATTGCATTAAGCTAATTATAAGGCTCTTGGCGCCAACTCGAAAAGTGGCAGTAGTGTTCCTGAAAGTGTAATGTGTGAAAGTGTGATTGGAAAAATCAATTCAGGACCAAAATTGTGCTTTTCGTTTTGTCTCCATCGGTCCAGCAAATCTTCAGTAAAAGTCAACTATCATTTTACTGTCGATCGAAATTTTAAAGTGTTGTTGCTTGAAGATTGTATACTTGGATATTTTACTTGACATCGGAAAATAGTTTATGACTGTTTCCATTAATAAAAAATAAATAAATAACTTATTATAAACAAAGCATACGGTGAAGATTGACTGAGCAACTCACCGTTATCGACATGGGGACACCCGGAAGTCGATAATATGTCGATAATAATGAATAATTTCTTACTTGTGGTAGATTTCCTATGCAGGAATTCGTCTAGGTAGGCAGTGCTATATATTCTGCCGTCTAGCAGTAGTGTGCCAATATTACTGTGTTTCGGTTCGAAGGGCACCGATAGCTAGTGTATTTGTGTATAATAAAAACTGCAATGTCTCGGAGTGACCAACGCCACTAGTACTACACAGAAACGTTCTGGATGAAGCATTTGTCATGGTAGTGTTTAAAGGCAGGCAACGCATCATCTATTCCTCTGGTATTGTAGATGTTCGTTCGAAACTCGTTTGCGGAGACTCTCTTATGAACAAAGTTGCACTTACTATCAGGTGAACGATATATAGATATATCACCGAGTGGTGGCGGCTTAAGAATCTATCTAGGAATCTACCACCCCATCTCATCCCGTGGGTGTCGTAAAAGTCGACGGAGGGAAAATGAAAACCAG
The DNA here is from genome assembly GCA_019845155.1 of Luehdorfia chinensis. NCBI lineage: Eukaryota > Metazoa > Arthropoda > Insecta > Lepidoptera > Papilionidae > Luehdorfia > Luehdorfia chinensis. The sequence goes on along the minus strand of JAHVAK010000480.1, from coordinate 3,233,871 downwards.
GAGACAGGCAGCAGCATCTTTCTGGAATATTTGAATAAATAATCTGCGGTTGCCAACCCAACTGCCAAGCGTAGCAACTACCACAAATTCCCCCAAAATGAGATCTACAAACTTTTGTGGCAATCTACGAGGAAAGGCCTATGTTAAGCAGTAGACTAGTGATTGGCTGAAGGTTTGAACGATATATGGTCGTCTCATCACTTTGATCTCAATAAAAAAATGTACCCCTAATAACCCTAGGACCTAGCACACACACTTAAATGGCATAGTACAAGTGTGAACATGGTTTATATTACGGTGCCGGCTTCTCTGAGATTGCAATTGTATGTGCTTATTTACCATGGCTTGGCAGGTGAAGGACGACATCGTGAGGAAACTGGCATGTTTGGTAAATAATAAATATTTCAAGGACTCGTGAAATCCGTCAACGCTATTTGCCACGCTCGTATTCCGTGCTTCAGTGACGCCCGGTGTTGTGGGCTCTACATCATCATCATCGTCATTTCAGCCCATCACTAGTCCACTGCTGAGCACCGCTCCCCCGTAGATTGCCACAAAAGTTTGTAGCTCTACTTTTGGGGGATTTTGCCATAGTTGCCACGCTTGGCAGGAGGAATGGCAACCGTAGTTTCTTATTTAGATGTTTTAGGAAGATGGTGCTGCCCATCTTATCTTTTTAGTTATCAAACGTTTGTTAAATAACCTACTCGTAAATTTGAAATCAACAATTTTATGTTGTCTGCACCTGGAACCGAGCCACTGTAAAATGTTCACGCGAGTGCTCGGCTGTGCTATCTAGCAGCGATGTACTGGGGTCCGTATCAGTAGTATTTACGTAGACTACAGCTACTTCAAGAAGAGCCGCAGCACTGCGTCCTTCGATCAACTGCCTTTATGGTGGTTCACTCACTAGAAACATCTGTCACTGGCATCATTTTTGTTTGCACCTATTTTGTAACTTTTTATGTTATAAATGTATTCCGTTCTTACCGTTCGAATTCTCCGACGAAACAGATTCTGCTTTTGCTTTCGGAACATGTGTTAATTGTTGAGTTCTGATATTTTTAATATGAAACTGTCTTTTGAAGTATTTACCGTTCTTGCCCTATTTGTAAATAGAATTAGTGAGCAAGTATCCTGATTTTTATTTACTGGGCATCGTGAACAATGCAGAACAACGAACATTATATGATGTTCTTTGCACCCACATTGGTGACCCCGACGTCATAATCTACATCGGCCGCCACACCTTTAAGCTCACTGTTGACCAATAAATAGACGAATAATGTTTTTTTTTAACCGTACGTGACACAGAAGCGTTAAATTCTATACCCATATATCCCTCTATGTATAAACAGTGAGTGCTTGCAGAGAGAGGGAATTTCTTTGATAGAATATTATTGAATTTAATTATTATTATGTTGGTAACGGTATTTTTGATTATTAATATATATATTTATAAATCATTGTAAATTAAATAACACCGATAAGATAATATTTATCTACAAAAAATGTATACGCGAATTATTCTTTTTTACAAAATACCATACTTTGACCTTATACCAATACCTTGACCACAATTATTTATTTATCAATATTTGTCGAAAAACTAAATAAGAAATCGTTTCCACCGGGTGTCCCACGACACCACTCGGCGAGTTTTCATAATTGAATGGAGGTGTAGTAGTGCCTTTTGCCATAATGATTATGATTTGATGTTAGCTTGTTGCTCAGTGAACAGTTGACCATAACAAGCGATCTTCTCAAAACGAGCAGTCCTTTTAGTGCACTGCTAAAAACAAAGATGTCGCTACTGTGTTGAAGTTATTGGAATTCGATTGTAGCTATCAGTAGGTACGTTACGATCGATACCATTAAGTATAATGGTTCAGCAACTTACTGCCAGATGTCGCTGACTAAGTAAAAATGTTCTTCAAATTTTACACGAGATGGAACGATTGTGTTCATCAAATAGTCATTATATATCTTTTATTAATGATTTAATATCTGTTGTCAGATATACAGTCTATATTTAATGGTTATTGGAAAGAGAAATTTGTGCCAAAATAATAAAAACGGTAAATAGGTACATACACGTTATAGAAAATACATGTTATAGAAAAGGATAAACATGATTCTTCTACACTATTCCCACCATAAATATGAGAATGAATTATTATTTAAAAATATAAAGAAGTCGCAATTTCGTTTTATTCTATTTTAAAATTATATAAGATAGACAGATAGAACATACTATCGAGAAACTTTTAGAAGCGAGTGTTTATGGCGGGGGTGGATAGGTGTCTTTAAAATTTTCTCTTAAAAATAGCAAAGGTCATCTTCACCTTCATATACTCGTACCAGAGCGGAACAGAAGAAGTCGATTTCCAAAGGAGCGAGAGAAAGATAGGGAAAAGTGCAGAGTGCAGACGGGTGGTTGAATGATGCGCGTGCGCGGGGTGGCGCCGGGACGCCGTGCGGTGGCGGCGCGGTGGCGGCAGTCGCGCTCTCAGCTCCGTCCGGCACGCACGATGCTAGCGCACGCGCACGCGCTCGCCGCCGCGATACTCTGCGCCCTCGCTGGCCAGCTCGGCGCCGGCGCCAGCCTCCACTGCGCCATGCGCCGCGAAATCTCCCCTTGCACCTGCCGCCGCGAGGACACCGGCACCGGTGCCGTCCTCGTCGTCTGCCAACGCATCGCCACCTACCAGGACATCGCCCGAGCCCTTACTAACAAGTTCAGCCCCGAAACGAAAATTGGACTCGACATCTCCTACTCCCAGCTGCCTGACTTCGATCACCATAGCTTCCGCGAGCTTGGCCTCTCCATCACGAGGCTCAAACTCAACTTCGACAACCTCAGGCAAGTTATTAACCATACTCGATCCACGAAGGTAAGCTCTTTGTTGTGCTTAATAAATAATACATCGAACCATGACGTTACGTCAAAACAGTGTGTGATTTGAAAGAGAAACAACAGGTCTGTGATAAGAGCGACGTCGATGAGGATCGAGCCGTTATCGAAAGAGTGGGCGGCGCTCTCCCCAGGGTTGGCCAACGATCGCTGATTTCTGCATTCTGCCACGACGAAGTGCACGGCAAAGTAGCTTGATACACACCGGGAGTTGATTATTATCGTCACTTAGTAAATTTTCCTTTGGAGGACTTTATTATTAAAACTGTATTGCTTATCAGCTGTAACTGCGATTATAAATACATATACAAGCGCAAATATTGCGGACGTATATCGGCAACGTATAAGTTGCATGAAATTCTGCGGGATATGCTATAGTCTCCTTCGATTATTTCGGTTGTCTGAGAACGGCAATTAGGACGTCCATGACCCGACCGCCGACCCTTATTGACCACGTAATTGATCTCGTGGGATTTCCATTCTCCGTCCGCAGGATCGACTGTAAATATATTTTCTTTTGTCCTAATTATCTCGAAGTTTAATCTTTGCAGTACGCCGAACGCTCTTAATTTCTCTATAATTATGACTCATCAAAAATTACTGACATATGGTTGGAATAAATGTCTACATTGTTATTCTCTCCTTATCAAAGGTCAAAGTCGCAACGAAAGTGAGATTTTGAAATTGACATATACCAAAACATTTTGTATTCATTATAAAATTGTATATCAATTATTAGATTATTCAATTATATTATTCAGTAAATGAATATCGTTTACATATGGGGATCACATCATGGAGGACCGATAATTTGCCGGGTTATCTTAGGTCACTTCTAAAGCAGTAAAATTGAAAGATATCATATTGGACGTGTCGTGAACACTATATTTACCCATTAATGGTGTACTAACAAATAACGGTGGTTGTTGTTTATCGTTCTAAGGGAGCAGTGCAAGATCAACAAATATTTTAGAGTCGTTAAGTTCGTGTTCAACAATCACAGTGTCCTGAATTGTAAATATTTTCGCAGTACGCTACAGAAATCGAGTTACACTGCAGTTGGTTCAGTCGTTTTAATTAATCTTATCAACGTTTTGTCCATTATTTAATAAATATGTAAAAACGTTGAATATACATCGCATTGTTATCAAATTATCCAGAAATCGTAGTTTAATTATTGAACTGACAAACATTAATGCTTTTCAAAGGCATATAGTAATTTAAAAGAGTTTTTTTCCTTTCTTTGTACAATACTGGTAAGTAAATTAGTTGAGAGTTCCATTAAATTGTAATGAAAGATAATATTTTGTAGCAGTAATACATTCGAAAATAAATTCTAAAGTGAGATTTCAGCTGCAGCATTTATTCGTGCATCGTACGATTAAAAGTTTTTCTGGGATTTGCTATATAGAACCTTTTTTTAATCCTGCCCTTAAGTGTTACAACGACGCACTGTGGACGAGTTTTTTCATAATTGTATCATATGCGCACGATAAAACTATGAAGATAAACCTCCCCCCGCGCATGGGAGTAACTAAAATAATTGGCACACATAACAGACGCGTTGGATAGCGCAATAAATAATGCGTGGTCGGATGATAGTTCTAACTAATCTTTACTATTTTAATCGCTTCATAGGTGCGCGGACATTCGTCCGGGCGCGGATCGAGCCCGCAAAAAAGGTTGTGGTCACCGAAAATCCGCCAAGTGCGTGTCGGATTACGCACTCTCACGATCGATACATTTCATTCCTACAAAGGAGACGTTTACATAATGTAAGACTCCCCGGCCAAGACATTGTAAAGTTTTTTTTATTAAAAAAAACGAAGCCACTCAGTAGGATTTCTACTGTATCGTGGGTGCGTTTTACAGGCATAAATTTCACTTGAAAACCATCAATTGGTGTTTTCGCACAAATGCTGGCTCTTGCTGGAATTCGAACCTAGGACCGGCGTTAGAGCACTAGGCCACGCGGTCGTCAATCATTTGTGTGTGTGTGTGTGTGTGTGTGTGTGTGTGTGTGTGTGTGTGTGTGTGTGTGTGTGACCTGCGTTCCCAATCATGCACGGTACGTTTTTTTATTTACAATTGTAATAAAATATATTCAGCCTATCGAACTCAATTATGGTTGTGGGCATGCCAACCGTGCCGACAGTAGTGGATCCCCGCCTGCGTGGAATTCGAAGAAATGAAAGGCTAGCGTAGTCACCGCATTCGCATCATGACACTGCGCTGAGTTAGATTGAGAGAGATTAATTTTCATCAACATCATCATTTCAATATTTCAAATAATTCTTACTCCCCATTGCGTTTCCACGAGCAGTTTAGTAGACAGCATTGTATATTGATGGTGTCATTCTGCACGATATCTTAGTCGCTTCTTACAACATCTCGGTAGGAAAGAGGTGGGTGCTATTCTACTCTGTCGGACACCTACCGGCTAACCTATCGGCTTAAAAATATTGGTACACCAAAATTGATAACACTATGAACTAAAATTGGAAAATGCTACTTCTGCTGAATAAATTCAAATTCTTTATTACATCCAAGAGTGATAAGATGTATACATGATAGGGCACCACTGCAAATTATATTCAGGTCAAAGTTACTCAAACATAAGGAAAATGACATGAAATGATAATTATAAAAAACAACAAATTGCAAGTCTGATAACAGTAATATCAGACATACATAAAAAATGTTTGAACATTCCATGATTGTTGGTTATTTTTATTGGAATATATGGAATAAGCCGTGTGTGCCGGCCTAAGAGAATCTACCTCCCCACCCCATCCCGTGGGTGTCGTAAAAGCCGACAGTGGGAAAATGATGAATGAAAAACCCGAAGATGGACAGCAGCATCTTCCTGGAACATCTGAATAAATAAACTGCGGTTGCCAAACTGACTGTCAAGCGAGGCGGCTACGACAAAATCATCCCAAAACGAGAGCTACAAACTTTTGTGGCAATCTTTGGGGGTCATCAATTCTGTGTTTGTGGTTTTAAAGGCTGACACCAGTTTAATTACAGAGCATATTAGTGATAAACCCATGTCTTATGGGGACGAGCGCGGTGCGGTGCTGAATAGAACTTTCCAACTCAAGGTAACGTGTGATGTCGCAACTGTTATGAGCAGACATGGCACTTGCCATTAGCAAAATGACTAGCTCGTCTCTTTACTTTGTTCCATTAAAAAAAATTGTAGGCGTCACGGGACGCCCGGCAGATATAAAACATGTAACACATTTTATAATGAAAAGAAAACTATGTGTAGTCTCGCGTGGTTCAATAAAATTCACCAATCATGTTGCGAAATTGCACCCCAAAATCATTATTAAATGAATAATAAAAAAGGAGAGGTTTTTGTCTTCGGTAATTGAGGAATTGAAAACAGTGATACCTATTGATCTCTTAATGAACTATGTAGATAGTCACTTCGTTAATCATGTTAAATGCTCGGGTTTTAACTAGTTAATTGTGGGTGCTTTAATGTAAATAAAAAATCTGAAGTAAATTAGAAAATTCATTATAACTTTAGCCTTTTATTTCCTCCAAATTGTAATGGCTCTAATTATTTATGAATTCAACGTTTTAATTTAAGCTGCACATTTCCGTCACGGCACACGTCCGTTTTATTTATTAAGGACAAATAAATATACACCATTCTATAATTTATTAACTTTTTCGTAATGATGACGACGAATGAGATCGGATGATGACCATATATTGTCATATACGACTTCTCGGCAATCGCCAGGATTTCTCCACTGCTGGAAGGTTTTGGAAATCCATTTTTTAATGAACTTCAGATTTCGTTTGTCAAATGTAATTTTTTTACAATCCACCACCATTACTTTGTAAGGTTTCTCTGTACGGAGAAGAAACTCCGCTGGCATCCTCTTTTTTTACTCATTTTCCAATGTTATTTTAGAGTAATAAGTAAAAAATATATATATTACGTGAGGAATTCGTCGACATTAGCGTCAAGTCGCTTTATTGCTTGTTGTGAATTTAATACATTTCGTTTTATTGCCATTTAAAAGAAAAAAAAGAATACTACCACTCCATCTCATCCAATGGATCTCGTAAAAGGCGAGTAAGGAATTAAACTGCACTGTGCACACAGCGCATGGTGGCGATGGGCTCACCACCTATCACACCAAGTGCATTATATTGTTTTGGTGAAACGTGGATTGTGGCAGTCATCTGTTTTTGCAGTGAGTGCCCAGTCTCTGGCTACCCCTTATGGGATACAGTCGTGATCTTATGTATGTGTATGTAAAAACAAATTATTGATGTTAACCAATGTACTATTTTTGAAATAACATTATTCACCTCGCCGTGTAATAATAATTGACGTTTTATTTTAAAAATGAAAGATGGTATCATCAGTGAATACTATGTCATGATTATCTTTCACTAAATAAGGTTAGTCATTGATATAATTAAGAAACAGTAATGGACCGAGAATCGAAGCGTCCTGTAAATTCTCCCAGACATCAAAAGTATGCTTAATAAGCTCAACACCTGCTTATGTTGTAGAGCGACCCTTTGTTAAACCAAATTGATTACTGTGAAGGATATATTACTGTGGATACTGTCTATGATATCCTACTGTCGCTGATTCATTAAATGTCTGTTGACTGTGACTAAATGTGACTGACATCGAGTCAATGGATTTTATCGGTGGTTAGCTCTTCGGTCATCACCACAACACTTTTCAAGTCTGCTACAAGTTCATATTTCTATTCAATAATTTCTACTCAATAAAAATATAATGTTATATTTTGTTTTTTGATTTTAATTTTTTCGATGACTAGTCTATATAATAATAATCGCAGTTTTCCTAATTTATAATTTAATATATTATTGTCATTAATAGATGAATTCGTTTTTCTAATAAAAATAAATAATAATAATAATGTGCCGTGTGGTGGCGGCTCCTTAAAAGAATACTACCACTCAATCTCATCTCATGGATCTCGTAAAAGGCGAGTAAGGAATAAAACTGCACTCTGCACCTAATAGCGCATGGTGGCGATGGGCTCACCACCTATCACACCAAGTGCATTATATTGTTTTGGTCAAACGTGGATTGTGGCAGTCATCTGCTTTTGCAGTGAGTGCCCAGTCTCTGACTACCCCTTATGGGATACAGTCGTGATCTTATGTATGTATGTATGTGATTAATAATGCTAGCGAACTAACATATTTTGTTTTATTTTTGTAATTTCAATTTTTACGCAAATTTTGCTTGTTGTTTGAGTAACTTTAATGTTAATCTGGTTTTCAGTGCCCTATAACAGGGTTTAATGCTGATTCTTAGCATTATATCTAATTTCATGAATACAATAAAGTTTTAGAATTTGAATGTAATAGATGTCTTATCGCCGTCAAAAGAAGATCGCAGTAATGAATCGCATTATTACGTTATTTTTCATCGTTACCCAATATAAATATTTCAATACCTAATGTTTTTGTAACTGCGCTACATAATCATAACTCCTGTATATCCGCTCATGTTTACAATAACGTTTTTAAAACTTCTAATTAATAACAAACTTTATATAAAGAATTGTGAGACAAAACGTTATCTATAATACTTGTTTGTGAGACATAAACACAAACGAAGTCTTGAGCGACTTACTGCCTCGTCTCGTGAACTCTTTACCCAAATCAGTCTATCGCTGACCCTAGAAACATTAAAACTAATACAAAACACCTTTCATGAAGTGGGAAAATTCCTAGTAAACATACCCGGCAAAGGCACATTTTTTATAGTTAATTTTTTATCATTTCAACTTTTTTTGTATTAACGAGCACCCGTATACGCTTATATAACATCTCACAAGGTTTACTGGTTGTATGATACCTCTATCCGTCTAGCAATCCGTCTAGGTAGGCACCATCACATGGCCAGTTATTTTGCCGTGAAGCTGTAGCGAGTAAACATTACTGTGTTGCGGACTGAAAGGCACTGAGAGCTAGTGTAATTACTGACCATACGTGAAGAACTTATGTCTTAGGTGTGTCTGGTGCACATAAATGTTCTCGGTGATACATAATCTTCCTTTTGTAACTGGAAGATAGCGCTGTGGTCAAAATTAGCCAGGAGTCTCATGTCATCGTTCGAATGTCTACAACGTAAACAATTATAATTCTTAGTTTTAAAGAATTATTATTAAACTTTCACCGTGGAGATTATTGTACAAGTGATTACAGATACTATAAAATATTGGATACCCAAAAAATATTAAATGGAATCAAATTATTTCTTTCTAAGATTGTTTGTTTAAGTTATTGTGGTCCAAAACACTACTATATTGAAATAATACATAAATCCCTGTCCATGCATCCGATACAATTAGTAAATACTTGAACAATTTGTGCAAACTTTCCAATATTTTGTTCTTCCGTATTTCGTTTCATCGCCTCTTTATATGATAGTGTATCAAAGTTAAAATTTCTTTATTCAATTTGGACTTTTTTGAATAAAAAAACTCCAGTAAATAACTAAGTCTTATAAATATCAAAATCCTTTTAACCTTTTTTCAATGCTATATTATATAATATCATTAATAAATTACCAGTAGCCAGAGGGTTTGCAAGAGCAAAGGAAAAGTTATTTCCACACGTCTTTGTCATCTTTATAATGATCTTTTTTATAATATGTTTTATCTGATGTCTCCTTGACAACTTTCTTGGGCTTTTGCGGTATCATCAATAGCTGCTTTAGTTTGACCAAAACATACATAAATAAGTTGCAAAATTACCATACATAACTGTATGTATGGAAAGCTTGGAACTTATTTGAACGAATCATATAACCGTGTGTGTAACATCTTCATTTGTTACACACTGACACTGATGTAAACCCAAGAACGCCGATCGATAAATAACTGCCCATATGGAGTAATTCATAGCTAATTATAAGAACGAGAGTATTAAGCATCTAATAAACATATGTATTATTTATTTGTGAATTACTTTATCAATTTAAAGAACTATTCATCGACGGACAGTAATTAATGCCCATCGTCTCTATAATTCCATTTCATGAATATGACCTGATACGCTCATCAGGACCATCAGATCATTCATTGCAAGCATGTTAGTTAATAAACACAAGTTTTAACTATTTAAAACTTTAGCTTTAGTTGATACCAAACATCAATATAATTCAGGTCGTACTTATTAATCTAGGGTTTGTTTACACAATGTAGGGCATTTTAAAATCAGCTGATAGATACATATACTGATCATGATTATGTTATATTATGATACGCTATTATAGTCGTAATATCGTATTAAAATGTTAATTAAAGGATACGACCTAAACAAGAACCCTGTAAAATGTCTGAAACCACAAACAAAAGTTTGAATAGATAAATTTGTCCCAGGTTAATATAATTTTTTTACCGTTAGATATTTCTACGACCGCGTGGCCTAGTGGTCAGAGTTTCAGACCTCTACACTGCGGACTCTGGGTTTGAATCCATAGCTCTTGCATTAGCGTTACATCACGCGGGTTGGTAGCGGCCGTGTAGTAGCGGCCTAAGAAATTCAACCACCCCATCCCATCCCGTGGGTGTCGTAAAAGTCGACAAAAGGGAAATTAAAACCAGGAGATGGGCAGCAGAATCCTTCTGAAACGTCTGAACATATAAACTACAGTTGCCAACCCGCCTGCCAAGCGTGGCAACTATGGCAATATTTTGAGAGACAACTTATACTACAAACTTTTGTGGCTATCAAAGGGGGACGCCTATGTGCAGCAGTAGACTTGTGATAGGCTGAAACGTACGACGACGACGACACGCGGGTTCGACGAATTGTTTCTATCTTTTTGGCCCTATAATATCTCCTGCACAGTTGAAAGGTTCGAGCAGTATTCAGAAGTTATAGTCGTAATTGAATTGGCCAGGTGTACATTATCATAATTTGAAAATGTTGCTTTGGAAGGCAGCGATTTCTATCATTATTATTACTTATTGTTAGTATATTGTTTTACAAAAAATGCGGTGGTTTTTCTTCTGTTCATCTTAGAAATACATTATTCAGAGCATTGGTACATATATTCAATTGTAAAAGCATGTTTCTACCAATTTCACAGAAATGAAAATAAATACATTAATCAGATGACATCATGATTCTCTGATCCAGCAAACAGTATCTGCTGTTTTGCTAGTAATAAATTACAATCATTACACTAATTGAAATATTAGAGGTACATTAGTATATAATTGTTTCGTCGGGTTAATATTACTAATTGTTTAATAGTTCTTACAAGTCTCGTTTTAAATTTTCTGTATCGTGTTTTTTCACTTTAATTTTTTCTAAATGTTGTTTAACAAACATTTTGCCCCACAAAATATCAAGCACAAGGTCAGTGTCAATGATATTAGTAATTTTATTCTGGAATCCCCTACCAATTTCTTATCTGCCACCGGCATTTATAGAAAATGGTGACATAATTTGTTAGTTGTTTTTCCTATTACTTGGATAAATATAAAAGTAGATAGCTAAAAGTGCGAAGCAGATGATGATGTTATGCTTACTTGAATGCTTATCGATATATCAATAACTAATATAGTAAACGAAATAAATCCAAAGCAATAAAGCGGGAGTAAAGGTCGACTAGTCCAATATCAATGTAACGAAGCCACATAAGCATTCCAATGTGCTTGATACTAAAGTACGTTCACATTAGACTTTTTTATATGTCTGATGCCAAATTATTGAATTAAATGAGACTTAAATGGAAGCTGAAACTAAAACACATATGAGACTTAAGACTGATGTCTAAGGCTGACGGGCGCAGTGTGGTGTCACACAGAAATGTTCTGGGTGATACAGCATTTGTTATGGACTGACGTTGTACTTACCACCAGGTGAACGTCTTGCTCGTTCCGTCACTTTTATCAAATAAAACAAAACTTTCATCACTCAATTTATTATCAAAATTTGCTAAGAGAACATTATTATTCCCATCAAGTAGAAATTACATACATACATACAGTCACGCCTCTTCCCCATTGAGGTAGGCAGAGACCACATCTTTCGCTTCTTCTACTTTCATGAGCGTGTTCATAGTAACACGTCGGCTGCGTCTTCTTTTGATTGGGTTTTTCATTAAAAAGTCTTCGATTTCATCGTGATATGTTTGCCTCCGTAGGCCCTTACCGTTTTGCCCTGAATCCTGAAAACTTGATTATTCACAATTTATCTAAACTTGAAGACCACTACTATCCAATCATACAATTTCAAAAGTGTTACCATCCTTCCAATACTTAAGGTTGCTTGTTCGGATCCCTGGGTTACATGCATAAAGAGAACTGTTTTAAAATAGGCTGGCTTGTTCGACGCTATAATCAAATTCGGGATCAAGACGTCCGTCGCCGGTCCGCCGTTCATCAAGTACGCCCGTTAGCCTCCTGCTGAGTATTCAATATGCTCCCCGGGTTGACGGATTATGAATACTTCAAAAATCTGGAAGAGGACAGATATTATTAAATGCTCTCCGAATAATGTCTCGCTGATTTTTTATTTGAGCAATTCCGCTGTGCGTTTTGTTGTTGTCGCTTGGATAGACGTTGATTACTCTTCCCATGGATCTCATGACCGGTGGAGGGGTCCTGGTTTTAACAAGGACTAGAGAACCCAATTTCAGTTCCCTATTCAACGGCCGATATTTTAGTGTCTGTTATAATTGAGAAATTTATTCTAAAGAGAAGCGCTTCCAGTAGTGATGCTTAATAAGATTGATCTTCTTAAATCGCTCCAGTAATTAGTAATTAATGTTTGTATAAGATACCTGTGTAAGTGGAATATATATGAGCGGTCGTCGAATTAAAAAGCGGGCTAGAGTGGGAGCAGAAAAGTCAAGGGATCATGGGAAAATGGAGTAAGCAGACGAGAATTTGAGGCAGTCTCAATTTTAGTGAGTCAACTAGTCATTTTATAATATGTGAAGATGCTGCTTTGTGGACCATATAGCTGCCTCAGCTAAACCATTAAAGTGTGGGGTGCACGGTGGGTCAAATTTAAATTCGGTGCCTTCAAGTGTCATATGTGACTCTAGATTACTACACTTTCTAGTAAAGTGTGAATCCACATTTTCGCGCCAACAAAGTTCGTGTCGTTATCAGAAACAATTGGGTTTTGCCCATGCGTGCCACGAATCTCTCTAGGGCGGCAAAAATGCATCTAAAAGAGAAGACAAGAAAGAGCCGTGACAACTTCAATATGACTTTACAACACAATATGGCTTTAATAGAATTGTACACCAAAATAGCCAAAAAATATTTTATGACATTACAACCCTACGCCCCTTTCGGTCTGCTATCAATACGGGCCCGCATAATCTATCATAAGCTGAATTATTTGAACTTTGTGTCTGAAACACCGTATGCACTTTTATTTATTTTAATTTATTTGTAATAAATTCTACCACCAGGAGGCCAATACATTAGTTATTAATAAAGTAGTCTTAGTTCATTAATAAAAGTTGAGGCCATGCATGTAGATATTTAACGTGATAGTGATTAAATAAGATTGTAGCAAATTAATGTTTGCTGCATATTAATATCCTATATATCGTATAGAGAATTGCATAGCCTCAACACGAATTTCATGGTGTTTCTCTGAAAAGGGAGATCAAGAGAGAAGCCTATTTTTGCGAAGTAATGGTTTTTTGAATTACGGGATGTTAGTATAAGATGTAGCCAAGTCAAGCCCAGTCGCCGCCATTGACCGTCACAAAGCACCCTACTACACACCGCTCAGCAAGTACCCGACGAGTTAGTGCTGTCTCCACCTGCTTCTTTCGGGATAGTAGTATCCTACACCCTATAGTTCCTTTTCCAACTTCTGCATTCCCTACCCTGGGGTCCAATTTCCTACCTATTTTTTTTCCTTTCTCTCCGTCAACCCATTGGTGGCCGTGCTGATGGTCGAACGAATCTACAAACATTTTATTTCAAAAAATACTACTTCAAATACGTTATTTAAAATTATATTTCCTTTTCAGAACAATAAAGTGAATAAAAACCATACATGAAATGTAACAAATAAAATTATACTCTCGAGGCATAGCGCCAAGAATGCTGTTTATATTTCAACTTTGTGGTTTTATTATTTATTTATTAATGGAAACCGACATAAACTATTTTTCAGTGTCAAGAACTTTAGCCTAGTATACAATCTTCAAACAGCAAGACTTCTAAATTTTGATCGACAGTAAATTGATAGTTGACTGAAGATTTGCTGGACTGATGGAGACAAAACGAAAAGTACAATTTTGGTCTTGAATTGAATTTTCCAATCACTGTACACTTTCAGGAGCACTTGCTGCATAAAATACTATCAATATTAAATAAATTTATTAGAAATTAAATAAATAAATAAAACACTGCTGCTATTTTTCGAGTTGGCGCCAAAAGTCTTACCCTTAATTTTTGGGCGTGAAAAGTACTAGCCATCTTGTCACCAGCGGCAAAGATCAAACGCAGATACAGCCTTTAAAACATCCAGGGCCAACAACCAATGGTATATAAAATATTTCTCACTAAAGTCTCATGTTCGTCTCAAAGAATTTTATTTATTGTTTTGATAAATTATAATAATGCTTTCTAAAATGCTCGTCCATATTTATAAAAATGGAATATTATATGACAAAGAGCTCGCTTTTACGTAATCAAGATAATCGTGTAAACAGAAGTAAGTCTACATAATGATTTCTTATACTTACGCGAATATTATACATTTAATAAAACAAATTTTACAGATTTTATGGCGTTTATTTTTTAACTATTTATTACACGACATTCCGAGCGTTTTACAGCATTTATGGTTACGGGGGAACCGAGGTGACAGATGTCCTGATGACATAGTTAATCCAGGGTACCTTCAGCTTCTTATTTATTATTTTTGGTCCGATCTACTCAAAATGAACTTACAGTGTCTTGAAGTCCTGCAGTGGTATGAGTTATAGGATTCCATCGGATTAACTTGTAGTGAAGCTCACGCGACTAATTTATATTACTATTCTTTTTTATTTTTAGTATTAATTATTTTATGGAGTATTTCTTAGTTTTCTCGTCTGGCTGAGATATATATGACTGTACTGTACTGTTATATAACTAATTATTTTTATTATTAGGATAGTATAATTAAAGATGATGATAACGCCGGGGTATGAGGTGATCTCTGCCAAGCTATTTCTATATCTTTGTAATACTCTTGTGATTGTATATTATTTTTAAACTAACAATTTAACAAAAATCATTTAAAAAAAATCTCGCCGGATTTCTTACTGGTTGTTCCCAGGACTTTAGGACAAGAGGTATTTCTATGCGAACCAGAGTAGCTTAAAAAAATTACGTTCAATGAGTATTATGTAAATGATCTATATTGAATAAAAAATATTCTATTCTATTCTAAAAAAGGTATCTAACGAGTATAAAATACTACACTACACACTAGGCGGGATATGTTTATGAAATAAAATAGCTACTCGTACTACTAGTACGTACGTACGTAAAAAAACGAAGTCGAGGTGGAAGGTTAGTTAGACATCTATTTAATATGATAAGGTTTGTACTGTTTAGAAAACGTTATAGTTATGTCTACACGGATGTAAATATTCATAGATATTAAATAACTTTTTCATAATATTATTTTATAATATGTACGTCTCGTCGTGTTGGTTCACCTTAGAGTACTACTTTTTTTGAAGGATTCAAAAAAGAAACTGATCATGTAGAATGTAAAGACTTTTCGCGCCATTTCGAAAAGTAACGATTACATTTTTTATTGAAATTCGTTATATCCGATATATTTCGGGTTTTAATGAACGCTTGCGTCGACTGCCATAAAAAATAATCATAATGCTTTTAGAAAAAACAATTATTTTGACTTCCGTCAAAAAATCTATAAGCGACGGTTGTATAATTTATTAATTATTGTTTTTTCTGTGTATAGTTCCAGTTTTTTTCCGATTAACTTGATCCACTGGCCTTGCGAAGAAACGTTTTGTCACTTTGAATTTTTTATCTCTCGGTAAATACGATGGGGAGTGCTCCGAGGGACTGCTCTGAATTACGAGTATTCCAGCCGCTAAGTTTCTGATCACTAAAAATTATATATATTATACCTCAATATACTACTCGGCTCTGGAAGATACCTTCCGATGAGTGCCAAATAAAAAACGTAATACTTAACTACACCATTCATTTTTGGCGCCAACTGGAAAAATTATTGACGGTTCTATATTTCTTTGATTTTTGGTTATTTCTGTGTATATTTCGAGTTTTAATACTTAATATTGCTAGTATATTGGGTACCATTCACAGTCTCTTAATATTTTATGTATTAATATCTGTATATAATACTTTGACACTAACTTAAAGCTTTTACGACTGGCAGCTATAAATAATATATAAATAAACTTGTCTTTATTTTCACTCTAGTTAATATAGATAGATCTATCAAAAATGGAAACTTATATAAAGTAACTGGTTCCAAACGGTGTAGTTATGGAAATAAAAAATAAAAAAATCATTATTATTATAATACTCGTAGTAAGCGTGAAAGCTTGTTACTCAATCACGGTCAAACGGTTGAACAGATAAAATAAAATTTGGCAGTTTCATTATATTATGGACTATACTCGATGACATGACTTCCGGCTAGGGTTTATGTCGATAGACTACACCCATACATTTACTGGTGGTAAGATTCCTTTATAGGAATCCGTCTAGGTACCACCCTTTTCTATTTATTCTGCCGTGAAGCAGTGGTGTGAAAACATTACTGTGTTTAGGTCTCAAGAGCAATGAGAGCTAATGTAATCACTGGGAATATGAGATTTAAGAACGGACGTCTCAGAATGACGGGCGCAATGTGGCGCCACTCAGAAATGTTTAGGGAAGAAATGGTTCACGTTCACGTTGAACGTTTTGCTCGTCTCGTCACTTTATTCAATAAATAAAACATACTCGCACTAGCAAGCCTGCAATAATTCCAACGCTTATTTAAAATTTAAATATTAAGGTGGTCCATCTCCATTTTGCACTTTTTTCGCAAGTACTGCGGTGTAATGTGAACCCACGGTCAGCAATCACGCTCGGGCCGGGGCTAGCGCTCTTCGTTTAATTGGTCCCGTTTTGTAATTTAATTACCCTTTGGCCCAAGCCAGAACGGCAATTATGGATCGTTCGACTCGAGCGCCGAGCCCGCCGTTTTGTCTTCACTAACAAAAGATTTTCTCTGCGGAAAAAATATGTTGCGACGATCGAATTGATCGGAGTTGTTTGAAATCTTATCATCGTTAACATATATACAGCCCAATGTAGGGTACAGAACTCTTCTAAGTTGGGAGGATTTGACCTAATGTATACGCTTGGTAGGCGGATTGGTGACTCCATTATCAGACTACGCATCATAGATGCAATCTTAAAGTCCTTCATCGTGTTTAGTATTTTAGTCTGAATTTTTTTTGTTAATTTTCAAAACATTTACAGAACGAAGTGACTGGCAATGCTTTTAACATTACTAATATTCCTCTTAACCACTACAACCAAGCTTAAGCGAAATATGGTATAAGCTTGTGTAAGAGATTGTTTACGACAATAGTCCAATGGCGGACTCAAACTTACACGTTTGTATGTTTGAACGCGTTGATCTCAGGAAATACTAATCCTATTTATAAATTATTTTCGCACTAAATAGCCCGTTTATTGAAAAAAGTTCGGGGCATATAAAACTTTATGGTGACTTTAAGGTGCCGCACGCTGAGAACTGATTAATACCGAGAAGGGTCAAACTATGTGTCAAAAACCTTAGCTCAGCGAGGTACCATGCTGAACATAGCGCAATTCTGTGGTCGGCTTATTTTGCGCGCGTGGAACCGCGTGCACCGCGAGTGGAGAATAAAACTCATTTCTTTCTGTATTCTGTTTTTTGATAAATGTATTGTACACTTTTATTTCGGATGTAATGTTGTATAATAACATAAAGGACAAATGAGTGATTGATTCAGTAGAAAACCTCATACTAACGCGCCTAAAGACGTGTAACCACTGCACCACCAATCGCGACGAGACGTTGCTTTGAAACCAGTAAACATTTTGAAGTAAACATTATTTATCTCTTTTACGCTAGCGAACTAGCATGACGGCTTGGTGTCAATGTGATAGAGATTACGTTATGGATAAAATTCATTTACTTATTTATTGGATTTCATTAATTTTATTCAAATCAAATTCAATGAAGGAATTTAAATTATTGAAATGAATTGTTTTATAACAATATTATTTTATACATACGTCAGTCGGTGTTTCTCAACACCAAATTCAGGGCCTTGGGTGACGTGTGCAGTATTTAATTTTGTTTGTGAATCACACTACATAAGATAAAAGAAATAAAAAAAATGTACTACGTTAAATATAATCAATAAACTTAAGATATGAATATAAAATACTCCATTAAACAACTAAACGTAAGTGCCATTACTTTTTAGACCAATTTGGTTTTTGGTCTGAAGCCTGTGGGTATCCCAGAATATTAACACACGTATTTTTAAATGAAATAAAATTCCTTTATTTTTCGACGTAAACAATATAAATTTCGTTTGTCAAACGTCATTTCTTTACAATCTTGCGCCGTTTCGTAATGAGGTTCCTCTGACGGAGAAGAAACAAGCAAAAGAAACTGCGTAGGTATCCTCTTTTTTTGTAAATCATTTTTTTTCTTTGTCAAAAACACAAATAAACACAAATAAATTTACAAATATTAGTACAAAATAGAACATTTTTTATTCAATATAGATCATTCACATAATACTCATTGAACGTCATTTTTTAAGCTACACTGGTTCGCAAAGAAATGCCTATGTACTTATAATATCTTTGTTTAACAAATAGTTTGAGCTTTTTATTGAAAGGCTTAGTCCACTTTCTGGGATTATGTTGTAAAAACGTATACATTGCCCCTTGAAAGAGTTACTGACTCTTTAAAGTCGAGTAACTGGCATTATTAATTTGTGCTTGTTCCTGGTATTCACATTATGAACATTTTTTTATTGAAGTGATTAATGTTCTTATGTGCATACATAACGTTTTCATATACATATTGAGAGGCCAAGGTTAAGATATTAATTTCTTAAAATTTATCTCTAAAGCCAATATTATAAATAGATATTATGGCCTTCTTTTGCAAAACAAAAATCAACACTATGCCAGTCGCATTTCCCCATAGGAAAATACCATACGACATTATGCTGTGGAAATGACTAAGAAGTTGAAGTTTCGCGTCTAGAGTTATGCCAACAAAAACAGTGGTATCCACAAGTCAACTCGTCCCCTTTTACGAGTACATTTACATCCAAACGTTTAACATTTGGCGTTGCAAATTTTATACATTTAGTTTTATTGACATTTAAAAGTAAATAATTGATGTTAAACCAATGTATAGTACATTCTGAAATAGCATTATTCATCTCAATTAATAATAATTGACGATGTGACTAATTTTATTTTAAAAATGAAAAATGAAGATCTCTCAATGAATAAGGTAAGTCATTAATAAAAGTCTATAGTCTCAAGGAAAACCAAAGCACGCTCCATGTTCAAGTTTTAGAACAGATTCATTTAATTAATATATAACTATATTGAAAACTCGAGCTATACTATAGCATAAACTATAGCATAGGTGACTAACGACTAACTCTGTTGATTCGTTCGAAAATCTCCCTGAGACACGGGCAAGCCGAACGATATTTTATACTCTAAATAAACTTGCGCGTAAAGTTTGACCCGCTTGTCTTAGACCGCTTTTCAAACCATGAATAGAACTCTTTCACCACATATTTACACATTGTAAGTATTTTAACATTACGCGTCACTCGATCGATATCACATCGGCCATATGTTAAGTGGGAGTGCGTTTGCACAGTTATTACTAATGTAGTATAACATATTTATCAATGCTTAATATATTATTATGGAACAGAAGCACGGCAATTGAATACGCGAGGCGAAGAAATTGCACTATTAGCGTTCTTCTAACAAAACTCTGAAATGTGCGAAGTTAAACTTAATGACGATCTTATTTATAGGGATAATTAACCGACAAGTAATATTTTAATTGCATTTTGTATACGTTTCATAACATTTACGTGTACTGTTATATTAAATAATTATGGAACAGAAGTCATAACGGCAATGTAAACAGCAATGAGATGTCCAGTTAGTTAATGATGCAGTATTATTACATACAACAAAGAAAAGTAATAAATTGGTTATTACCAATTTATTACTACTTCATTACTTTTCTTTGTTATCACCTTCAATACATAGACAGTTGCCTACACACAGACGAAAGTATTGATACTCTATACAATGTAAACGTTAATATTCGTTCACTTGAATGTTATTATGTACTTCAAAACGAATAACAGTTTATTGTGCCATCTTATTATGGTGACATCAACAACAATGACATATTTTAAAGGATCTGTGTAAATGTGTGTGTAATCCAAAAGTATCTGTGTGATTTATGTATGATTTGTGTTATTAAGAAAATCTAAATGAAGTGTAGCGACATCTATGTCGCCACATGAGAAACTCAAGGAATATCGTACGTCCAACATCGCGTTATTGAACTCTCTAAGTTGCGAACTATACAACATTTAAAGCATTACTAATAGGAGGAGACGTGATCCCCAAGTCAGAGCTGTCCCTTGGCAATATCATCTTCAAGAAAAGAGCCTATTCCTTTCTCAAAGGCCGTCAACGCACCCGCGACTCTGCTGGTATTGCGGATGTTCATAGGCGGCGGCGATCACTTAACATCAGGTGAGCCGCTTGCTCGTTTGCAATAAAAATATAAATATATGTTAAAATTATGAGAGAATCGTCGAATACGGCCTATGAAAAAGTTTTTAATAGTTAAGGTGTTGGCGGCTCGTTAAAAGAATACTACCACTCCATCTCATCCAATGGATCTCGTAAAAGGCGAGTAAGGAATTAAACTGCACTGTGCACCCAACAGCTCATGGTGGCGGTGGGCTCACCACCTATCACACCAAGTGCATTATATTGTTTTGGTGAAACGTGAATTGAGGCAGTCATCTGTTCTTGCAGTGAGTGCCCAGTCTCTGACTACCCCTTATGGAATACAGTCGTGACCTTATATATGTATGTATGTACTATACCATTAATAGCGTTCTATGGAATATAATCGAAAAAAGAAATTCATAACTTCGGAACCGGTGAAACGAACACGATGAAACGTTTGAATAAAATAGAATAATTTTTATTAAACATAGATTATATACATATTAATTCGTACAGACGGATATACAAAAAGGTTTTTTTTATTCTATAATGTGACGAAGCGAGCAAAACGTTCACCTGATGGTAAGTGCAACGTCTGCCCACAACAAATGCTCTGTCACCCAGAATATTTCTAGTAATCACTGGGCATATGAGACTTAAGAACTGATGTCTCAGGGTGACGGGCGCAGTGTGTGTGCACACAGAAATGTTCTGGGTGTCACAGCATTTGTTATGGGCGGACGTTGCACTTACCATCAGGTTAACGTTCTGCTTGTTCCATCACTTTTATCAAATAAAAAAAAATACCGATATAATCCCACGGAATAGCAGCTTCACTGGTAAGATACCAATCAGAAATATATGAAAAAATATTTTGTCGCTTCTTTAGATAAAGCGATGTTGCGTAATGTATTTATAAAGCCTAATATAATTTCCATCGCATCAGATATCTACCAGTCACAACCTAAAGCTGCTAACTGCGTAGGAGGGAGCGACGGTTGTGTATTTTATTGATTTTTTTTTATTTCTATGTATATCGAGTTTTGATGCATGGTATATTTATAGTGTATTATGCAGCGAGCACTAGTAGAAGTAAACGAGGATTTGAAAATTAAATTCAGGAACGAGATCGTGCGTTTCGGTTTGTCTCCTTTAGTCCAACAATTAATCTTCAGTAAAATTGAACTTCATCAAAGAAGCTGATGTTGAATACTAGATTTATGGCCTAATATAATGTTCATAGTTATTAGAATCGGGCGTTACTTTGCGGAAATCTATAATGAGTTAAAGGAAGTTAATGCCAAAATATAAAATTTTGTATATTACAGACTCAGACTCCACAACAGCTGTCTGTTGTTGAGACAATATCACGTGTGGTAGCGGCTTAAGAGAATCTGCCACCCCATCTCATCCCGTGAGTGTCGTAAAAGTCGACAGAGGGAAAATAAAAACCAGAATATGGGCAGCGGCATCTTCCTGGAACATCGGAATAAATGAACTGCGGTTGCCAACCCACCTGCCAAGCGTGGCAACTATGGCAAAGTTCCTTCTGAAATGAGAGCTAAAAACGTTTGTAGTTCTATGGGGGAGGCCTATGTTCAGCAGTGGACTAGTGATAGGCTTAAATGATGATGAATGCCTTTGAGATGAACCACGTGTCTAGTCTGAACTTCAGTGTACATTGCCGGTGCTGCGGGCGGTGCTCTTCAAAAACTAGGTAATGTCCACCTTTCCTTCAATGTAATTTCTATCGTATCAGACATCTTCTAGTAGTAGTAGTAACCACTACCTTAAGCTGCTTACTGCGCAGGATGTATTGCGTTGTCGTAAGCGACTGCGCAAATACGGAGCTATTAATTCGTTAAGAAGGTGAGGACCTTTCCTTGCGATTGATTGCTAGAATTGGAAAAAAAAATGTGCGTTTTCGAGACGAACGCGTAGACACATGACTCGGTGCTAATATTAGCAATGTTTACTTACGTTTACCGAAGACAAACACTGCGAGTGAACCTCTTACAAAAGTAAAAAATACTTTGTCCAACAATAATATGTTACGTGGTGGTAGGATTCCTATGCAGGAATCCGTCTAGGTAGGTACCACCCCAGGGCCAGTTAATCTGCCGTGAAGCGGTAGTGTGCAAGCATTACTGTGTTTCGGTTTGAAGGACACTGTGAGTTAGTGTAATCACTGGGCATATTATGAGACTTAAGAACTTACTCGTATGTCTCAGGGTGATGGACACAGTGTGGTATCACACAGAAATTATCTGGGTGACACAGCAGTTGTTATGGGCAGACGTTGCACTTACAATCAGGTGAACGATTTGCTCGTCTCGTCACTTTATGAAATAAAAAAAAAACTTAAACGTAGCTGCTTGACTCCCATCTTTGTATTTTAGGGTTAACAAAAATTATAACTACCTGGACGTTGAACTGCTGTGTAGGAATAGTTAAGTAGTTAGCCTAGATAAGTACCACCGAAGTGCCGGTTGTCCTGCCGTACGTTTTAGAGTATAAATATATGTTTTCGGTTTGTAGGACACTTTAGAGTAATTACAGGACATATGAGACTTAAGAACTGATGTTTCATAGTGATGAGCGTAGTGTGACGCTCGGAAATGTTCTATGTGACACAGCATTTGTTATGTGCAGACGTTACACTGACCATTAGGGGGATTGATTTGCTCATCTCATTCACTTTCTTCCATAAAATAAACAGACGTTAAACAGATGTTGCGACATCTATGTCGCCACATGAGAAGCTCAAGAAATATTCGCACACGTCCATAATCGCGCTATGACAGTTTTCTGAGATGTTTACTATATATACAACATCTAAATATTACTAGTAGGAGGAGACGTCCTCCCCAGATCAGACCACCCGATCTGGCGGGTAGCTACCCTTTTCATTGGCAATATCATCCGCCAAAATGGTGACCCCGGTATGAACATCCGCAGCCAGCTTCTCCGAACCACAGCAACAACGTCATCGGCCAATCACAGTCACAGCACAAAACTACTGTCGGCACAACGCGTGTTTCCTAGTCTCTCAGCCACTGAGGATCAACGGCCGCCGCCCCTTCTCCTCAGGCTGACTCCTGCGGCATCAAAACTTGTTTCCATACGTCTCGACGCACTGAAGACCTGAAGACAGGTACACCGCAACGCCAGACTGCACCTCATCACCCGACGTCTCAAGTTCTCCACGCTAAAACTACGACTTCCAGTCTCAGCGGGGGAGTGATGTAGCGACATCTATGTCGCCACATGAGAATCTCTAGAAATATTCGCACACGTCCATAATCGCGCTATGAACGTTTTCTGAGATGTTTACTATATATACAACATCTAAATATTACTAGTAGGAGGAGACGTCCTCCCTAGATCAGACGACTCGATCTGACGGGTAGCTACCCTTTTCATTGGCAATATAATTCGCACACAGATATTACAACGGTCTAAATAGTCTGTAACTGAATTGACTATTCGTTTAATTATATTGTAAACAAATATTCTAATAAAATTTGTTATTAATACCAGAAAATCAAATGATAATTATTTTATATTAGCTGTGCCTGCGGTTTCACCCGTGTATAACAGCCGACCCCGATCGGGGATATATACTTCCCTATTTGAATCGGATTTTGCATCTTTTTTTTACGCGGAACTCTAATTATTTATCTAAAATTAAAATAGCCTAGTTTACCCGCTATAATATCAGCTATTTGTCAGTGAAAGTCACGTCAAAATTGGTGCAGTCGTTTCGGTGATTAGCCGGAACAAAGAGACAGACAGAGAGACATACTTTTTAAAAATAGTTCTTTCCTTATAACCCGTCCGATCCCACCGCATATCGGCCTATAAGCCTCCTCAAGGCCTTAGGCAAGATATACGAACGCCTACTTCTCGCCCGCTTAAGAGACTTCATGCAGTCTCGAGGGATCCCCATCCACGAGCAGTTTGGATTCCGTGCCAAACACTCATGTACCCAGCAGGTGCACCGCATAACGGAGCACATTCAATCCCGCTTCATACGCGGGTTTCATACCGGAGCGCTCTTCTTCGACGTGGCGAAAGCGTTCGACAAGGTCTGGCACAACGGGCTCATATACAAGTTATATGGACTCGGTGTGCCAGATCGCCTCGTACTCATCATACGAGATTTCTTACGCAGTCGAACCTTCCGCTACCGCGTCGAGGGGGTGCGATCCGAATCACATCCCATCCTAGCCGGCGTACCACAAGGCTCAGTCCTAGGTCCCGTGCTCTACACCCTTTTCACGAACGACATACCGCACACCAGCGGCGTCGAACTCGCCCTCTTCGCAGATGATACCTGCCTATATGTGTCTGGACGTAATCCAGACACTATCTCTAAACGCCTCCAATCCGCAGCCCGAACCCTCGGGAACTGGTTTCGGAAATGGAGGATAGAGGTCAACCCAATCAAAAGTGCAGCCATGTACTTCTCGCGGCGCATAACGCAGCATCTCCCCACAATAGAGTTATTCGATCGTCCAATCCCCTGGGAAAAGACAGCCAAATACTTAGGCGTCCTATTAGACTCGAGACTCAGCTTCGGTCCACATATTAACCGAGTAAGGAACCGAGCGGCGTTCGTACTCGGTCGATTACATCCGTTACTAAATAAAAATAGCAAAATGTCCCTACGTAATAAAATTACACTTTACAAAGCCTGTATTCGGCCAATTATGACATACGCAAGCCCCGTATTTGCGCATGCCTCCCCGCGTCAAATTCACCGACTTCAGGTAATACAAAATCGATTCATGCGTAAAGCCACGGGAGCACCGTGGTTCGTGCGTAATGCTAACCTTCATATCGATTTAGGGCTTCCTACCATAGCCCAATATCTAAAGTTGGCCTCTCGCCGATACTTCGACTCTGCCGCCACGCACCCCAACCCACTGGTTGTCAGTGCCGCCACTTACAACCCCCTCGCGATACACCAAAACTCGACCCGCGGAAAAAGGAGACCGAGGCACGTCCTCGAGGACCCTGACGACGCGACCACTATTGCCCAAGCGCTCTACTCAACACTACACAAACACCCATTATCACCATCATACCGCCCCCGCCGTCGGCGTGGGCGTATCAGACAAAGTTATTCGCGATACCGCCGCATCTCAGGCCGGTTTTCCCCTAGCAGTAGTGTCATAAACAGAAGCGTCGCTGGAGTTTCTTGCGCCATTTCTTCTCCAGCGGAAACGCATTCCGAATTGGTGGTAAACTTATCTAATAATAATCATGGTATTAATAATTATAGTAGTAGTAATATTGCCCTCCCGATTGCAGTAACTGACCGAGCCGAGACCGGCCCCCTTGGGCACCCTCGAGTCTGTTACTCTCGCGAACAGGATGACGGTCCAAGCCGAGGTCCCCTCTCGGGGGCCCTTGCGCCAGTCATCCATAAATAAAGGTTTCGGCTAAGCGCCCTCAGCGCTATGCCACCTTTCAATCCGGCGAAGCTGTAAAAGCCTTCGGGCTAACAGTGACCATCAGTCCTAAAAAAAAAAAAAAAAAAAAAAAAAAAAAAAAAATCTTTCCTTATAAGTTTCTTTTCGTAAGCATTGAGTAAAAAGCTGTTGTTTGGTTATTACAAACAGTTATCGATGTTATTTATTTGTATAGATATACGATACGATCGACTTTAGTAAAGTTGAAAGTTACACACTTGAAAGTTATGATGTTCTCCTAGCCTATTTCGACCACGGCGACAACTTCCGACTACTGTCGAGAGCCATCAACTGCGCAGGAGATATTATAGTGCCACAAGTGTAAGCGCAAACACAGAGGCACTCAGTCGTCCCAACCTACCCGCGCCTGATGTAACCCTGATGCGATAAGATCGGAGGTAGGCTAGGATGCAGTGTCAGAAACACGGGGACAATCACAACACAACCAGACCCGAAAACCAACTATTTATGTTTTAGCACAAATGTTGTCTCCGGCTTGGATTCGAACCCAGGACCTGCGGCGTAGAAGTCAGGTAACGTTGTGGTATGGTAGAAGATGTAGTAACAAAGATTAAGAAAGGGATGCTCAGAGGGTGGATGAAAGAATATTTACAAACAGATTTATGAAGCTAGTGTGAATAGTTGGGCAAGCTGGTAAGGGTCGTCCTAGGCGAACGTATCACTTTCAGATAGAAGTCATCAAAAGGCCACCTCAATAGCACCTACAACCTAGATTGTATGAAAACGCTAATGAAAGTAGAAGAAGCGAAAGGTGTGGTCACTGCCTACCGTAATTGGAAAAGGCGTGCCTAGTAAAATCGTTAAAACCTATAAGTTTAGTTTTATTCCATTAGTCATCAACTGACGAGCTTGTATGAAAACACTAGTGATAATAGAAGAAGCGAATTTGATTGTGTTAGGATCGTAGCAAGTGGAAAGTGGACTCTCTGGAGATTCGTGACTCTTTATATGGATGTATATGATAGATCGTGTACTTCGTGTTACATATATGTACTCTATGTATTTGATATAGAGCTTCTGCACTATGATCTTCCCAAATTTTTAACAATTAAAACCTGCTTTAAAAACAGTACAGAATCTACACTACACTAATAGGAATTCATAACTCCATATTTTTTTAATTCGTTTAACTTGCCCATCTCAACTTGATTTGGGCAGAAACCAGGATATGGGCCGAAACCAGGAGATGGGCAGCAGGATCTTCCTGGCACATCTGAATAAGTGTGATACCTAAAATTAGAGCTCCAAACTTTTGTAGCAATCTATGAGGGAGGCCTATGTTCAGCAGTGGACTAGTGATAGATTGAAGCGATGATGAAGAACTTGCTGAACACTATCTGTTTTACTGGTGGTACGATTCCTATGCAGGAATCCGTCTGGGTAGGTACCACCCTAAGGCCAGTTATTCTACCGTGAAGCAGTAGTGTGCAAACATTACTGTGTTGTGGTTTGAAGAGCACTGAGAGCTAGCGTAATCACTGGGCATATGAGACTTAAAAACTGATGTCTCGAGCGTATTGTGGTGTCACGAAGAAATTTTCTGGGTGGCACAGCATTTGTTATGGGGAGACGTGCACTTACCATCAGGTGAACGTTTTGCTCGTTTCGTCACCTTAACCAATAAAAAAAATAGGAAACACCGGTTTCGCGGCAAAGTCCATTTAGAGAAAAACAGAAAAAGCCCATAACATATTTAGAAGTAAATAATCATAAAATCAGTGCTTAGTTGGGCCTATGTTGGGAAAAGAATATGTTTGCCAAACTTCAAGTCCATAGGTCATGTATTTTCGGAAATATCATGATGAGTCAGTGGTAAATCGCGTTTATATATGTATGTACCTACTAGCTGACCCGCCCCCACTTCAAACGGAAGTTATTGGTATGTTACAGTGTGTATGGACTCATGTAGCAAATATTCTTAAAATCCTTTCTTAGTCTCTATGTCAGGATTATGTATGCGAAATTTAATGTTATCATATAATATATGATGATTTAAAATATTTCATACCTTATCCTATCCCAACATAGACCCCACTAAGAACGAATCTATATTATAGATGCGTTACACAAATAAAGTGCACTTGTCATATAATATATAATATTTGTATATAATAATAGACATACTAAATGCGCTCACTATTTAACATACATACAGTTACGCCCTTGCCCATATAAGGGGTAGGCAGGGGCGACGCACGTAGTCAACTTTTCGCCCCCGCGGGAAACGATACGTGACGGGTGAACCCCGTCGCCGCCATTTTGGTACGAGTCAAGAAATTCTAACTCCTCATTACGTTTCGGGTCTGGTTGTATTGTGCTTGAGAAATGTATGTGTGTAATACGCACTCACAATACACGAGAAATTCTCGTGTATTGTGAATGAAAAAAACTAATCAAAATTCTACTCTGCAAAAAAATTATCATTTATTTAATCTTTGCTTAGAACACTTGATATCCTTTTGGCTCATCTATTTGAGCAATTTTTAAAGACTCGTCCTCGCGCCTTCGTATCTTAGAGCTAAGTGTTATCATATCTGAAAAGTTTCAATGATAAACAGTTCTATTGCGCTATTGTTGTAATTTATAACGGAATTATAGATTAAAAAAAATTGCCAGTTCTCCTCCATAGTGGTCTCATTTTGCGAACCAGTGATTCGAAAACGCCCACCGCTAATATCTAGAACTACCGGTCGGATTTGAAAAATTCTTGTAACATTTGATAGGCAAATTTTTGAGGAAGACTATAGGCTATTTAACATCACGCTTTCTACAATATTTAAATTGAACGGCAGCTGAAACCGCGGGGCGCAGCTTGTATCTAATATAAATACTGTATGGTGACGATGCATGTTTGCGAACACTTGTGGCACTGTAGTATCTCCTACGCAGTAGATTCAAGTTTCCGATAGTGTTCGGAAGTGGTTTCGTTTGTCGAAAACCGACTAGAAGATGGACATAACAGTGCATCAAGATCCATCATACCGGTGGTATCGTGAAAGTTGTCTAAATGAAATGGCAGTTAATCTGGAGGGGCAACAATTTCGAATGTAAAGGAAAATTTGACGACCGCGTGGCTTAGTGGTTACAGTACCGCCGCTGGTCCTGGTTTCGATTCCTAGCCAGAGCCATCGTTTGTGTTTTTGCACTCCGGCCTACTCTCATTTCTGAGAGGGTTTTGGAGCCGGTAAAAGTCCGCCAAGCTGCTCCAATGCAGATTGGCGGACATCACATGGCATCGAAATATGTACGAGTATATTCCTCAGATATGCAAGTTTCCTCACGATGTTTTCCTTCACCGCTGAGCACGTGGTAAATCACCACTTAAAACAACAATTTTATTGTAAGCAACTATAAAATACCGGGTATCTAACTCAGGTCGCGAAATATTAAATTTAAAGCGAGCGCCCGGCCCCTAAGCTACCACTGCTTCTAATTTCAAGTGTGATAATACACATAAGTCTCACAAAATGGCACAGGTCTTCTCAAGAGGTTATCGGAGTGATCTGCCTCAGCCTTACTATGTTTTCTTTACCGGTGAGCACATGGTGGAAGGATTCCTTTGCAGGAATCCGTCAAATTTACCAGTATCTATACAGGTGTGATAAGTGTACACCTACTTCAATAATACAATCTAGACCTCAAATATATTTTGTTGAGGAAACTTTTGAATACTCAGATTATATAACTGCTTATTCATAGTTTGAGTATAACAATTAGAAATGCAGTCACAGATTGTATTTATATTGTTCTTATGAATGTAATAAATGAGCAGCATTAGGTTCTGGTGGGTATATCTTGACCTATGGCATTAGTTAATACTATAGGTTATTCCATATGTCGTCTCTTCTAAGAAGTCAATCATCAAGTCTGTTCCTTAATGTGTTAACTGGTGGAGAGTAATGATTTCTTGATCTATTACCCCATCATTGAATGTATTATGGCATACATTTGTGTTAATTCTTCTTCTTTTATATTAATAGCATTCTCCTTGTTTCAAATTCTGCCAAGATCAAGTCACTAATGGGAATAACACAGATGTTGTATAGTAGTTAGTAAATATTGTCAAGGACTTGTTGCAATTTCTGAAACAAAAGAACATTGACTAGTTTGTAAACACCACTAATTTTTTTTAAGTTAATTATTAAAAAAACAATAGTTTAATATAATAATAAAAATATAAAATGTATATTACCTAGTTTTTGAAGAGCAGCGTCCATCCTTTCCCAGTAGCTCTACGACAGACTACTGGGACTACTGTGAGTACTATAGCTTATTCGTCTCTTCTAAGAAGTCAATCATCAAGTCTGTTCCTTAATCTGTCTAGGTTGGTACCACCCCAGGGCCAGTTATCCCGCCGTGAAGTAGTAGTGTGCAAACATTACGGTGTTTCAGTTTGAATGGCACTGAGACTAGCGTAATCACTGGGCATATGAGACTCATGTCACAGGGTCACAGGCGCATTGTGGTGTCACACATAAAATGTTCTGGGTGACACAGCACTTGTTATGGGCAGACGTCGCAGTTGCCATCGGGTGAACGTTTTGCTCCTTTCGTCACTTTATCTAATAAAAAAAATCAGCAATTAATATTGTAATTAACAATTATAATGGTGCTTGCGCCGAATTGGACTCTTGTTGTTTGTGAACTATGAACTCTCAGACGGGTGCCCTGTCCTTAAAGCGGGTATGGCTAAGGCGGAAGTGTCGTACTGATACTGACAACAGTACGGTACTTTTTTTAATGCAAGAAAGTGGCGAGACGAGCAAATCGATCACGTGATGGTAAATGGTAAATGCCCTGCCCATAACAAATGCTGCGTTATCCAGAACATTTCCGTGTGGCACCGCACTCCGCTCGTAACTCTGAGACATCAGTTCTTATGTGTCACATTAACATCATCGTCTGTCTTAGTCCAATGTTGAACATAAGTCTCTTCCACCAATTGCCACAAACACAGGTCTGAGCCACCTGCACCCCTCGACTTCCCGCAAGCCCGTGCAAATTGTGTACATGGTTGTCACTCGAGAACCTTTCTTACCCAGTGGTTATAGGAGCTATATGGCCGGCCCATTGCCATTTCAGCTTGCTAATCTTTAAGGCTATGTCAGTTACTCTAGTTCTGCTGCGGATATCCTCGTTAATGATTCTATCTCGCAGAGAAACTGTGCTTTCCATAGTTCGCTGAGGTAGCGACGAGAAGATGTGAAGCAGTTTCCCAAACGCTGTCCAACCGAGTTAGATCCGTCGATTGATAGTGCCTCATGCCAAGTCGCCATCAGTGCCACTGGCACTGCGGTTCAAACCGAAACAAAGTAATGCTTGCACACTGCTGCTGAATGCAGAACACAGAGTACAGAACAGAGTACAGAATACAGAACAGAGGGGTGAAATTGGTGTATCTTTGACGATATTAATAATCTGCATAACTAAGTGTACTTTCGTAAGTGATCCAATGCTCATTATCATTAAGTTTTGTTATTGTCTATTTGGTAGACTGGAAAAGATACAATGCTGATAGTTTCTCTCTTATTCATTTGCTTTCGTTTACGTCTGTGATGAATTGTCAAGAACATTTTTCCGGAGATAGCCATGCTTATTTTTCTGGTACCATATTTCACTTTTCATGATTTATTCTGCAAATTATGTCGTTTACTTATTAACATCATAACTGAAAGTGATAATATGATGTGCAAAGTAAACACAGATCTTATAAATGGGCTTCAAAATCAATAAATCTTTAATATACTCTTATTATTCTAAAATTAATGAAAAGAAAAAAACCCTCTGTGTTTCTTGCCGGTTCTTCCCAGGACAGTGGCATTTGTTTGCAAATCACTGTAGTTTAAAAAAGTTACGTTCAATGAGTATAATGTAAATAATCTATATTGAATGAAAAATATTCTATTATATTTAGGTCTTATCTCGTTAATATTGCATAAGAGACTTACCCAGTCACATTTCGTAGGTGCTGTAAGAATCGACTAAGGCAAATGCCTTGATAAATTAATGGCTTCCTAAAAGGAGTAACCAGTAAATAAATTTACTTGTGATAAAACTCCTATGCAGAAGTCCGTCTAGGTAGGTACCACCGCAGGGACAGTTAAGCCGCCGTGAAGCAGTAGTGAGCAAACATTACTGTGTTTCGGTGTGAAGGGTAGTGAGAGCTTGGCAAAACGCTAAGACGCTACTGCCTAAGATCACCAGTAAAGTATTAACAGGTTAAAGAAGACAATAATATTTATCTTAGATATCTCGATTGTTGTCAACGCTTAGTAAAACTGTATAAATATGGTGTTTCATCGTTTTATAATTAAGCTTTTACAGAATCTTTTACAACTGGCCTACATCCTTAGTATTTTGATCTTACTGGGTATGCATGTTTGTTTCTGATAATGCAACTCATTTCAATCGCACATAATGATAATTGCGAGAATGGACATGCACCAAGTGCGGTGTAATGCATGCGAGTGTCGCGAGTTTAGTAAACACTAAGGCAGGGGTCAACGTTCCGAGGTTATCAATGCAGGGGCGGCGCCAAATGGTCGCATTGTCGCCTGCCGGCGCCCGGGGTGTCAAACAACATTTCATGTAGACGAGATACATACATTCCGACGTTCTATTCGTCCTTAATCTGTCCACAAGACTCTGCCAATTCTTAAGTGGAACAAACTTTCGTGATATTCAACTAACTTTTAAGATTTTTCTACAGAGATCATTTAACCAGTGACTGACTTATAATCTGAAGTCATTACTAAAGGAAGGCTTGTGGTAAAATCATATCAATGGAATAATTCTCTAATATTCATTTAAAAAAAAAACATCGACATTGCGGGGAAATACACACATGATTAGTTGTAAATTTAAATTATCAAATGAAACTGTACTTGTTGTATATTCGGCGTAAACTGTCATGAAAACCCTGGTGATTTTGTAAAAAACAATACTATAAAACAATATATTATCAATTTATTTACAATGTTTCGAAATAACTTATTATTTTTACAACGTACGACGTATTTTACACGTATCACGCCTACAAGATGATACTCGTAGCTACACAATTTTACCGTCGGATAAAGCATTTTAGACCACCTTAACTACATTAGGCTTTACAGAGAGCCCGATCCAGAAGTACCAATCGAAGATCGAGAGGAAAATATTATATGCGTAAAAGACTATGACTAAGTTCATAGGAAAATAAAATTAGTTAGAATTAAAAATTCGTCAAGAAATAAATAAATTTCCTAAAACTCGATCGCAGCGCCAATCGAGTCCAATTGTGAATCTAAATCGAATCAAATCACCCATCCAGACACACACAATTTTTATCAAAATCCGTCCGGTCGTTTATGAGGAGACAGTGACATGCACACAGACATAAGAATTATATATATAAAGAAAAATAATAATAATTTCCGTTATAATATTAACTTCTTTTTAATTTATGCTGGCAACCAATTTTGTTCCAAGAATATTGTAAAATTCAAGTAAGGGAAATGCTAAGTAACCTCGTGATGTCCGACGTAACGCGTCGAGATGTTAGAGTAACCATTGCAAAGGGACGGAACAAAAATACACCGATCGAACAAGAGGATGAAGAGAAAGATAGCAGGAACGAGATATTTGGTGCTGCGTTCGCTCATTAATTTTTCTTATTGTCCCATTTCATCACGTGACAATTCGGTCACGAATTAATACATGTTCTTAATTGAGATGAATAGAAAGATGAATGAATAATTATCCAAAAACAAAAAACAAATTGTTTTTAGTTTCATTATTCTTTATTTGCATTATAATTTCTCTTTAGTTTTTACCCAGATGTTTTAATAATAACTTAGAATTAAAACAATTTAGATGTTGTCGGTATTAATTTAATGTTGTTCACGTAAGTAATTGTTTAAACGAATAAAGCTGCTGCTGGTGTATCTGTCCCCAATAAATAGATAAATAAATTAGGCCTCTTTATCGATCTTTTGTATATGATATTCTTTTGTACCCGTTCTGCTTAAATACATGATTCTTTATCACGGTAACGAATTTCAGGGAGATCATGTCACCCTGTCTTACACCTTTCATACCTTTGGACCATATTCGTAATCTGGTTCTCTATTCAGATAGCTATCGTTGCTCAACAACAAACAGTTCGGCACTTACATATGCCGATATGTGATGTATAACGTCTATGGCCTTTAAGCCTTTTTGGGAACCCGTTTGCGAAGTTTCGTAGATCTCGTTGCGGACTGAAGCATATGACTGCAGCCTCATTGTTTGCGTAGCTTCCATGAGATTAACAGTGATCGAAGCTTTCGGATCTTAGTCATTGCAAACTCAGAACCCGCATCGAACACACTCAGAACTCACAAACCCGTCATTCATCACACACATATCCCGCACGTACTGAAACGGGATTATCGACGCACTGAAAGCAATTTGCCAATTTGAGTTGAAAGCTTTCAGGATTTTATATAAGATGAACGGGGCGTTGACTTGAGCAGATGCGATCGCTCGAGCATAATGTTCATTTTCAATTTACTTTTCATTATTCAGTAACAATTTCCGATTTTCACCTTAGAGATAACAGTGATAGAGCACTTGGCATTTGGTCGACATGATTAAGTCAGTCTCATTTGAAAGAAAGAAAGAAAAACATTTATTTGCACAGCAAAGAGACACCACACAAAATATATATACACGTAGTAATAAAAAAAAGAGAAAAAGTATGTTACAACATAAAGTCAATTGATCAAAAAAAAGTAAGCGCTTAAAAGAAAACAAACATAATAAAAGTGCAATGTACGTGACTCATGGCTGAACCAAATAGGTTTCCAGATCAGCTTAAATTGATTTTCATCTGGCACCTAAGTGCACCACGGATGTCAAGTTATATAAAGTATATGGGGGATTATTTCACATGGAAATCATTCCTGCCATTAAGATATCATATGTAAAAAGTGAAAGATGCATGCGTCGTTTTTGATTTTAAATATTATTTGCAAGTGGCTTTAAGGCAGCTTCATATGTACTTCACCGCTTATGAATTGCAGGAGTTGGATCTCGATTTACAGGGCTTAAGGTGTAATTGCTGAGGTCAGAGGTTCCCAAACGTTTTTTCTGATAGACCACTTTCAAAATTTAGCTGGTTCCGGTGGACCCCTTGCAGCTACATATCTACCATATTCCCATAACTATAACTAACTAACCCATTTTTTGTCACGCCAACGGAGACCCCCGTCGAGTCTACCGTGCACCTGGACCACTTTGGGAAATAAGGGCTTAGATGATAGTTGCAAGTTGTATAACGATTCCCCGGACACCCTTCTTAGACCGGCTGGTAGTTTCGACTTCAGCTTGGATAAGAAATTTACGGCAGCAGCATTTTTTAATGTTACTACTGCAAGCAATTTTTATTGCATGTAAAACTTATTTTTAGAATTTTAAGTTCTAATTTGTGTGCACCGTTTTCATGCAACGTTCTTATTCTTCCGTTACTTCTTAATTAATATTTATCGATTAATTAATAATTGTTTACATACTGAGCAGTTATTTTACATTATTCGTAGATAATCCTAAGAACACTACCGCCAATAAGGCTCCGTGACACAAGCAATATACGAGTATGTATGTACATGCTTGTTTTCTATATTATAGTGACACCAAGGCGATTCTGTCCAACATCGCGATACGAGTGAAACTAACTTAAAAGCGTTTTGTATTATATATATGTATATATTCGGAGATAATAATTCCGCGCATGACATCGGTTTGAATATGCGGCAACATTTATCGTAAATATAATAACATAGCGCTCTTAGAAAAGTTATAAATAATGTTTCATGTCACATAGTGCAAGATAAAAAAAGTTATATTTGCCGGCATGAATTATTTTTATCCTACAATCATACGTCCCCGCTGTTATGATGCACGGTATCATCGGTGGATAGGTGTTTTTATGCGCCCTCTATCTATTTTACTACGATTATTGAACATTTTCGTCCATGTACATAAGACGTGTTTATTTTTGCGTGTTGATACGAGTACATTTTTATTATCGCTTATTTATTTTTAAATTAAAATAATATGGGTGATACTGAAAGGAAGACATACGAATAGCTCCGTGTGACTTATTTCGTTACAGGTTTAAGCATTTGACACTGAATACGAGATGAATATGAAACTTTTCGCCATTTTATTTACTTTAGATTTTCACGTTTTCTGTCTATCGTTATTTTAATAAAAAATATGTGAAGACCACCAACCTGCATTGTATCTGCGTGGCGGGTCCCTGCTCCAAAACTCTCGCCGAAGTAAGAGAAGGCCCGTGCTCAGCACTGAGTAGGATAGGCTGTTACTTTTCTTTACTATGAGACTTAAGAACCGATGTCTCTGAGTGACGAGCGCCCTGTGGTGACAACTAGAAAGGTTCTAGATGACGCGGCGTTGCACTTACGATGAGTGGCATGATTCGCTCGTCTCGTCACTTTCTACCATAAAAAAATAGTAAAAGTACGTATTTTTAATTTACAATTTAATGTATATTAAGACTTAAAAATTTTACATCGTCGTGGCAGCGCGAGAATATCTGCCACCGCATCTCATTCGGTGGGTGTCGTATAAGTCGACAGAGGGAACTGCCTGATGAATGCCATGGCTTTGCGACAAGTTCGCTGAATAATTTTACTGGTAGAAGGATTCATATGCCGGAATCCGTCTAGGTAGGCACCGCCGCGGGGCAAGTTATTCTTCCCGTAAACAGTAGTACGCAAACATTACTGTGTTTCGGTCTGACACTAATAGCTCGTGTAATCACTGGGCATATGAGACTTAGAAACTGACGCCTCTGGGGGACACTCCATCACAATGGGCGGACGTTGTACTTAGCACCAGGAGAAATTTTTGCTCGTCTAGTCCCTTCGTCGTAAAAAAATTATCAGACTTTCGGTCTGATATTTTTACAGACCGGTGAAGAACAGTAGAGTATAATGCACAAAGCGTCTGGTACCACGATCATCAACCCGCCTACAAAGCGTGATGATTGCGCCAAACTCTTCCTTCCCGGGGCCGCGAATGAGAGAAATAGCTAAAAGTTAAGTGCTTAGTTTAAAATAGTTCAAAGAGTCAAGTGTTACTTTACGGAAATCCATTATAACGAAGAAAAGAAAGTTAATGTACTAAGATCCATATACAAAATTTAAAATGGTGTGTATTACCTAGTTTTTCTAAGACAAATATAATATACACCAAAAATATACACCACTGAAGTCGTAGACATGACACGTGTTTCACTTGTCTGTGACTGGCTGGAGAGTGACTATGTCGTAGAGTCAATATCACTTGATAATGGCTCGTTTTAGGGTGAAATACGTGTCGTGTTTTTTTTATTGTATAAAGTGACGAAACGAGCAAAACGTTCACCAGATGGTAAGTGCAAGGTCCGCCCACAACAAATGCCGTGTCACCCAGAATATTTCTGTGTGACACCACACTGCGCCCGTCACCCTGAGACATCAGTTCTTGAGTCTCAAATGCCCAGTGATTAAGCCCTTCAAACCGAAACACAGTAATGCTTGCACACTACTACTGCTTCAGTGGTTTTAATTGCCTAGCGGTAGAGTTCTAGTGGTGTAGGAGTGGAGTCTCATGGCGGTTCCCAGTGGCGGTATTAGTTTACTTGTGCACGCTATTGTGGGGTGCTTTGCAAAAACTAGGGAATACACCTCTTTTTGCATGAGTTTGATAGAACCCGTCTAAGCAAATTTACTAGCTTTCCTTCACGTTTTAGTTTACGCAAGAAAATATTTCCATTTTCTATATAAGTTTAATATATATAAATTCTTTTACATTTGTTTATAGAAAATTCAAACAGCTATCGTGTTCTAACTAAAAATAGCTTCCACTGATTAGGTGTCCAAAGGAAAAGTTTCGCTTACTTCAGTCAGCTTGGAGCGTTCCAAAACTTATATCTGCTTGCAAACATCTAAAGATTATTAAAATTAGTTAGAACTCAGTAAAAACCTGTCCTTATAAGCTTAGTGTTACCAAGACTTGTCAATTTTATGGCAGAGGTAAATGAAGCCGAAACAATAAATTTTTTTATATGGTTGTACCCGCTGCTTCGTTCTGTTATATTCCGACTATGTAAGGGATAAGGCTGACCTAATATGGTCACCCTAACACTACTCTAGTAGACTGAACAATTTAACAATGATATATACTCTGCCCGAAGAGAAGCTCCTTCAGTTCTGAGTCGGACGGCTGTTCAAGGATCCCAATAAATCTACATTATATAAAAATTGTACCTGTGCCAGCAACCTAACCATGTGTTGTGATTGTCTTCTGTCACCGGGAATCAAACCCGCATCCACTGAGTTGGATAACGCGAGGTCGATGTAAGTCCAGTTCTACGAAGTCGGGAAGCGATAGTCTCAGGAATGCGACTCGCCGGGCTTATCTCACTGTTCGTGATGCAGCTGTGAGTTTTAATATATTGTTTTGTCTAGGGACTATAAGGTTACGTGTAAAATATAAATATAAACCTCGAAGGTGTTCAATTGTAATACTTACAATAGTTAATAACGTTTTAAAATAAACATAACGTATGAAAATATAACATAGTAAATGCTGTTACAAAAGTAATGTGAATAATTACTTAATTGTTTAGTGTTTGAAACACTAGAAAGATAAATATTAAACTTTATAGTATCTAAAGTAAAGTATAACACAAAAATTGTGAATACATAGACTTAAACAGTTAGTCTTTTTGTATAATTATAAAAGAAAAAATATCTTTTCTATAAAGAAAATAAATAACAAAATATTACGTTATGAAATATTATATTAACATTTTAATTTTAGAATTTTAATTTTGTTTTACTCATTTTAATTTGCTTATATTACCTTAAATTTTATGTGCGGGTTTTATTCTTTAAATTTTTATTGTGTGTATTAGTTATTGATATTTTGTGTTTTGTGTTTTTATTATTTTAGCTCTGTCACTTACTAAAATTACATTTTTATTCTTTATAAATTCTATTGCATACAATCTCATTAATTATAAATGGCAAAAGCAGACCAAAAACTCACCGTAGAAATGCCAATCCTTCCCTCGGAATCGGAACGTTCAGATCGGTTAGTAGCAAATCAAACAAACGACAATTGTATGAAGTAGATATGAATATTTTAATAAATTTTATTAAGCCCTACGATGGCTCTCGAGAAACCATAAACGCCTTTATAACAAATTGCGATAACGCTTTCGAACTAGCTACAGAGAATCAAAAAATTCATTTATTTAAATATATGCTTAGTCAGCTTCTGAAATAGCCAGCTCAATCAAAGATTTTGGTACATGGGAAAAACTTAAACATTACCTAAGATCCCAATTTAGGCAGCGAAAACATTACGCACATTTAGTCACAGAGCTACAGGAAACAAAACAATTAATGTCGGAAAATGTAAAAAACTCGAACATAAAATCGAAACAGTCTCAGCTCAACTATTAACAGAAATCTCTTTGAACCCAACTAAAAAACTGGAAGTACCAGTTCGAACAGCGGCCATGGAAGACCTTGCTCTTCATCATTTCCAAATGGATTTACACCCACGCTTTTCAAACATAATAAGGTGTAAATCACCTAATGCATTAAACGACGCCATCAGCTTCGCAGTCTCGGAGGAAAGAATCCATCAGACATTATATAAAAGAAGCGAAATTGTTTCAAAACCGATCCGACAGTTGAAATTAATAAATATCCTGTCAATAATATCGGTAAAAATAATAATCTCCACAAAATTACAGTAATTACTCGCGAGATAATAATAACGGTATCCAAAGAAATCCAAATTTCAATAAAGGCTTGAATTCACAGAACCAAAGAAAAGAAAAAACAGTGAAATCGTTTTAACCAACCAAATAAAAATTAAAATCAATATCAATATAATCCAATAACCGCTAATCAACTTCGTAGACGAGAATGAAGAAGAGTTCTACGAAAATGACTGAGGAATCATGTTCTCACGTACAAGAACCTCTTGCTCCTGAAGAAAAGCAAGAGGACTACAACGAATTAGATCAAAATTTAAACGAGTAGGTGTCTAATCGTCGCGCCAGACGCGACAGCCACTGAAATGCTGCGAGCGTAAAGTATTTAAAATCATAAATAATAATAATGACCGTTACCTTACATAAAATTATGAAAAGGTCTGCAATCCCAAAACCCCTATTATTATTAATAGATACAGGCGCTTCCGTCTCTCTGTTTAAAAATACATACATAACGTATACCAATAAAATATTCTCAGAAAACATTTCGGAAAAAGGTATAGACTCCTATAACCTGAACCTATAAAAAGTCTTGGTTTTTTAAATTTAAAACTAAATATAAGTAAAACACTCATAACACACAAATTCCACGTATTTAATAAACTTCATCTTTTATATATGGAATTATTGGAACAGATCTGATGAAATTTTATTGCCAAATTAATTATAACTTTTTTAGTTTAGAAATAAACAGTAACAAAATATACCTTTATTTTAAAGAACCTATTGAAAATATAAAACTTAGATCCGAAACATTTATCGAGTGCACAGAAGAAAACCCTGAAATTAGAGAAGAATGAATTCTCGACCTACAGTTTTCGAAAAACGTTTTAATTTCAAACTGCATAGCTAAAGTCAAAAATAACAATAAAGTAAATGTCACAATACTAAATATATCAGAAGAATCAGTTAAAATAATTCAAACCTAAAGTTTAGACTAGAACCAATCCCATCAAACAACATTAAATTAATTAATAATTGTCAAAGTGCCACTAAGCAGACACAACAAGTATGAGATTACCTCAGAACATCTCATCTAAATGAGGAATAAAATGGCGCGTAGTAATAGATCACAGAAACCTTAACGACATCACAATTCGAGAATCTTAACCTATATTTCAGATAAATGAAATTTTAGATAAACTAGACAATAGTAAACAATTCTCGACTCTTGATTTGGCCTCAGGATTTCACCAAAAGCAACTAGAATCTAAAGACGCAGACAAAACTGTTAATAACTTAAAATCCCAGAAAGCCACCTCCAGTTCATAAGAATGCCATTTGGCCTACGGAACGCCCCAGCCACATTTCAGCGGCTTATGAACACTATTCTATCAGGCCTGCAAGGCATTCATTGTTTACATTTATTTAGTTGACATAGTAATCTACTCTCACGATCTGAAATCCCACATTGAAAAACAAGAAAAGGTATTTGACAGGTTAAGAAAATCAAACTTAAAATTACAACATGTAAAATGCGAATTTCTTCGCAGAGAAAATAATTTATTTAGGACATACTATCACTGATACAAGAGTCAAACCTAACTCAGAAGAAATAAAAGCAGTATAGAAATTCCCTATACCTAAATGACAAAAAGTTATAAAATCCTTTTTAGGGCTCATTTCATATAACCGTAGACTCATTACTAACTTTCGATTAATTAGATGGAGACTTAAATTAGTAGATTATAACTATGACATTATAATATAAAAGGGAAAAAAATAACATAAAATGCTAACGCCGATACACTGTCCAGTTGCCAAGTAAATCCCATTACTTTGAATCCTGATGATACAAATCCAAGTACTTCGCAACCTACTGAACCAGAAAATGGTTACCTCGGTGAATACTTAAAACCATGTTAATACCTATCTCTCTAGAACTAGATTAAACAAATCCGTATATAGAAGAAATCTTAGGCGAAACTGTAAATTCAAAACAAATCATGGAAAGCGTAAGACAACTATATTCATACCGTAAAGTAGAACTTACAAATAAAACTAATTATATTATTTTCACGAAAGTGCACCACTTGGACGAATTAAAGTATTCAAAAATATTTGAGACCATGAAACAAATTAGAAACCAATTATTAGTATTCAATAATACTGAAGAAATTGGAATATCCGATTTTAAAAATCCATTCCGAAAAATATTCATTTACAAAAATGTACAATATAACTACTTATTTTTTTCATAATACAAATATTAAAATGAATATATACGATAATAATATTTTTAACCATCTGCTACTGAAATAAATAAAATATTACGTGACAACCACGACATACCCATTGCAGGTCACTTAGGTTCAGTTCGAATGTACCATAGAATAAAAGATATGTACTACTGGGCATGCGTAGAGACATAGATCATGCCAAGAAAATAAAGCACTGAATAAACTAAATCGTGCACCTATGCAGAGCACTAGGACTTCTACTACCCCTTGGCAATGCCATCAGATATTGCAACACCTCTCCCAGAATCAGGTATAGCTAAATTAAAATATATACTTACACTTCAAGACGACTTGACAAAATTCTCAGTAGCATATCCCATACACAGCGCAACTTCCAAAGAAACCATTGAATGCCTCCTACATTTTGTTTCTATTTTCGGTATATCCAAAATGATCCTTACAGATCAAGGCTAACTTTACAGCGGAACTATTTAAAACAACCTGTCAATTTTTTAAAATAAAGCAACTTTGGCCATCTCCGTGTCACCTTCAGACTCAGGGAGCAATAGAAAGAAGTCATTCAACGTTGAAATAGTACTTAAAATACTATGTTAACGATAATAAAACTGACTGGCCCCGTTATGTATATACCGCGATGCTAGCTTACAATACCGCCGTACACTCCACGAGTGAGCCGTGGTAGCTCAGGGGCTAGGCGCTCGCTTTAAATTTCATAGTACGCGAGTGACCTGGGTTCGATTCCCGGTGCCGGCACAACTAAAATTGTTAATTGCAATTTTAAGTGCTGATTTACCACGTGCTCGGCGGTGAAGGAAAACACCGTGAGAAACCTGCATGTCTGAGGAATAAAAAATATTTCGAAGACATGTGAAGTCCGCCAACCCGCATTGGAGCACCGTGGCGGATTCTTCCTAGCTCCAAAACCCTTTCAGAAATGAGAGGAGGTCTGTGCTCAGTAGTGGGACATTTATAGGCTGAAACTTTATTTTACTTTTTTACTCCACGACTCACTATACACCCTATGAGTTAACGATAAACCTTTCATCCCAAATTCTATTTTTGAAGAGTCACCTGCACTTACCCTGAATAATTAAAGGTGCCTCAGAACCGTTTTAAATACTCCAAAGAAAAAGCTATAGCTATAAAATTATTACAACCTTCGTATGGAAAGGACCATACAAAATAGTAAAAATTCTTAACGTCACATCATCGTAACATTAGATATTAAATTAGAAAGTAGGAAAATATCGAA
Source organism: Luehdorfia chinensis (assembly GCA_019845155.1). Classification (NCBI taxonomy): domain Eukaryota; kingdom Metazoa; phylum Arthropoda; class Insecta; order Lepidoptera; family Papilionidae; genus Luehdorfia; species Luehdorfia chinensis. The sequence continues at coordinate 3,190,350 of JAHVAK010000480.1, read as the reverse complement.
ATAAAACTTATATTAATAACTTACCTTTATACTTAGGATTAACCTGAAAAAGAAAACATGTGTATACACATAAATAACATAAACTTATAAAATTATTAAACTTAAGTATTAAGGGTTAAATTAGTACACCCGTCACTAATTATGTTATAATATCATCAGCGCTTCTGCTCTTTACTTTGATTACCTAGAGAGTAAAAAAATAAACAGAGCAAACTAAATGTCTCAGTTACAAATTCAATTATATCAAATTATAATGAAACAATAAATACAATTAAAAGAATTCAAGTGAATTTAAGTGAAGCTATCGATGAGTTCTCATCTATACTAAATCTATAGTTACTATATCTCTATAGTTACTGAAAAACTAGAATTACAAAAAAGTAAAAAAAATAGATGTGTATTTCTCCAATCAATTTCAAACCAGTTATAGATTGATTGTTTAGAATCCAAAATATGCGAAGAAAATTTATCAACATTCCAAATTCCGACCAAATTAAACAAAAACTTTGTTACACAAACTGTAACATTTGATTATAATCTGGTTAATTATTTACTGGTGGTAGGATTCCTATGCAGGAATCCGTCTAGGTGGGTACCACCCCAGGACCAGTAATTCTGCCGTGAAGCAGTAGTCTGCAAGCATGACTGTGTTTCGGTTTGAAGGGGACTGTGAGCTAGCGTAATCACTGGGCATATGGGACTTAATAACTTATGTCTCAGGGTGATGGGCACATTGTGATGTCACACAAAAATTTTCTGGGTGATACAGCATTTGTTATGGGCAGACGTTGCACTTACCATCAGGTGAACGTTTTGCTCGTTTCATCACTTTATCCAAAAAAAAAATCTGATTAACGGTTCTTGGTGTAATATTGATAAAATAAATAAAAAGAATAATGTGTCTTCTGTTAATCTAGAAAAAATTGATCTGGACGATTTAAAGACGTTTGTGTTAAAGAGTCATATTTTATCGAAAAGTCTTTTAGATAATGAATTAAATACTTTAATTCCTCACATAATCAAATATGGGACACACTATTCTATCTTAATCATTGTAATACTAGTATTAATAATTATTTGTTTAATTCTTGTGAATTCTGAAATCGAAAGATATATTATAAAATCACAGAATGTAAATCTGGCAACAGCCGTCAAATTAACATAAATATGAACCTAGTTAATGTTCCTTTAGAAATTTGAAAAACCTCTAGGAGTCCTATGAGACTACTCCTGATCATATCCTTCACTCAGAAGACATTTGTGAATTAAATTGTAAAATTACAAAAATACACCCAACTTTTACTTGTAAACTTCGGTACTATTTAGCACGAATTTTATCATATGGGGGGTATTTGATCATACGCGTTATATCATGACTATGTAAGGGACAAGGCTGACCTAATATGGTCACCCTACCACTCCTCTAGAAGACTCAGCAATTAAATAATGATATATACTCTGCCCGAAGAGAAGCCCCTTCAGTTCTGAGTCGGACGGCTGTTCAAGGATCCCAATAAATCTGTATTTTATGAAAGTTGTGCGGGTTATATAAAGTGTAAAGTGTTAATTCTTACAGCTAATAAATAATCTTTTTATAAAAAGTGAGTTTAATTCCTTTGAATAACAGTTCGCTCCGACTTCGTTGACTTTAGATTTGTTTAAACAGGTTATAAAAAAATCCAAGTAAAGTAAAACCGTGTAATGATTTCATATTTACGCGTATAGTATGAACAGTTGAAACGTCGGGTTATAAATAGTTGAATGAAACGCGAAAAAATCCGTAAATCTGCTTTCATTAAATATGAACCTATAATTATTAGAGAATCACCAAAATGGTGTTCTATAAAATCTTATTCAAAAGCAACTTTACATGGATGAAGAAGTCTGATAGTCAATTGACCATAGTCTTTTTCAATATATGTACGTCATAGATGTCGGCTTATCACAAAATGGGCTTCTGTTCGTGATCCGCTAATAGGTGTTCTGTGGAATAGGGTCAAAAAAATCATAAATTAGAAACCGGTGGAACAAAAACACGATGTAAGATTTATTTATATATTCATATTCGCCAGTGGCAATTACGTTAAGTAAAATAAAATTACACGGTTTGGTTTTCAAACTAAAAAAAACTTTAGATGTGAAATACCACATGCAACAACTTAAAAATGGATAAATTTACGTAAAGCGTTATTATCTAAAGGTTGCTAAATCCGTACAGACAGACAAAAAAGATGCCTCTATTTTACATATGTTGTATTTTACATTACGCTAACGTATCACTATCAGATCGAAATCGTTTTAAGGAAATGCCACGTCAAATGTACCCGCAACTGACGAGCTGGTATAATGTTTGCATACAAGCTCGTCTAATGAAAGTAGAACAAGCGAAAAATGTCGGGATTGTAACAAGTGGAAAGATGTGGTCTCTGCCTACGCCACTGAGAAAGAGGCGTAACTGTATGTATGGATGACAATATCAAGATATGGTCCACCTCATGATAAGTAATACTGTCATTAAACACTAACATCCATCCTCAATGGTGTTGAAAGATACCCAAGAAGGTGAAGATGGAATGACTTTTTGTCAATGTGGTTCTACCAATTAATGTTTCAAATATTTTAAGATTTAATTTTAAAGTGTTTTTGGTATATAAAAAATATAAAAAAATCATGAAATGAGCTAGTTGTTCACCTTACAGTTAGTGCAACGTCTGTTCATTACAAATACAGTGTAACCCAAACTATTTCTGTGTGGCACTAAAAAGTGCTCGTTACCCTGAGAAATCAGTTCTTTAGTCTTATATGCCCTGAAATTTCCGTATTTCGCAGTGCCCTGCAGACCAAAACACAGTAATGTTTGCACACTACTCCTTTACAGCAGAATAACCCTAGATCCCTGTATATGCATCCTACCACTAGTAATGACTATGACCCCGCAAATTTCGACCTTAGGAACTTTTATAACAATTGTGATCTTTGAAGGTTTGGCAGAAGAATGAGTTGTGGCTGTTGAACTTCTTTTGTGGTAACGTAGATATTGACCAAGATAACGATATTTACTTATGCTAAAATATCGATGTAAGGTAGCAAAAGCTCACAAACGCTATACAAATTTTGACCCCATGACCACTATGCTACGCGATCGTCAGGACTAATAAATATCTTTGTGAAATTACAGTTTGTACAGTCTACTTAAGCATGCCTATAGAATGTGTCTGTAACAATGATGCTAGCAAACGCCATCATTTCTTTTGTGTTATTATTTGTGTAGATTAAATTTTTGACATAATACATTTTAATAATTAAGAGTAACGATAATATTTTATTTGATATTGATATAACTACAACTATCTAGTTAAAAAACAAGTTCGTGTATATGCATTTGATTTCTCGAAAATGGCTCATATGATTTGCTCTTTTTACCTTCCAAGTTAATTCAATATTTTTTACATATTTAATGTACTTATTTGAAGTTATATTTAGTACTATTAGTAAGAACAGACTACTGCGCTACATGGTAAGCGTGGTTATTATCGTAGGCTGAAATATTTATGCATTGATATTAGCTACCCAAAAACCCAAAAACAGATGGCACTATATTATGATATTTTTAACGTGATATCAGGTAGCGTCACTAAACGGTATAAGCGGCTAATATGCGAGCAATATAATAGATTTGAAAGACGCCCAGATATTAAAAAATAATTTTAACAATAGTCAGATCGAGAAGATATTTATATTATTATAATATTATTTTATTATATATTTTTGTCTTTTATTGTTGCACCTTCATCAAAATCTCACCACTGTATGGGTTGACTGGGAGAGAATGCCTAAAGGCATTAAGTCTGCCCTTTGTATCGTTTCTTTGTAAGCAAAGAAACGATACAAAGGGCAGACTTTGTATCGTATTTGTATCTATTGTATCTTCCCTTAGGAACAATAAAGATTAATAAATAAATAAAATAAATAAATCGAGTAATCTTGATGAAAAACTTAACAATAATAAAGTAATTAACTAAATTCCAGCGAACTGAAGGAGAGCGTGTTCACAAAGCTGGACTTGGTGGATTACTTCAGCCTGGCTGACAACTCGTTGACAGAGATGCCGCGCCACGTACTGCGCCATTTGCCACACGTCAAGACCCTCGATCTCTGCAGGAACAAGATCTCAAAGCTTACGGAGGAGGACTTTAAAGTGAGTCCAGGTGTTATTTCTAAAATTGTTGACTCCTTAAACCCAAATGTTTGCAAATAATGAATACTATGGTGGGTTTTATACTCATGGCTTTAATGTTAGTACTTGAGGAATAAAATGTTTCATGAAATAATCGAGAGTTGAAAAAGCATTTAAAATTAAAATAAGTATAATTACTAGATAAACCTATAGCTGAATAATAACACCAACTTTGTTTTCTATATATCATATATATGGGTAGTACTCATTTCACGCTTGGTTTAATTTCACATATTTATAATTATGGATAGTTCTAATAATATTTTACAATATAATTTGGACAGGACATACAAGAAGTAGAGCATTTAGTAGTCGCTGACAATCAGATCTCTAAAATAGAGAGGCACGCGGTACCAAAGGCTCTGAAGCACGTTCACCTGGGAATTAACAAGCTGAGTACACTGAATGGAGCCTTGAGGGATTTGGACGATTTAGAGTGGATATTTATCAACGCCAATAATTTGAAGTCCATCGATAATGAACTACCTGTGGTAAGTTACCTAATACGATGCAGCTAGTGAAAAAAATCATAAATTTAACAATTTCCAGTATACAAACATTATAATACTATAAAAACAAATCTGCACAAATTTTCTTTGATTATTTATAGTCAAAAACTTAATAACAAAATTGGTAAGGTACGAGTACTTTAAACATATTTTATATATGTGGGCGTAAGAGTTCAATGGTATTACTTGAACAATTCAAAAAGACGTAGGTGGAGTGGATAAAACCTGTTACTGAAGTAGTGATTTAAGAAAAATGCTACTGTTAGGAATTAACAAATCTTTGACTTTCATTAAAATGTTTTTCAGAAAGCGAAAAAAATCGTACTAATACACGCTGCACTTAACGAACTGCAAAGCTTGCCCAAAGATTTAAAATTAATGCCGTCATTGGAGTCTCTGTATTTCTACGACAACAACATCAAGTCACTCGATGGAGCTTTGCAAAAGTCGAGGAGACTGATGAGGATAGGTCTGTCGTTTAATAAAATAGAATTCGTAAGTACATGTTTCGTTTTCATTACATCTACATAGCTGATAAATCAATTAATTTTACATTAACAATTTGATTGCAGCTAGCTGAGGATGAATTTGCCGAAGCTGAGATCCTAGCAGATTTAGATATAGCTTACAATCAACTAAAATCACTTAATGGCTCCTTAAGAAACTTGAAATCATTACGTTATTTAAATCTTACGCACAATTTCTTGACAGAGTTTTCTTTGCAAGAAATTAAAGGGCTAAAGAGATTGTCAGTTATCGATTTGTCGCATAATAAAATAAGCCGCATAACTGGAAATATGGAAGTAAGTGTCAAAATTAAAAAGGTTTTTAACGTCTTTAGAATGATTCGTTTCATATTGACGTTCGCCTATTATTTCGTTCTTATTATTGCCGCATTCAGAGGCTTTTACCGATTACTTAAGCAATTCCTTACGATGAATTCGGTATAAAATCAATACAGGAGTTGCTTATGGGAAAGGTCACTCAGCGTGTCAGTTAATTTTTTTATATTACTTAACATTTATTTAAAATACTGAGCGATTACAATGTTGGTTCTTTCACTGCACTTGTGTTTCTCGTTATTAAATTTTAAATAAAAATAATATATAAAAAAAATTAAAAAAACTATATAAACTTAGTTTTTCTGACTTTACAGAATCTTGTGGATGTAGAAACTAGGGTATTGGAATTACGTTTGGATCACAATCAAATTCTGAATTTGGACGGAGCTTTGATGGGCCTGCACGGTCTTCTAAGACTAAACTTAAGCAATAATCAGATTCAGCAGTTATCACCAGACGATCTCATTGGACTAGAAGACTTGAGGCTCCTAGATGTGTCTCACAATCATATCACATCTCTGGAAGAAACATCAAAGGTTTGTTTGAATGTATAGGAATTGGATTATGACTAATAAAGCTAGCGAGCTCTTGCGAAGTTGACATGTTTTTTTTTTTTGCTGAATTTTGTGCTGAGGCGAATATTGTTTCATATTAAAATATTTTTTACAGCAACTTTTATTACTTTCAGACATTTTTACCGTCTTTGGAAGAACTGATCGCCCACCACAACAATATTACAGTACTCGATAAGGACTTCCATGGATTGCCGTCGCTTTGTATAGCCGATCTGTCGTATAATAAAATTCGCTCCGTAAACTATGAGCTAGTATCGAAGTCTCGGTGTACGATTAACGGAGTGCCCAGTGTAATGAAGATTTATCTTCAAGGTTAGTTGAATGTCATGTGTGTGAACGTGTGGATTATTTAATTTAATTTTCTGCTGGCTCTCTTGTTTTTGTTTACTGTGATTTACAATAAGCGCATACACACGGCGCCACTGTTAGACAGCGTAAAAATATCTATTCGGAATTTATTTCGTAAATTTATTTTGTTCTGATTCAAATGCTGTCGTTTTAAGCACTATTCACTAGTATGTTTTATTTTGTATTTGTTTTTAATTTCTATAATTTTATATTCTACTCTTACATTCTGTTGCCTTACAAACTATAGGTTTGCAAAGCGAAATCTGTCAGTATTATTAAGCACTACCGATTTGCCGTTGCGACTTCATTCTGTTTGCACTTACTGTTAAATATATCTAATATAATGTAATAATTATTTCAATTTCATTTTATTTGTTTATCGTTTTGCTTTGTGTCAGTTTTTATAACAACCTAAAGTGAGAGACTCAAAGTGAAACAAGTAAATTAACCTACTAAATAACTTGACATTGTATAATGTTCGGAGAATATTTCATTTCAGATAATCCCGTGTTATGCGACGACCGTCATTACGAACTGGTGACGGTATTGGAGAGTCTGAATGCACGCGTCAGTGGCGTCTCCACATGCGTCACACCCCAAACGGCGGCCCCTGTACTGATGCGGGCACTTAACGACATAGTGCCTGATGCACCGGTGATCTTCGTTACACGCATGGGCGCGGGTGTCCGAGTACTCCAGGACAGCAGAGAGAATACAGCTCCGCAGCTGGCGTACCGGCGCGTAGGTGCCCTCATCGGGCACGTCCTACCCGAACGCGAAGGCGGACTTCCCGTACTAGTCGAACCGCCTGTAACATTGCCACCCGCCGCCACCGACATGGTCGTCAAATGGCCGAATCAAAATGTACGGCCGGAAGAACGCCCACATCCCCTAGCCGACCATCTCCGCCTCCGCGACCTCAACGCCTCGCCGCAGTGAGGGCCGCTCTCACCGAGCGTCCAATACGACGCCCACCTACTGAGCGCTTCGCCTTAGAAAATATACTGCCCAATCTCATCTACGGCAGAGCGTCATCTGATTCGGTCGGATTAAATACTCATTAGTTACCAACCGCGATGTAAATAGGAGCCCTTGTTATATACCGATGCACCCTTCATAATGGGTATATTACTTGCGAATAACGTGTATGTGCCTTAAGTACCTACATTTTAAGTGTAATAGAGTAAACAAACCAAAAGTGAAGGTAAATGTTGTTGTCGATGTTTGTGTGATTGTGTATCCGACGACTTTGTTATACATGAATGGAATTCGAAAAGAAATTATTAAAATCACGTATTAGAACAGTTGTTATAAACGTAGCTTATTAAACATTTAAAAAATAAAAAAAAAATCTAGCTTAAGAAAACGCCGCACTCTTGGACTTCAATATTAACAACGTGAAATTAATAATAAAATCGTACCTAAAATAATTTATGTAACGTAATATTATGTTAAATTTTAGATGTTAGTTTAATTTATATTGTCGATTAACGCAGCCAGAGACAATATATATTTTTTAGCTATGTTACAAAAAACATATATTGCCTCTGTCATTACTAATAATGCCAAATATTAAACGCCCATTTAGCCATTTACGTATCTTCCCGAAATTGTCTGTTAAAATTAACACGCTTTCGAATCTCTTCCAACTAATTTTTACTTACGAATAGAGATAGTTTTCACATGTAACCGATTGCCAGGCAAAGGCGACTGTTGTGTTACGTAGCTATAGCCGTCACAGAACGGAGATAAAATAATGAATGTAGTTGTTGTTCGAATAAATAATACATTATAAACTCGTTATTATCATTTCAAAACCGTTATCGCATATGTACATAGGAAGTAAGTCAGAGTAAACAGAATTGAGTCTTAACATATTTGGCACATTATTTTCAAACTTCTAACCTTAAAAAAATCTTCATTTAAGTTAAAAAAAATATATTTTTAATTGAAGAAAGTGACGGGACGAGCTAATCGTCCACCTAATGTGAAGTGCAACGTCTGCCCGTAACGAATGCCGTGTCACCCAGTGTGGCACCACACTGCACTTGTCACACTGAGACGTCAGTTCTTAAGTCCCATATGCTAAGTAATTACACTAGATGTAAGTGTCTTTCAGAACGAAACACAGTAATGTTTGCACACTACGGTTTGACGGCAGAATAACTGGCACTGCGGTGGCATCTACTACCTACCTAGACGGACTCCTGTATAAAGAACCACCACCATCCCTCTCTATGTTCCTTTTGCTGTTTGCTTTTCACGGCTCAACCGTTGAACCGATCTTGACTAAATTCGGCACAGGGTCATAGGATACTTTTTGTTGCGGTAAGTTAAAGAGATCCCACGGTATTTTCAAAGAATCTACGCAGACGTAGTCGCTGATTTCAGCTAGTGATATATATTAATTCTTTGCGGTTTTTATTGTTATTGTATAAAGTGACGAAACGAGCAAAACGTTCACCTGATGGTAAGTGCAACGTCCGCCCACAACAAATGCTGTGTCACCCAGAATATTTCTGTGTGACACCACACTGCGCCCGTCACACTGAGACATATCAGTTCTAAAGTCTCAAATGCCCAGTGATTACGCTAGCTCACAGTGCCCTTCAAACCGAAACACAGTAATGCTTGCACACTACTGCTTTACGGCAGAATAACTGGCCCTGGGGTGGTACCTACCTAGACGGATTCCTGCATAGGAATCCTACCACCATTGTTATAAAGGAGAGAAAGTTAATTTGCTAAGATCCGCATGCTAAATTAAAATAGTGTGTATTACCAAGTTTTTGAAGAGCATCAACAGCGTGCACAAGCAAAACAAAATCGCCACCGGGAGCCGCCACCAGATACCCTCCGCCACTACAACACTACTACTAGGCAATCGCACCAATGAAGTCGAGAACATTGTTATTGATTGATTCTGGTAACTTGTTGTATCCGTGTTCTTCAAAGTTAATTTTTATATAATTAGTTCTGTGTTTCTGTAGTTTTTTTTTGGCGTTCTCGTGTTCTATATTAAATATACATACCTTATAGAAGCGCGTGCGAATTTAATAAAAATAAGTAATTAAATCATAATTTCACAATAGACAACTACCACTGCCATCTAGTGTTCGATTAGAAATACATGTGTACATGTACATTCTATAGTGAGGGAACTCTGAATTAGGTAGATATACACCTAATAAACAGTCTGAGTAATGTACTCGAATTGTCGTGTCTAGCAACAGCAGAAGAACAATCTTAAAATAAGTCACAATACAAGTTTTGTTATATGTATTTAATGTTACAGGTGGTAGGATTCCTTTGCAGGAATCCGTCTAGGTAGGTACCACTCTAAGGTCAGTTTTTCTGCCGGGAAACAGTAGTGTGCAAACATTACTGTGTTTCGGTCTGAAGGTCTCTGAGAACTAGTGTAATTACTGGGCATTATAGACTTAAGAACTGATATCTCTGGGCACAATGTGGTGCTAGACAGAAATGTTCTGGATGTTGCACTTACCATCAGGTGAACGTTATGCTCGTTTCGTCACTTTATCCATTTTTTTTATTTAAACTGATACTTATACTCTTTTTTGCATATTCAGTAGGTACTTTGGAAGATCTAAAGTTAACATATACACGAACTCTGTTTGTACACCACAATATATTATACACAATAAAACATAATAAAATTATATACAAACAAAATCTGGAAGGGAAATTAAATTAAGAATTATAATCAACACCAAGGGAATCAAATTCAAACCAAAAAACATTGTTATAAATTGAACTACAAATAAGAAATATGTGTTTTTTTTTTGATTGGATAAAGTAATGAGACAAGCAAAACGTTAAATTGATGGATGTACACATACAAACAGACAGAGAGACAGAGAGAGTTACTTTCGCATTTATAATATTAGTATGAGTTTTATCAGCAATGGAATTTCAAAATGAGCTGAAAAGTATATCGTAACCCTTGCCACAGACATTTGCGAAAATGTCTGTCTCTCTGTATGTTTGTTACATTTTCACAGCTCCACCGCGGAACAGATCTTGACGAAAGTTGTCACGGAGATAAGTTGTATTCTGGAGACGGACAAAGGATAATTTTTAATTCCGGAAAACCACGAAGTTCCCACGGGATACGTATCTGCGAGAAGTCGGATTATCTTTGCGCCGAAATAACTACCCAAAAAGCCAAGTACGAGATTGCGATATTAGCTTGACTCCTCTCATAAGGGCTGGTCAACAGAAAACACTGAACAGGAAGAAGTTTGCGCAGAAGTGGGACCAACTAAAAAAAGTGTCTGATATTTTATGATATATGCTGACTAACAAATGTATATGACGGGGGAAATGAACGGTGCATTATATCCAATTATTATATTAACTAGAAGTTCTAATATTCACGTCAGAAAATAAAGTTCACATGAGTTGAGATCAAACACGGCTTTGGTCAGTGCAAAATAAGGCTGAGGTTACAATATAGAAAATATAATTATTTGAATATTATTTTTATCATCTTTGATTAATGTTACAAACTTAATTACTACAATTAAAACATCAAACAACAGTTTAAATGTTCAACTTTTAATGTTATAATAATACGAGTATATAATAAAAGACGTTCGAAAAATCTGTGTTCGCATATATACAAACTAGTTAAAACCCGCGACTACGTCTGCCTGGATTTACGCATTTTTTTAAATACCGTGAGAGCTGTTTGATTTTCCGGAAAAAAAATGGATCCTATATCCGTCTGCAGAACGCAAGCTATCTCTGTGCCGCATTTTGTCAAGGTCGCTTCAACGGTTGAGCCGAGAAAAGGTAACAAACAGACAGAGGGACAGATAGAGTTAAATTCGCATTTATAAACAGTAGTATGGATTACCAACGAAAATTGGTTTCGAATTTGAATACTAGTGTGAAACACCAACATAATATTGATGTATTTAATGCCTCATTAAAGCATTGGCTTCTGAAGTTCAGGTCGTGGTATCGATTGTCGAACCATGAAAATATTATAAATCTACGAATATAAGTCTGTAAATTGCAGTTGTCCGATGAAACTTTAAAAGCCCAGACGGCTAATAGCGAAAACCTATACAAAATAGTCGAGCATCATGCGGTCTCACAATTGCGAATGAACGCATATATTTAAGAAATTATTTAATTGCTGTATCATATGTTATTGATCATTGTTGGGGAATGTATTGACCAGAGCGTTGATCATTTGTTCCCGAGACTTCACTGAGCAGAAGATAATGTCATCCGAAAATCATCAGAAATTGCTGCGATATTAAAAACACAAGATATTCAGGTTCCTATCACCAGTAATTCGTGAGTTGCATAATTATAGAAACTGAAAGGGATTTGAACTCACAATACAAGACCTGGTAGAGCCAGTACACCCGCTAAGCATCATCATCCTCATTATTTCAGAACACTGTTATCATACATATATATGTTATGTTCACATAGGCCTCCCCAAAACACGGTTCCCGCTAAGCATATGGATTAATAATTGGAAAATGAACACGTTATTATCTACAACCGAATTCCGTTTTCCGTATTCATATTCCAGCCGAACACGACGTAGTTTCAAATTGATACAAGCCGCCTGTCATGTTCAACTACATCTGAACATGCTCGTAATTTCCATGTGTCATGTTTCATTCCGCTTTACCTACTGACGGTCAGCGTAGACACACACACCTAAACATAATAATATTTAGATATACTATCATTACAGCCTAATATTTGAATATTTTCTCCACTTTTTGTTTTGTCTTGCCTTTCTTTTCTATTAAAAAAATACGAAGAATACAGTGGGATTACTTCTGTATCGTGGGTGCGTTTTACATACATAAATTACACATGCACAATACAATCAGACCCGAAAACCAACAATTTTTTTTGGTTTTGCACACAATAAGGAAAGGATTCAAGGGAACATTCGCGTACATTGTAATGGGTCATGGATTTATATAAAAAATAGCAAAGTAATACTAAGGAGCTGCCTAAATAACCGATGATTACTCAGACTCGACGCGTGCTGAAGTGTGAGTAAGAAATGGCTGAACTGGGCAAATAGAGACATTTATCAGGTTAATTATTTGCAGCGACATCTATGTCGCCACAAGTGGAGGCTCATGAGATATCTCAAACGTCCATAAAAGTTTCTGAAATGCGAACTAATACAACATTTAAGGATTACTGGTTGGAGGAGACGTCCTCCCCAGATCAGACCCTTTTCCTTGGAATTATCATCTACCAATTTCTTGCTTACCTCTTAAATGCTTCCCATTTGTGTAGCAAAATAGAAAGATAGTTTTATGGTTTGGTTTTTCGTCCCGATTTTGTTGTGACTGTCCCCGTGTTTCTGATACTGCCTCCTGGCCTACCTCCGCACGAACTACACTACTTAACACTACTTATCGCATGAACGTTACATCGGGCTTGGGTTGGGACAAATAGGTGCCTATGTGTTTACGCGAACACCTGTGGCACTATAATATCGCGCAGTTGATAGCTTCCGACGGTTTCGGCAGATGTCGCCGTAATCGAAAATTACCCAGGTGATCATAAAGTATATACTCGTAGTTGTTGGTGTATGTTGGGTGATGGGCTTATTTATTGTAAGTTCGCACTGGTAGTGTGATTACTATGAAGGAATCCGTCTAGGTAGGTACCAGCTCAGTTTCAGTTATGAAATAAAATCAAATGAAATGAAAATTATTTATTCTTCAACAAATTATCAAAATATATATATCAAAAAATTTAAATTTTGTATGTCAAACCGTTTCGTAATGACGTTCCTCTGACGGAGAAGAAACAGGCGAAAGAGACTCCGTAGGTATCCTCTTTTTTGTTATTATTTTCTTGGTCATTATAAATAAATTTACAAAGAACAGTCTCATAGTAAACCAGAGAACGCTCCATGTCAAAATGTTAGACATGATTCAATAACTAAAAATTATACAAATAAATAAATGCACTGCAAACTCGAGCAGACCAGCCTCAACAGCACCTGTTCACAAGTATGACGCATGTGGCAGCTATCGTCCTCCCCGACCACATTCAAGGGAAACGGACGACCCACCACACGACGCCGCCGCAAACAGAAGTATTTAAGCGAGCATGACATACTCAAGTGTACTGTTTGGAACTAATAATAATCGGCCTTTCATGCTACAGAGCACACCTATAATCTTCCATAAGACCATTTAATTTTTTTTGTTTCCCTATCTCTGCATAAAAATACTAATGTCACGTAGCTGCTTACAAAATAACAGTAACATCGTGTGGTACGTTACTTGATGTCTCCCTGGATGGATACTTTCTAAGCTTCCTGATCATTTTTATAATTATTTAAATTATCTAGCGAGCACTTAAATTTTTTTAATAAAAGCTTAAAATTTAGTTTCTCTTCAATTCATATCTTCCGAAATTTTGTTATAAATACGTGTACATCGTAAAACAGTGTACACATAAAAGAATTTTTTACTTTATTAAGTCTAAATTTTGGATTATCTAGTTTGCCATTATTTCTTAATTTTAAACTATATTTGCCACTATTTATTTTCACATTTGGTAATGAAAATTTAATGTTTTTTTTTGATATTTAATGCTTGTGTAAAAAAATATCGAAATCTTTACACTAGTTAGTTTTTGCGCGATGCGCGCAAAACGATAGACCTCTCTTATACTAAAGAGTTACTTAAAAGTTGAATAACTTTATATTAAATGAAAATATCGAGTTTTTTTTTAAAGTTGGCATCAAAGCGTTACCCATACTGCACGCTATCCTTTTGTAATACCTGAGAACAACTTAACCACAACACTAGGTGACACAGGGTTGTTAACTAGTTGAAATTTTCGTGGTTTAGTTGTTCAGTACGTTTTCTAGATGTTTTGTTTTAATAAATTAATCGATAAACATATTTTCTTATCTTTAAATCGTGTTATTTGGTTGATAAAAAAGCGTAATGGAAAAAAATGTGTTTCCAAAACTTCATGCATATCTTTTTTGGGTAAGCTGTTTATAAAAATTAATCAATAACCAACGATAATTTTGGATACAATTGGTAGTTAATAAAGGCAACATGTTACGTTAAACATTTCTCCACTACCTTGCTTGTTGAAATTCAATGATTTCAGGTAGCAGCAGTATGAGGTAAACAGTTTGATGTAACGAAGCTAATAGAATTGGTTCCACTTCCGCCTATTAAGATGGGCATACCCATGGAAAATTAGATAAAATACGATAGGATGGCAGCCCTTACTCTTTTATGTACACGAAAATACCAAACATGTATTCGTGACATATTCTTGTGGGCGTATTTGCCACACATGCGTAGTAATGGTCGTAGTATTTCGCATGTCGAATATGCATTCTGATTTTAGGTGTGTGCATCGTATAGCGGAAACTAAACTTCTTGGTCGTTGTAGCAAAAACATTTTTTCGAAATTAGTTATATGCTGTCAGCATTGTGACCTTTAAACATTTAATCATCGATTTAATAGCCAATATATAAATATATTAATACATAAAACTCCTATTTTCGGTTTTCTATTAACTATTACTCCTATTTTAAATAAAATTTATATGAACTTACTAATGGTAGGATTACTATGCAGGAATCACTCCCGGAGAATAAACAGGCGAATGAAACTCCGTAAGTATTCACATTTTTGTAAATCCTTTTTTATGTTAGTCAAAAATAAATTATAAATACATTTTTGAAGAATAGTCAAAAGAGTCATGAGAGTTCTGGTAATGATGGTACCGTTACAAAGAAGCATAACGGCAACATTGAGGGTACGTTGCGACACAAATACGCCGATTGTCAAACAACATTGAAGCTGCTACGATGAGTTGAAGCGATGAGCTGCTGAGATGAATTAATACCTTTTCATGAGTACAAAAACAAACCAACTCTTCCAATTGTTTACCAGTGGTCAATAATGGGATGTTTATTTTTTCGATAATAATACCACAGCGGTGTGGTGGCGGCTGAAGAAAAGCGGAAAAAGAAAAAAAATGGAACGAGCGGGCACTGGGGTGCCCCCGCTCGGAGATGAGAACGGTATTCCATGTTAGGCCAAACTTGCGCCTTATAGAGTTGCAAGCGTTAGGCCGGCGTGAACTGTCCCGCTCTAATTAACCAAGCTTTTTGGAGGCCAATTTGGCTATCCCTTCCAGATAACCACAAAACTGAACGTTACTCAATATGTCCATATTTAAACGATTCCGATATTAGCCGAGGCATCGAGGGGCGTATTCTCAGTGCGAGAGGATATGACAGAGGGTTTGTTTTTAGCGGTTAACATAATAAACATAATAACATAATAAACCTGTGTCTTCTTAGGTTTGAATTAAAGTAAATTTAGTCGGCCCGATATCAAGATTTTGTTTAACAAGTTTGTTCCGGCACTCGTCGACTTGTTCCCGAGAAATATTGGCAAGGCTGGTAGAGAAGGCATAACCAGTACTGTAATCCATAGCGTAGCAAAGAAAGATACTAATCGGTAACATGTCCTTGTTATGCAGAATAAACAGAGTTGGCTAGCACGCAGTCCGAGCAAACTTTGAGAGATCCTTTAAGAAAACTGGTGAATACAATTGTATAATTTCTCAGAAAGCCCGTAGGAATGCAGCTTCGAGAACAGTGCTTCATGCCAAAACAAATATATCCAAACTAACCGCCAAGAGAGCCTTTCTCTTGACTGCCTCAGCCCATCGATGTGTGAGGTACACTAGAAGATCACTCGTACGAACACACACACGTGCTCCTCTTGGTACCCCATGAGCTGGCAGATGGCAATGGATCCATTATTTTTGAAAACAAGGAGGTGATAGCAGTTGGCCTGTAGTTAGTCGGATGTGAGTCGTCTCTTTTAGGGATCAGGGCGTTAGAACCGGTACTAATTCCGAAGCACACATCCTTAGCACACAAGGGGGCATTCCATCAGACCCACTCGACTTTTTGTTATCCCGGGAGAATAGTGCTTTGCGCTCTGAGCTCTGCAAGAACTGGATGTCTGGCATAGAGCACTCATACCGCAGGATGATTATCAGCGAGCTTCCCCTGTCACTGAGAGTCGAGTTGGATGCAAAGAGAGCGCCTAATAGACCGGCCTTCTTTTTTGCGGCATGGGCCAGTTAGTCGTTGTTTCTATGCAGAGATTGAAGCAGTGGTTAACATCATTTTCCGAGAATAGCCTTGGGGAAAGACCAGAATGTACGAGTTCCTGAAGGAAGGAGGACTAGTTTCTCGGAAATTCAGCCAATGTGTGCTTTAACTTTGACTTGCAAATAACTATTTTGAAAAAGCTAGAGGCAGAGCTGTTGTTATTTTAAGATCTCAGTATGCATTAGCCCAGGCCCGGTAACACTCCTGCTTATTTTACTTAAAGTACCACTAGTAACAAACCCCGGCCTGTGTCATGACCGTAACACTGATACGTCGTGTAAGTTTTCTCTTGAATATACTAAGAGAGTCGCTATTTTTAATATCATTGGAGAGGTTATTAAATAGTTGTGCTCCTTCATACAGTAAGCTGCATTTGCCTTATGTTGTTCTTATCCAGCAAAGTTCTATATTGCTTTTATTGCCTATATTGTGATTTTATATATATATTTATTTAAGTGTGATTTCAATATGGATATCTATAATCGACATTGTTCTTACTAATAGGCATGTTTTGTATGTATAAAGTTGCGTTAGATTTAAGAAGTTATTGTTTGTGGCTTGTAAATAGTAATAATTATGTATGAGTTTGGGTGGTCTGTAACTTTTAGAGGTTTGATTTTGGAGCGGAACTCCAGATTTCGATGAGATATTCCAAATGTGATTTTACTAAAGCATTGTAGATGGCACGTGTGCTATGAGGAATGCAGTGGTTTATTTTGTGTTATGCACCAGTAAGTGGTATGATTTTCATTTTTAGAATTGTCGTGAGCTTTCCATGTCAATTTATCATCTAAAATTATACCAAAGTATTTTTCTTTTTTAGACTTTCTTATTTGTTAGTATTACATTATTTATTGTAAGTATTGGGTAGTCAGCATTTTTTATTGTTTTTGGCGGTTAATATGATGTTATGTAGTGTAGTTTTATTTATATTAGTTGTTAAGAGATTGTTCTGAAACCATGCATTAATAATGTTAAGATCTTGTTGTGCTTGACTTATGATTTCTTGAATGTTGTGCCGAAAATAAAAATGCATGTATCGTCAGCGTATAGAGTAAAGTTTCCTGTAAGTCCTATGTTATTTATATTATTAATATAAAACTAAAAACAGTAATGGGCCGATAATCGAACCAAAACCAACAGTAATTTTTGAAGACAACTTTCATAATCATCTATTTTTCTATGTGATAACTATCTGTCAGGATCGTAGCACGTGAAGAGATGTTGTGTCTGTTTGCCCCTCTAGGAAAGAGGGTTACGATTTTCATCTATCGATGAAAAATCATTAGTTAATTTCAAGAGATTTTTCAGTAGCACCAATTTCAAATTGAATGTCTAACGGTGTTAAAAATCTTCTGTAAATCTATGAACATACCGAACGCTATGCGTTTGTCATAGAAATTAGTTTTAATGTTTGTAACCAAATTAACGCACTCAGAAAGTGTGCTCGCATCTAAAGCCGTTAGCATAAATTTATTTCACTTTTATTTTAAATTAGGCGGTTATAAAGTAACCTTTCAAAGTTTTGGCATAACTAAACCTATTATTGACCAATTGGTACAGAACATGCAAGCACAAGTATTTCAGTAATTACTTTCCGTCTCAAAATATTTTCTTCAGTTAAAATAATTTTTGTGTTGTTCGGTTTTTGATATTTGATAAATAAAATTAATCAAATATCAAAACCGTTATAGTCAGGTATAATTCAAATATTGATTTTAGTTTACCTATGTAATGGCAGGGTGCAATTCGAATGTGTGTTACCAGTCCAGAATTGACAGTCCGAAATATAAACAGCCCGCAAGCCGGGAAAACAGACAGTTGCTCTTCAGCATGCAGTTCGTACGTTTCTCTAGTGGAAGTGAATTCTAATCTATAATAATTTTAATGAGAAAAGTAAACAGATTTTAAAAAACATTCATATTTGTGGATACGTTATCTTTAATTGAAGCTCAAACATTTTATTTTTAATACGAAAATTTAAATATTCTTTTCTAAATTGAAATACAGTATATTTAGTTTTGGTTTTTGTATGTTTTTAAAATTAATCAACTGCCTTCAACGAACGCAGTGCAGAGGTATTATTAGTTTTAATATACAGTGTCCATATTATAAAATAATACTAAGTTCAAAGTATTTAATGTTTATTGTAGTACTATGAGAAATGACAACTTAGAGGTACTACGATCAAATTGTTCACAGAGAGAATTTAATTTAAAATTCTTTTAGTAACGATGAAAATAGTTTTTTTTTTTAAATAACTATATTAACTTTTTGAATTAAATTATTATATGTTAATATATGGCAACATAAACATAGTTATTAGTTAATTTGACTAAGTCTTGTCAATTATAAGTTACTTGAATGATGAATAATTAAATGAAGATTTAATTTCGTACTGTTACAAACAGGAAGACGTAATCTTATCATTATTTAGAAAAAAAAATATAAATAAGAAAGTAGTACTGAAGCAATGAATACAGGCTACCATACCAATAGTCCTATAAAATTATAAAAATAGTTTTTATATTATCATAAAATATTAAAAAAAACTACAATTTAAAAGTTATTATTCAGCAACTTTTCTATTTGCCATTATTGCCATATTAAAAATAGAAATGTCTGTCGTTGTGGTTGCGTTGTGCGAAAATCTGCTTCCGTATTTCGATGTGTTATTTTATTAGTTTATTATTATTAGGCTAGTAGGATACAACGAAGTTCCAAAATAAAAACTTGAAAATGGACAATATGACAATATTAGCTACGTTAAATAGTTTTCGGAAATAAACAAGTGAAATGGTGCCATTGTACGTGTTTAGTTTTTCAACATCTTGAAAAAGAAAATCATTATCCGCAGTCAAAATGACGTCCGATCATGAAGTATTTTCACTTTACGACAGCTCACCGGATTCACTGTTGGACACATGTATGGACTACATTGTGGCCAATTTGAACACAATTACGACATTAGATCCCACCAGTCGCTGGCGCAAACTTAAAGATGATATAATATTACCTGCTGAATTATGTGAAAAATTCATTCAGACCTATCAAAAGAAAAACAGAGTAAATGATAATATCGCGAACTTGTTCCGCGACCGTTCCCGAACAAGACTAGATAGTGTGAAGCTTCGAAATTCACGCATCACAGATGAGGGTCTTCGCTGCTTCATGATCCATAAGCCCCACAGAGTGGAACTAGTGCAATGTGAGTACCTGTCACAGGCGTCTCTGGACATATTAAACATCAACAGCGATAAATTAGTTTCTCTTAAGTTTGGTCCGCTGACATATGTCATTTCACAAGATGAGAGCAATCTTCGCCAGAGGGGACACGTTATTGACGCGCCTAATTTAAAACGGCTGACTATTCAGTGTCGTGGACTCACTATTTTCCCGTTGCTACTTTTAAAGCCATTGAAGAATTTGACTCATTTAGATCTGTCAGAATTCACATCAACTGTGTCCACATGTGCATTGCATGAGTTGAAAAACCTTAGGTCGCTCATTCTGCACAATGTACTCTGGTCAAAAGAAATTATTGATTGGATTATAACACTTCATTCACTGCACCATTTGGATTTATCACACTCCAATGAAAGGCATGGGAAATACTATAGTCCGAATGAGGTATTGTCATCATTGGTGACTAGTTTGCCACATCTTGAATCATTGGATATATCTGGCACTAATTTAGCTGGATCAGGGAGCAGCAGTCAGTCTCAATAGTGAAAGAGGGTTCATCCGGCCAAATACCAGAAGCCCATGTACGTTGTGATATACCGGGACTTGTGAGCCGTGTTAACAACCCTCTAGAATTTCTTGGCCTGTATGGAACTCATCATGGAGCTTGCAAGAGACATGATATTCCCGCTAAAGTGGTAAGTTACATAGTATAATGTCAACATTCTTTTATATTGTACATTATTGCTAATTTTTTTTATTCAAATAATAAAACTGAGTTGCAATCAAAGTTGTAGAAAATAATTTAAATGGAAAGGTTATATCGTCATATCATCTGAATCTAAGCCTCCCTCATGCGGCGGCCACCACACAGCAAAAGCTTATTTATCTATTATATGCAGCTTATTCCTATGCAGGAATCTGTCAAGGCATGTACCTCTGCAGGGCCAGTTATTCTGTGGTGAAGCAGTAGGGTTCAAACATTGCTGTGTTCCTGCACTGAAAGCTAGTGTAATTACTGGGCATAAGAGGCATGAGAACTGGTATGTCTCAGGGGGATGGGCGCAGTATGGTGCCATACAGAAATGTTCTGGGTAACATCTTTTTTTAGAAACGCTTACAATCAGGTGAATGTGTTGATTGTCTAATCCATTTCTCTTGTAAAAAATATATATTTAATTTTAAAAAGAAGACTGGACCATTATTTATGACTACAATTTGTCTTTAAAAAATTTCTCCTTCAGTGTTTGATGTAAATTGAAATCCATCTAAATAAAAATGTTACTTTATGTGACTCACTATTTGCTTATTATCTTCTTTTATAAATATTTATGTTACAGTTAGACACATGCATACAGATGGAGTTTGTTTAGTTTAAGCATGCTAAATATTACTTCCTGCTCACTACCATTGTAAATTGTTTTAAATAAACAATTATTTAAAACAATTTACAATGGTAAATTTTAATTTATTTAAAACAATTTACAATGGAGAACTTCTAGGATTTCAATCTACAACAAATCTACTCTTTGTAATTAGATCTCCGGTGATGCTAATGAAGAACAAATTCTGACTGCTGCAATGGTTTATATGGAGCGGCCAGCAATGCTGACTCGTGTGCTCAATGACCTTTACTATCTGTTCCGTTATGAAAACAATGCTTACGTCGGCCGCGCGCTTACTGTTGTGCTGGATGCAATGGACCAACATGTTTCTGAGAAACATATTCAAATATCTGGCAGGTATGTGTGCCAAATTTACCAGTATCTATACAGGTGTGATAAGTGTACACCTACTTCAATAATACAATCTAGACCTCAAATATATTTTGTTGAGGAAACTTTTGAATACTCAGATTATATAACTGCTTATTCATAGTTTGAGTATAACAATTAGGAATGCAGTCACAGATTGTATTTATATTGTTCTTATGAATGTAATAAATGAGCAGCATTAGGTTCTGGTGGGTATAACTTGACCTATGGCATTAGTTAATACTATAGGTTATTCCATATGTCGTCTCTTCTAAGAAGTCAATCATCAAGTCTGTTCCTTAATGTGTTAACTGGTGGAGAGTAATGATTTCTTGATCTATTACCCCATCATTGAATGTATTATGGCATACATTTGTGTTAATTCTTCTTCTTTTATATTAATAGCATTCTCCTTGTTTCAAATTCTGCCAAGATCAAGTCACTAATGGGAATAACACAGATGTTGTATAGTAGTTAGTAAATATTGTCAAGGACTTTTTGCAATTTCAGAAACAAAAGAACATTGACTAGTTTGTAAACCACCACTAATTTTTTTTAAGTTAATTATTAAAAAAACAATAGTTTAATATAATAATAAAAATATAAAATGTATATTACCTAGTTTTTGAAGAGCAGCATCCATCCTTTCCCAGTAGCTCTACGACAGACAGCTGCCGAACTTGGCGACTGTCTGTCGTAGACTCTATGAAGCCGATGGCCGATGCTCTTCAAAAACTAGGTAATATACAGCATTTAATATTTTATATCTTAACAAATTAACAATCTTTCCTACATTATTATGGATTTTCGCTAAGTAACTACTTGATTCTGTTAACTCTCGAGTAGGTCAAAGTCCTTTACAAGGTATGGTTTCCACATCTAATAATCTCACAATGGACATCTATAACTTGTGTATATTTTTCAAAAAGTACCTGATTTGAGGTATTATATTTAGTAACTACCTACTGACTGCAAGTAAAAAGTAAACCAAAATATAATGTATTTTTGTAAATACTTAAAGTTTGTTTATAATGAGTTGAAATCTATGGTAGTTAAACGCTATTTTGTATCATTATTTAGTGCATTGTCTCTAGCTATCGCATCATACTGGGGCTGCAAGGAAGTATATAGTCTAAGCTAAGATTTATAAGAACAACAGCACTAATCCACAATCTTCAGAACATTTCCATTTATATTAACTTGGCATACACAATCATTTCTAGTCCATTGCTGATTATAAACATAGATTGTCAAAAAAGTTTGTTGCTCTAATTTTTTGGGGGGAATTTGCATTTTTGCCACACTTGGCAGGCGGGTAAGCACAGTTTATTAATTCAGATGTTCCATGAAGATGCTGCTGCCCTTAATGCCCTGCTGGTTTTTTCCCTCTGTCGTGTTCGACACCCACCAGACGAGATGGACTCATATATTCAAAATAAAAAAAGTTAGTTGAATAGAGTAGTAATAAAGTAACGTTCAAAAACGAAATCGCGAAAAAAAAATCAACTGCGTCTTTCAAAATTGAATACCTACCTACTCGACCAAAATGTATGCAGCAGCTGGTTTTTTTTTCCGTTTTCAGTGTTTGTTACATCGCCAAAACGATTTTCGACCAATGTGACAACTGAGCAGGAGACATTACAGTGCCACAAGTGTACACACAAACACAGGGGCACTCACTTATCCCAACTTACCCGAGCCCCATGTATCGCTCATACTATTGAGAAGAAGATTGGAGGTAGGCTAGGATACAGTGTCAAAGACATAAGGACGTTCACAACATGACCAGACCCATAAACGAACAATTTATTGTATTGCTCCGCTAGGCATTGGCCATTGGCCATCGGACATCTCCAAAACATTTACATGTTGCACATGTACATTCCGGCACCTTGTATACACAACATTACCTTGTCCACTATTTAACCCCTACTACTTTTTTTTGTAGTGCGACCCTCTTCTATATTGTAAAAGGAAAGGAAAAAGCTCGTATCGGCATAAAATTGAAGCGACGCATAATAACAGCACTGCTTGATGGCATGGAAGCGCATCTTGGTGACGACACAATGATGAGGAATGGCTGTCTCACGCTTTGCCAGTTCAAGATACCGGTTGATGTGGTTAGTTAATGTAACACTTTAATAATTGTTTGAATTTTTATTTTGTACAATTTTATTAACAAGACTACAAAAAGAATAGGGAAAATTTAAAACGGCACCGGTAGACAATATTTTCACATAAACTATAATATAATTATATTTAAATGAAACTAATATTACGGATTTTATCGCGTTTTATTTTATTATTTATAACCCGACGTTTCGAGTGCTTTACAGCACCCATGGTCACGGGCGGACTGAGGTGACAGATGTCCCGATGTCATAGTTAACCCGGAGTACCTTCAGCTTTTAATTATTATTCCTTGTCCGATCTACGCAGAAAGAGCTCACTGTGTCTTGAAGTCTTGCAGTGGTATGCTTGGTTTTTGATTTAATTTTATTAATTATAGGATCCCAAGCTGGTGGTAATACCCAACCATCTTCTCTATTAAAATCAGTATTACTATATTATTATTTACTTATTACTTGTGTTTTCATTTTTCTCTTTTATTCTTAACATTACAGTAGGTTATTATGTGATGTTTTTCTTTAAAAATCTTAATAAAGCTAGTCATAAATTATTCATTGGTTGTTCATACCGATTAAAAAAAGTAAGTAAGTTTTTATAATCATGAACAGAAGTACCTAGAGTGGATGTAATTGATGAGGCCATACAAAAAACACTTTGCGGTGGCTTTGTGAATAAATCTATTACCTCACCGTATCCTGTGAAGTTGACAAGACGATGAATAAATATGCCGGGGAATTGACTAAAGCATTTTGTGCAAGCCGTACATTGCTGTTACTTAGCGTGTGTGTCAAATGTGGCAATTAACCGACACTAGTTTGTGGCAGGGGCCCATAACGATCTATATGTTATCATGAAAAATATTTACTGTTTGACAATTAAATTTCAACTGTTTGTGTCATATTTTTGACACATACGTGGTGGTAGGATTCCTATACAGGAATCCGTCTAGGTAGGTACCACCCCAGGGCCAGTTATTCTGCCGTGAAGCAGTAGTGTGCAAGCATTACTGTGTTTCGGTTTGAAGGGCACTGTGAGCTAGCGTAATCACTGGGCATTTGAGACTTAAGAACTGATGTCTCAGCGTGACGGGCGCAGTGTGGTGTCACACAGAAATATTCTGGGTGACACAGCATTTGTTGTGGGCGGACGTTGCACTTACCATCAGGTGAACGTTTTGCTCGTTTCGTCACTAAAAAAATACAGTTGAAACACTATAGTGAAAGTCTAGGGACCGAGTGTTTTCTTTCACTGTAAAGAGTTTTCGTTACATAGTGGTTGAAAAAAAAAGGCAGTGTCAGGATACTTCTATGTTTATAACTGGTATTTCTGTTATTCTTTGTAGTTTGTTATTGTAGCTTGTTATTTGAAATTCGATGTAACTAAAAAATTACACTAAAAAGAGACAAACATATACGTCTCATAGATTTAGCCTGCGAGAGAAATAGATAGAGTACAGTAATCCCCGTTATAACACGGTACTCTTATAACGAATTTTCATAGTATGCGATTTCAGTCCCTCGTCTAACACTGGGGTTCCCCCATACAACGCGGGGATTTCTAAACCTTTGAACATTCTATTAAAAAAAAGATTTCGGTGGAACTATTTTTCTGATAGCCCCGACATCGAATAAACATTTTTTGTTTTTGGAATTAGTTAATTTATTTGGATTTAGTTAATTTATTTGAAATTAACTGTTTTTTAGTTACATATGCATAAGTTTTTTTATTTAAATTGTTCTTAGTTCGATTTTAATAAAACGAACATATTCCGTTCCGAGATAGTCGTGATCTTATATAAGTCACTCATGTCATTCGTTGAAATTAAAAACTTGGGAGTCTTCATAATATGTAATGTAATATATGTAGAATAAAATGTGAAATAATCTTTTTAAACCTGGTAACAATATTATAATAAAAATTGATTCTCTGTAAAGTCGGTTTACGGACGATAGTTCTACGTCATAACGTCATAAGGAAACATTTATGAATAAAAAAATTAATTATTTATTTTCAAATATTATTTACAGATTATGCAAATTTAATTTAAATAATTTGTTTAAATATGATCACGACCAATTAGTTATAATCATATTATGCCATATTATTCTTTATTTACTATTAGTCATATTATTCTTAAAATGCAAGAATTAATTACCTTTTTTGCCGCTGTTTTGTAAAAAATAGTTAATTGAAGTGAACAAAATGAAATTAGACTGAAAATTATGGAGGAAATCATTTACATCTTATTTAATTGTAGAAATAAACACAAAAACACAAAACACGTTGTCGCGTAGACAACATTTGTTATAAATTACAACATTGGCTTCCGTCGAGGTGGCCGGTGGTTATTGTAAAAGTTCTCGAAGAAGCTCGCTTGGCGGCGTACCAGTAGCAGAACTATTGTAACTGCTAGCTCTGATGTTACGCGAGAAGAGAGAGACATGCGCGCGCTGCCGGTGCCGGTGTTCCTCAATTTATAAGACGTTATCACCTCAATAAACCCTACAATTATCCCACTCCTGATACTTTGCATTCGTCTCATTCTCTCGAAGATTCATTTTCTGAAGGTTTAACCTCTTCTTTTGGTGAAACGTGGATTGTGGCAGTCATCTGTTTTTGCAGTGAGTGCTCAGTCTCTGACCACCCCTTATGGGATACTGTCGTGATCTTATGTATGTGTGTATGTTAACTTCTTCCGCGTGTAAGCCGCACACTTTTTTTTATACAGATCAAAAGTAACAATTCAACTGTTAGTACGAAAGTGTGTTTGGTAGATTAGCTTAAACTTATAGCAATGCATTTCTACTACATATCATACAATCACGCCTATTTCCCGTAGAAGGGGTAGGCAGAGGCAACACAAGTAGCCACAGTAGTACAAGTAGACTGCATTGCATATGGTATTAATTTACACGAATACGGTGTGTCCGTACAATAAATTAGTCGCCTCTAACGACACCTCGGTAGGAAAGAGATAGGTGCTATTCTACTCTGCCGAGCACCCTATCGGCTAAGTAACAGCTTGTAAATGTTCCACTGCCAAGTATAGGCCTCTCATTTTTGTGAGGGCTTTGGAGCTGCTCCAGTGCGGCTTGGCTGACCTCTCCTGCCCTCGAATATTATGCAATGCTGTCACTATATTCCTCGAGGGAACGGATTGAAGAGTAAGATTTTTTTTGACTCGTACCAAAGTGAGCTACGGGTGTGGTATCTGCCTACCCCTTTTTAGGGAAAATAAAAACTATTTATTTATTTACAATAATTTCCCTTTCTCCTAGTTGTTTGAATACGAGCGCGTAGTGCAGATTCTTCTGAATGGTGTGGCCGACGTGAATCAAGAAGGATTCGTTCAGCGCATCGCCATCTATCTGCTCAACTCGCTCGCCTGCCAAGTGGACGGTAAACAGAAGCGATTCTTGGGCAACCACGGCGCGATCGGGGTATGTATACTTATATATTTATTTATTTTTTAATGGTGACAATCGTAAACTATTTTCCATTGTCAAATAACAGTGTATATAATATATATATATATATATATATATAATAGTCACGATATCAATTTCAATATAATCAAGTCTTCAAAATTTCGATCGACAATAAAATGATAGTTGACTTTCACTGAACGCTTGCTGAAATGATGCAGACGAAACGAAAAGTACAATTTCGGTTTTGGATGTGAATGTGTTCTGTGGTGGCGGCTCGTTAAAAGAATACTACCACTCCATCTCATCCGATGGATCACGTAAAAGGCGAGTAAGGAATTAAACTGCACTGTGCACCCAGCAGCGCATGGTGGCGATGGGCTCACCACCTATCACACCAAGTGCATTATATTGTTTTAGTGAAACATGGATTGTGGCAGTCATCTGTTTTTGCAGTGAGTGCCCAGTCTCTGACTACCCCTTATGGGACACAGTCGTGATCTTATGTATGTATGTATGTATGTGTACACTTTCTCGAGCACATGCTGCACAATAAACCATCAATATTAGACATCATAACTCGAAATATACACATAAATTACAAAATTGAGTAAAGACACTACACCGTCACTTTTCGAGTTTGTAGTTAGTCATTAGTCGTATAATGTGTACGGTTTGAAATACATCAATCTATGTAGATAATATTAGTTATTATTTGATAATATTACTGGCCGCAAAGATACTGGCCACGTATATGTTTTTGAGATTTTTTTTTAATTTCAAATACATAAAACTAGCAGTCCCCCGCGGGTTCACTCGCCGTTTAATTTAAACTAAATCGCTCCGTAAGATGGTTAAATAGCCTATAATCTTTCTTAAGAAATGGTCTCTCAAATTCAAAAATATTTTTTACAAAGACGACTGGCAGTGGCAGAGATAAGCAGGTCAAGATCATCAAACAAAAAAGAAACAAATAAACAGCTTTATTATTAGTATAGATAAGTCCTAAATTATAGAGACAATCGTCTACTATGTATGTACATATCTCCCAAACTATAAGACTTATTGATTTAAAATTTGGCATCCATATTCCATTCCCCGACATATCCACAGATACCCACTTAAGAAGTGATTTTACGAAGATTTACTACTTAAATATGTAAATAGGCCACTGTTGCTGTTTTTTAAAGATTTTTTTTTCTTTTTAATAGGACAAGTGTCAAATCGTGCTTAAAATTATGTGACTCCAACATCATTTTTCACATTGTGAAACACGACAGATGTTGTTTAGTATATAATAAAAAATGATTTCAAAGTAAATTACAGTTGAAACTAGAAGTAACATATAGTCACGCCGTTTTCCCATATAAGGGGTAGGCAGAGGCCACACACGTAGCCCATTTTCCCCCCGTGACGGAAACCACTTCGCCGCCATTTTGGTACATGTCAAACATTCTTATTCTCCCTATTGCGTTCCTACGAGCAGTATATTGACAGCATTGCATATTATGGTATTAATAAAGTCTGTCTGTGCAACGCCTTAGTCGCCGTCAACGACACCTCGGTAGTAAAGATGTAATGGTACTCGTATTCTACTCTGCCGGACACCAATCGGCTAAGATAGTTTTTCAAAGTAACATAAGCTCTTTTAATTCTGGCCGATGGTTAAAATGGTAAATGGTGAATGTTACTGTCCGTATAAAACTGTCCAATACTGAACCCGTATCTCGGAAACTGTATCAGACAGGATCAACAAATTAAAATGTATGAGGCATCGAAGCATGAACAGGCTCCATCCATAATGTATTAATATAAATTATTGTACGCCGTCTAGATACATCGATGCCTCCAGTACGTAAATAGTCTGAAATACATACATCGGCCTTTATGACGTAAATGCGAGAAAAGCTACCGCTAAATATACGAAAGGATAATTTTGTTTTCGCTGTATGTCCGTATAAAAACGATTTATAATATATTTAAATCGTCATCATCATCATCATTTCAGCCCATCACTGGAACACTGTTGAACGTAAGAATCTCCCATAGATTGTCACAAAAGTTTGTAGTTCTTATTTTGGTGAGATTTTGCCATAGTTGCCAAGCTTGGTAGGCGGGTTGGCAAGCGCAGTTTATTTATTCAGATGTTCCACGATAATGCTGCTGCCCATCTCCTGGTTTTCATTTTCCCTCTGTCGACTTTTACGACACCCACGGGATGAAAGGGGGTGGCAGAGTCTCTTAGGCCGCAACCACACGCCACTGTATCCGTAGCCGTTTACATATATCTTTATACATATATAAAAGCTATAATAAAGTCATCTGGCTGTCTCCTAAACTATATACTATGTACTATACTATTTGATGTATGTAATTTAAACTTGGTAACAATATTATAAAAAATTATCCTAATCCTGATACTCAGCATTCGCTTGATTCTCACGTAGTTTAGTTTTCACTTCTAACGCGTGCGAACTTTTTTTTCGAAATTGACACCAAACGTGAAGATGTTCAACAACTGATGGTGCTAGCAACAGACTAAAAAGAACAATTATATCGATTATATGTTTATATGTTTTATATGTATATTGTTTAAATGTTTTTTGTAAAATGTTTTTTGTGCCGTGTGATGGCGGCTCGTTAAAAGAATACTACCACTCCGTCTCATCCAATGGATCTTGTAAAAGGCGAGTAAGGAATAAAACTGCACTTTGCACCCAACACCGCATGGTGGCGATGGGCTCACCACCTATCACACCAAGTGCATTATATTGTTTTGGTGAATCTTGGATTGCAGTCATCTGCTTTTGCAGTGAGTGCCCACTCTCTGACTACCCCTTATGGGATGCAGTCGTGATCTTATGTATGTATGTATGTATGTTTTTTGTTTGCTTTTAAATTGCATTGCGTAAAAGAAAAAAAGTATTATCAATTAACTTATACATATTTTATTTATTATAATATTAATAAAAATAAAATTTCTACACCTTTTAGTAACATATATGTATAACCAATGTATTTAAAATTCAAAAATTAGGAACACAAATTTAATAAAATTTATTAATTTTATTTTATTACAACACAATTGACACAGTGTGCAAAGGCAATTAAATACGAACTGTACAAATCATTATAAATATCACAGAAATATAACGTGGGAAATCCCCGCGTCATTTGGGAGATCACCCGTGGTATACGAGGGACTGAAATCGCGTAATAACGTTATAAGAGTACCAGGTTATAAGGGGAATTACTGTATATGTCCAGTGATTACAATAGCTCACAGTGCCCTCCAAACCGAAACGCTACTGCGTCACGGCACAATAACTGGCACTTGCGTGGCACCTAGACCGATTCCCGCATAGGAATTTTACCACGAGTGTTATACACTCGGCGTCAAAAAAATCGCACATCCGAAAAAAAAAAATTTAAATATTATTTTAACACAACAGGCCAATGGCAATGTTGTGGTTTGAGGGTATCATTCGAAAGGTAATTTCATTAGCTTTCAGGAATTTTAATTGAATTTTACTTTTACAACGAGACGAAAGAGAAATTAAAGAAAAAGACAGGGTATGTACAAATTTGCAAATTAATAATTTAAAAAGAAACTTAATAAATACAAAAAAAGTTCTTAAAACCTAGTGTTACCCCCCCTTGCCTTGATAACGGCTTCCATGCGATCTTTCATGGACCTTACAAGGATCGCAACAGCCTCTTGGGGCATTTGTTCCCACTCTTCAAGTACCGCATCTTGGAGCTCTTGAAGAGTGGCTGGAGCTGGATCTCGAGCACGCACGCGCCGTTTTAGGTCATCCCAGAGATGTTCTATTGGGTTAAGGTCTGGACTTCGTGCTGGCCAATGCATAACAGGGATATCGACCTCTTGTAAATAATCCCGTACAATAGCCGCGGTGTGGCAATGAGCATTATCATGCATTAACATGAATCCATCACCGACATAACCAGCATACGGGACCACATGTTCCTCCAGGATTTCAGTAATGTACCGACCAGCATTTAATGATCCTTGCCCACGGCCACCCCGAGTCCGGGAAACGCACACTAGTTCCGTTTTCCCGTCGACGGAAATGCCGCCCCAAAACATACACGAGCCACTCCCGTATACGACGGATTCTTCGAAGCAGGGTTGTGTGAACCTCTCCCCCTGTCTTCTGTAGACCCTTCTACGTCTGTCATTGCAGAAGAGACAGACCCTCGTCTCATCAGAGAAGAGTACGGTCCGCCACTGTTCTAGAGTCCACTCGCAATGATTGCGAGCAAACTGTAGGCGATCTCTGCGATACTGTGCAGTAAGTTTTGGACCTTTAGCAGGTCTATGAGCTGTTAAACTCTTTTCGTGTAACCTTCTTCTTATCGTAGAAACACTCACAGATGTTCTCCGAGTTGATCGAAGCTGTTGTTGCAACTCAACAGCATTTGTAAAACGGTTTCGTTAAGATGTCGTAACGATGAAACGGTCATCTCTTTCTGATGTGCACCGTTTTCTTCCAGATCCCGGTTTTCTAACATAACCACCAGTCTGCTGAAAACGTTGGAACACCCGTCGAACTGAAAAACGGGACAGGTTCAACTGTCGAGCAACGTCACACTGCCGCATCCCCGACTGCGATAGGGCAATCACTTGAGCGATTTCTTCAGAGCTGGTGTCCATCTTTACTTGTTCTTACTTGGGTTACTTGTTCACGTGTGTTCACTGCAAAGTCTAAATTACGACTGACCCATATTTCATCCAAATCGACCCTTTTATACCCTTTTTAGGTGGTGTAACTAGCGTCCTTACTAACGAGCATTTGACAGTGTTTATTTTTGACGCTCTATAATGATAAATATTTTAATGATTTCATGATTTTTTTATTAATAATGTAAAGCTATTCAAATACCCATATCAAACATACCAATATTTATATAAATATAATTCGTTTCTAGCCATTACAGCCATTTTTCGCGCAAACTCGGAGAGGTGCGATTTTTGTGACGCTGAGTGTATAACATAAATATAAAATTAAGAGAAAGAAATAAAGTTAATTCGCTAAGATACGCGTGAAAAATTAAAATACAAAGACTCGAAACTGTAATACACACCAATTTTTATCAGTTTCAGATCGATAAATAAATAAAATCTTAGTAAATTTACTCTGTTTCTTTCCATACCAATACCATACCATAGAATTCCATTTAATATAAATACAAATATTTTTTTTTAAATTTCTTTCGTACTGCCTTATACACGGTTTAAAGAGACATCGCCCCGGTTTAGAATTATTACTGTGTCAAAATGCACATAGAAAAACCTAGACTCGTAAACAACGATTAATGTCGATCATACAAATATTTGGTCCATGTGGGAATCTATATATATAATATATTCTAGGTGGTAGGATTCCTATACAGGAATCCGTCTAGGTAGGTACCACCCCAGGGCCAATTATTCTGCCGTAAAGCAGTAGCGTGCAAACATTACTGTGTTTCGGTTTGAAGGGCACTGAGAGCTAGCGTAATCACTGGCCATGTGAGACTGAAGAACTGATGTCACACACATGACACACAGAAATGTTCTGGGTGACACATAATTTGTTATGGACAGACGTCGCACTCACCATCACGTGAACGTTTTGCTCGTTCCGTCACAAATTATCGAATAAATTAAATCAAACCCGCGACCTACAGCGTAGAAGTTAATCCATTAGCTGCGCCAACCGGGCCGTCAAGTATAGTACAATTTTGGTGCTATGAACGGTTGTATAGTTATTTTTGTACATTCTTGTATGCAGTTAAAAATAAAATTGTTCATCGTTGCGATTGCCAACGAAACAAAAAACCTATATATATCTATTAAGCTTGATTTGCTTGGCTACAGCGGTGGTAAGATTCCTATGCAGGAATCCGTCCAGGTAGATAATACCAGCTATTCTGCCGTGAACCAGTATTGTGCAGACATTACTGTTTCGGTCTGAAGGGCACTGAGAGCTAGTGTGATCACTGGGCATATGATTTTTAAGTGATGTGTACTTCACTTGATCCAATAAAAAAAAGATTTTTGATTATGTTTGTAATCGATTTTTTCTTTCAAAATATTTTTGTTCACTTGATAACGCAAATGCTAAAATTAAAAGAAAAATCTCTGTCCGCACGGATGTGACATAAAAACTGCCGTATGAAACAGAACCCGGGGAGTAAGCTAGTTTTTATAATTCCTGAAATACCACAATATTTTATGAAGAAAGCCGGTATTTCTTGTACGTATATAAATCAAATGTAAAGCCTTTCGTAGGTTAGTACAGTCTGTGAACACCTTTAGTGACATACCAACAACCTTATATGCAGTGATGATTTGTGACGTTACGAACGCCTAAAACTCTGCCAACATTAAAAATAGAGTGCGATGAATTCTGAAAACAACAGCACAGTGCCCACCTTTTTGCTCCAAAACGAGAATCGCACCTACACAGAGGGATTATTTTAAAAGTAATGTTCAAGCTTATAAGCATTCTATTGCTAGGCCTCTTAATTTTTTTTGCTTGTGTTTGCGTGGTTCCCTGGATGGCTTAGATTCAGATTTCTTAGACCCGGTAGGTGGCGCTGCGATAGAGTTCTAGGAAAATGACAAAAGTAACACAGAATATAGTTCGATAATTCGAATATCGAAAGATCGTTTGCTGAATCTGTTAACAGCAGGCAAGCCAACGTTCGAGCAGGACAACGTCTGTCGGGTCCGCTAGTCTATGCATATATTGTGCGTATCTTATTAGCGAGTTAAATTCAAAATCATAAAGTGCAACACCACGGCTAAATGAATCTGTAGTTTTGAATAGAATGATTATAATCATATTTGACAATCCATCTCCGTGGTTGTCGTTTGACGGCCGGGAGGTCTGTTTTGTTACTCGTGGCTTCGTGATTCGGTTTCAGTTGATCCCGATTAACCAATGAATGAGCTTCATACGCAAAAACGAAACCGATCACGAAACCTGATGATGTTCTCCTAGCCGATTACGACCACGGCGACAACTGCCGACTACTGTCGAGAGCCATCAACTGCGCAGGAGATATTATAGTGCCACAAGTGTACGCGCAAACACAGAGGCACTGACTCGTCCCAATCTACCCGCGCCCGATGTAACGCTGATGCGATAACATCGGAGGTAGGCTAGGATGCAGTGTCAGAAACACGGGGACAATCACAACACAACCAGACCCGAAAACCAACAATTTTATGTTTTAGCACAAATGTTGGCTCCGGCTGGGATTCGAAACCAGGACCCGCGGCTTAGAAGTCAGGTACTGCCAACATTTGTGTGTCGCCGTGTACGAAATCGGCTAGGAGAACATCATCATCATGCCAATGTCAATGATTAAGCCGGACGAGAATAGCAACGGATGAATATATTTCGACAATAACTTGTCAATTAGATCCCTATTGCGCGGCGCATACGTTGCATAAATGAACCCGTATCGGTCAAACGGCATATGATTTGGTTTATTTTGGTTACCTTAACACCATGGGAAGGAGTAATGGTAGAAAAACACGCCAATTTGCGTCCTATTTCAAAGTAGTAAACATAAGGGTTAAGCATGAATCGACTGCTATCAAACTGATCGGGTCATTTCGGTTTATTGAACTCGAATAATGTTATAGAACCGAACCCTATATATCCGCTATAAGCGATAGTCATATTGCAATTATTGTGTTATAAGCTTACGTAAAATGTTGAAAGTATGACTATTTTCACGACGCAAACTTGTAGACATGCCTTTTAGCAGTAGTTTATGCCTTTTAGCGGCTTGGCCATACTCTCAAATTTATTGTATAATATTGAACATTTTATTGTTTTTATACGTCCGCTTGGTTCAGCAGTCAGTGTCTCAGACAATAAAAAAATTTCAATATTTAATTTTGTAGTGACAAAGATAGAGAAAGGGATGCTTAGATGGTTTGGACACGTAGATAGGATGGATGAAAGAAGATTGACGAAACGGATTTATGAGGCGAATGTGAAAGGGCCAAGCCGGTAAGGTTCGACGTAGGACGAACGTATTACGATCAGATCGAAATCGTTTTAAGGAAAGGCCACGTCAAACACGCAACCGACGAGCTTGTGAGCCGAAACACTAATGAAAGTAGAGGAAGCTAAAGATGTGTGTCAGGATCATAGCAAGTGATAAGATGTGGTCTCTGCCTACCCCTATGGGAAAGAGGCGTGACTCTGTGTATGTAATTATAAATTTATACTATTACTAGTAGAAATAGTTAATTTATGCTTTCACAAAACACTGTCTTAAGCCACCTGCTGCCATCGACTTACATAATATACATAGTGATTATATTTAAGCAAATGCCTAACTCTAACTCTATATATGAAATCTATTATTAACATTGCTAGTTATAATCTGAAGCGCTGCGATTTATGCGAACGATTCTGCGCGATTGTTTTTTAAATTGGTGGTGGCGGCTCGTTAAAAGAATACTACCACTCCATCTCATCCAATGGATCTCGTAAAAGGCGAGTAAGGAATAAAACTGCACTGTGCACCCAACAGCGCATGGTGGCGATGGGCTCACCACCTATCACACCAAGTGCATTATATTGTTTTGGTGAAACGTGGATTGTGGCAGTCATCTGCTTTTGCAGTGAGTGCCCAGTCTCTGACTACCCCTTATGGGATACAGTCGCGATCTTATGTATGTATGTAAAATATTATTAATTTTCATCGTTTCTGACCTATGCGTGGCGAATTTTGTTATACAATATTAATGTGTATGTTATTTTTTTTTGTAATGGCGACACGATTGCGTTGCGGGTGTTCGACTTTTCAACAGTCGTCAGTTTTTTTTGATATATGCCTTTGCTCATTGTTTTGTCTTTCTTTTACTAGAAGGTAAATTTAATTTTCAACAATGTAAAATGACGTAGCTTAATAAAACAGAACGTATGACTTTTTAAATGTCAATAAAAACGTGAAGTAACCGCCTACGAATGCTAATGTCCCACTGCTGAGTAAAAAAAAGTCAAGTATCAGCCTATAAATGTCCCACTGCTGAGCACAGGTCTCCTCTCAATTCTGAGAGGGGTTTGGAGCTAGAAGAATCCGCCGCGCTGCTCCAATGCGGGCTGGCGGTCTTCACACGACTCCGAAATATGTTTTATTTCTCAGACTTGCAGGTTTCCTCACGATGTTTTCCTTCACCGCCGAGCACGTGGTAAACCAGCACTTAAAATTGCAACTAACAATTTTAGCGGTGCCGGCACCGGGAATCGAACCAAGGTCACTCGCGTACTATGAACTATGAAGTGAGCGCCTAGGCCCTGAGCTACCGCTGCTCTCATTTCTCATAGGGTTTTGGAGCCGGCAAGAGCCCGTCACGCTGCTCCAATGGTGGTTGGCGGACTTTACATGTCTTCGAAATATTTATATTCCTCGGGCATGCAGGTTTCCTCGCGATGTTTTTCATCACCGCTGTGCGCGTCTCAAATCAGCACTTAGAATTGCGGAACTATTTAAAAGATGCCGGCACCGTGGATCGAACTCAGATACTATGGAATTTAAGGCTAGCTTCCGTCCTCTTAGCTGTTGTTACGTATTACAAAGAAATTAAAATGGACTTTACTAATTTATAATTACGCTGCTGGCGATGTGTGAGTGATACACGAAGATTTAGTTCACGCGATGATGTCACTAAGCCACTAACACACACATCCATTCTTGATTTTTTATCAAGATGTTGGTACCCCTGTGGGCTAAGATGAAATATCTCAATGCCATTAATTGGACCTTTGGTGCACCATTCACATTACAAAACGAATGGCGTTACGCCGGTGTTCTGCATCAGCGTGTTTCTTCCCCGGGCGTTATCATGATGATCACCCTAATCGTTTTCGTTATGCCCTTGCCCAAACTTCCCGTAATAGCCATGCTGTGGGTTTGGCGAATGAAGTACTAAATACGTCTTTAGACGCTAATGAGCTTTTTTTAAGGATTGATGGTCACTGTTAGTTCGAGGGTTTTTACAGCTTCGCCGGATTGAATGGCCGGATAACTTACTTATGGGAACCCAACCCCAGTTTTTTTTAAATTGTATAAAGTGACGAAACGCGCAAAACGTACCGATGATGGTAAGTGCATACGACCGCGTGGCCTAGTGGTCAGTGAACCTGAATTCTACGCCGCGGGTCCTGGGTTCGATTCCCAGCCGGAGCCAACATTTGTGCTAAAACACAAATTGTTGGCTTTCGGGTCTGCTTGTGTTGTGATTGTCCCCGTGTTTCTGACACTGCATCCTACTTTTCGCATCAGCGTTACATCGGGCGTGGGTAGGTTGGGACGAGTGAGTGCCTCTGTGTTTGCGCGTATACTTGTGGCACTATAATATCTCCTGCGCAGTTGATGGCTCTCGACAGTATTCGGAAGTTGTCGCCGTGGTCGAAATCGGCTAGGAGAACATCACTACTGCTTCACGGCAGCATAACTGGCTCCGGGGTGGTACCTACCCAGACGGACTCCTGCATAGGAATCCTACCACCAGTTTATTTATTCAGATGTTTCAGGATGATGCTGCTGCCCATCTCCTGGTTTTCGTTTTCCCTCTGCCGACTTTTACGACTCCCCCCGGGGATGAGATAGGATGGTAGATTCAATTAAGCCGCTACCATACGGTGGCCGCCACCACACGGTGGACGTAAGTAACTAAATTTAGGGGGAGTTATTTCCATCAGGAGGGATTCGATCGGGGGGATGCCGCTGCGCATAACCGAACTGTTTATATATGTTCTAGCGTATTTTAGATGGTTATTCTAGCCTTCGTCGTAGGCAATGAGTTCTTGACATTTTTTTGATACTTACGATAACTGGTGGTGGAATTCCAGGAATAGGTAGGTGCCACAGCAGTGACAATTATTCTGCCGTGAAGAAGGCACTGGGGTGGTACCTACCTAGACGGATTCCTGCATAGGAATCCTACCACCAGTAACGTGGTGAATCAGCACCGGGAATAGAACTCAGTTCATTCGCGTACTATTGAATTTAAGGCCAGCGTCCGGTTTTCGTTTCAGTTGTATGTGTATTGTAATTCATTTCATTTCCCATTACGTTTTATTATGAAAACCTACCCAGCTATTACGGAATAATATTCATGCAATACTCGCGAGAGAACGAGTTCATTTATTTTTAGCTGATGTTTTTGTGCAAGTGAAAATGTGTTTGTACATATACAAACTCATATGCTCCGTACAAATAACATATTCGACTAAGAAAAGTCGCGGCCTGTACATGTCCCACTGCTGAGTACAGGCCTCCTCCCATTCCTGAGAGGGTATTGGAGGCGGTAAGAGTCCGCCACACTCGTTGGCGCACTTCACATGTACTCGAAATATTAATTATTTCTCAGACATGGAGGTGTTATCACGATGTTTGTGTTAACCGCCGAGCACGTGGTAAATCAGCACATAAAACTTCAATTAACACATTTTAGTGGTGCCGGCACTGGGAATCGAACCCAGGTCACTCGCGTACTATGAAATTTAAAAAGAGCGCCTAGCCCCCGACTACGGCATTTGCATATTCGTGTAATTCATTCATTCATTTCAGCCTATCACTAGTCTCACTGCCGAACATAGACCTCCCCCATAGATTACTACAAAAGTTTGTAGCTCTCATTTGGGGAGGGTGATTTTGCCATAGTTGCCACTCTTGGCAGGCGTGTTGGCACACAGCAGTTTACTTTTTCAGATGTTCCAGGAAGATGCTGCTGCCCAGCTTCTGGTTTTAATTTTCCATCAGTCGACTTTTACGACACCCACGGGATGATATGGGGTGGTAGATTCTCGTAAGCCGCCAACACACGGCGTATATTCGAGTAACTAATTGTATTTGCTGTTCCATTGAGATCTGTTTTGATTTTTAACATTTTATTTGAAGTAAATATTTGGGACCTACAGCGTGGTCAGAGTACGTGACCAGAGTCCCCGTCACGAGAAGCTATAAATCACGTTAATAAATTCAGGGGTTTGCAACATTTCGATCAAACAAAAAGCACTATTGCTGTAATCGTTTTTATTTTTATATAGGGATATAATGATGTTAATTGATTTGTGTGAATTTTTTTCGTGGCGAATTAATTTTCTTGGGCGTACCCAGTCCTGGATCCATTATACGTAATAATAATTAACAAAAACAATAAGTAACATATTATTCGACACCAAAACAACAAAAAATTCTATGTGATAAAAACAATTCGAAAACAATAAGCTACCGCAAGCGCAAACGAAACCAATGAGCGTGACGGCGCATTGCTAGCGCCATCTGTTAAAAGATACGTCGGAACGAGATTTGACAGCGAGCAGTCGGGCGGGGCGTCGAGGCAATGGTCAGCGCGGCCATGTTGAACGGGACTCTCTCTCGAACATACACGGCGAGCGCACGACGTTCCCGACGAATCGCTTTTGTTTCGAGAAATCTTGTCTCTTTCTGTTTTTAAAACAATTAAAACCGATTGCTTTAGTATATTCCTAATTACTAGTGAAAAGATTTTGGTTGAATTCGAGACACCGAACTTGTCACTCCTTCGAAATGAAACTGTCGGCTTACCTAGTTATTTGGTGGTTAAGCGTAGTAAGGTTAGAGTTGCACAAGGTGCATTTGAAATTACTATTCTGCGCTATCTACACAAGGAACCCTGTACCGCCTAACCAAGAGGTAGGCGGCGCCATCGCTGACTCCGACAAGCGCGTAAGCATGAGCATGACACGTGACGGACCAAATGTTTACAATCAAGGAGTCGCTAAAATAAAATTTTTCGTTAGTTTCGGCAGAGTAGAATAGCACCTACCACGTTCCTACAGAGGTGTCGTTAGAGGCGACTAAGTTTGTGCTCACAGCCTTTACTTGTGAAGAATGATACCAAAATGTGCAATACTGCCACTATACTGCTCGTGGGAACGCAATGAGAAGTGAGATTATTTTGACTATTACCACAATGGCGGCGACGTGATTTGCCAACTGCCACGTCTCGAAAAATAGGCTACTTGTGTGGGCCCCGTCTACCCCTTATATGGAAAGAAAATGTATGTATGCATTAATTTAAATTGATTGCATTTGGTTTTGTTTATTTGATAAAGTGACGTGACGACCTAAACGTTCACCTGATGGTACGTGCAACGTCTGCCCATAACAGACGCTGTCACTCAGAATTATTCTGTGTAGCACCACACTCCGCCCATCACCCAGAGACATTAGTTCTTTAGTCTTATGTGCCCAGTAACAACACTAATAGCCCTCAATACCAGAGAGCCAGTATTGGCTCTCAGTGCCCTTCAAACTGAAACACAGTAATGTTTGCACAGTACTGCTTCACGGCAGAATAACTAGCCTTGGGATGGTACCTACCTAGACCGATTTCGGTAACTCATAATTGTCGGTAACTTCGCGTATAGGCACTCGCCGCCAAGAGTCACCGATACAAGTCGACAGTACGAAAGGAGGACCGAATCTCGATCGGACGGAGAATGATGAAAGATGACTTATATTGTAACTAGTTGATGGCCGCGATTTCGCTCGTACTACACGATATATAGGTTTTATAAATATCCTTTGGGATCTATTTGATTATCCTGGATAAAAAGTATCCTATGCCCGTCTCCAGGATGGAAGCTATCTCTTGACTGTTGAAAACTTCGCCATGATTCGCTTGAATCGTGAAAGGGTAAAACAGACTTAGGGACCGAGCGACGAACTATCTGTCATGAGACACACGTGACGCGCAAGAGTGACATGACTGTACAATGATAATATTAACTTTATTTATGTATTTATGTTGCGTAGACAGTCCTACCAGACCGAGCTCATTTGTCTGATGAAGCTGCACAATATACTGATCGATACATCGGGCGTGGGTAGATTAGGTCGAGGGAGTGGCCTGTGTTTGGGCGTAAACTTGTGGCACTTTAATATATTATCTGCAGTTGATTGCTTCTTACAGTATTCGATAGTCACAGTGGTTGAAAATCGGCCAGGGGGACACCGTCATATTTGTGCACCATAAAAAGAACTTTGAATTGGACGAGGCAAGTGTGAATCGAAAAGCCGGTTAGGGTCAACGTTGGCGAACGTATCACGATCGGATCGGAGACGAACTTGTAGAAAAACCGAAACATGTGGTCTCTGCCTACCCCTATGGTAAAGAGGCGCGGCTGTAAGTATGAATTGGATGAACTGCCGCGCAACGTTTTTCATACAATCCATACATATATAAAAAAGTGAAGATCTCGGCAGGTTTTTAACTTTTAAAATTTTGTTCAAGTAGACAAATTTAATGAAAATGTTGCTATATCTATCGGTTTATTACAAATGACATTTATCGTACAAGCATTTTGTTTTCAACTGTACATATTTTTGTCACTAAATTTATAAAATAAAAATAAAGTGGACTATTGCTGCATTTCTTAATAGAATCAGGATTTACTTTGCGGAAATCCATTATAATGAAGGAAAGAAAGTTAATTTGAAATTACCTAGTTTTAAAGAGCACCGCGCGCCTTTCCTCAGTAGCGTGCACATGCAAACTAACAAACTACTACTAAACTAAACTAGCCAACACTACAACTAGGCAATATGTATACACCACTGAAGTCGAGACCACAACACATGTTTCACCTCAAAACGAGGAATTATCAAGTGATACTGCCAAGCTCGGCAGATCTGCTGATCAGGGCTATTTCAGCTTGCTAACTGAAGTGGAAATGGGCTCGCCATGTAGCTATAAGAACCGATAATCGTTGGGAAAGAAAGGTAGTGGACCCACCAGATGGAGCGACGACCTGTTCGATTTTGCGGGAAGTCGGTCCATAAAAAGTTCCATAAAAAGAAGATCTGGGCAGGTTTTTAACTTTGGAAACTTGATATAAACAATTGAAAAAAATGTCTTCTTACGGTTTATTACGAATTTACATTTAACTTACTAGCATTTTGTTTTCAACTGTACATTTTTTGACACCAAATATATATAATTGAAATATAAGAATTTAAGAGCATGCTTAGGTTTGGGTTGGGTAATATAGTTGAGTATATAGTTTCGGGAAAGCTAAAAACGATTCAATAAAATGCGAACGAATAACAAAGTTGAAATGAGCCCGCTATATAGCTATTAGAACCGATAACCATTTTGAAAGAAAGGTTTGTCGATCGACTAGATGGAGCGACAAAGCGATTTTGCTAAACATAGCCAGAATGCAGACAGTTGATAGATATTCGTGCAACACTTTTATAAGTGATCTTCATTTTGGATATACAATAGCCCCGCTGCTCGTTTTTGCGGGAAGTCGATGGATGCAGATGACTAAGGTCCACATTTTTAGTAGTCTATGGAGGAGACCTTCAGCAGTGGGCTTGTGATAAGCTGAAATCATCGTGATGAAAGTAAAAGCCTGTGACAGTTATACTGAT
This sequence comes from Luehdorfia chinensis, assembly GCA_019845155.1. Lineage (NCBI taxonomy): Eukaryota > Metazoa > Arthropoda > Insecta > Lepidoptera > Papilionidae > Luehdorfia > Luehdorfia chinensis. Next base: position 3,147,704 of record JAHVAK010000480.1, on the reverse strand, counting down.
AAACTACCCTTACCATCAGGTGAACTTTTTGCTCGTTTCATCATTACATCCAATAAAAAAAAATCCTCATCACAATTTTAAAAGGCGTTTTGAGCTGGGAAGAAACCGCCACGTTATTCCAATGCGGATTGACGGAGTTTGAATTGGATTGGTAAAACTCTCACGCAACAACATTTTGTGAAGATTTTTCTAGCCGGGAAGTGCTCACCACGAAGTACCAGCGCGAACACAAACGCTCCCGCTCCTTCTCGCCTTCGCGTATCCAATGGTAAAAGTTTTCGTTAATGTCAGAGGGAGGACTGGATCAGAACCCGTTACGTTATTAGAAAATTTGTGTATTGTATACATTACAGCCTCGGCTGGGATTCAACTTAGCACGCCTGTACGCTTATAGCTAAGCAATTTGCCGCACAAAGTAAACTCCATTTGCATAGAATGAATATAATAAATTTAAAAGAAGCCATTTTAAAAGAATTTTTTTTTTCTCTTTCGCAAAAAATCTCGCCTATTTCAGTTAGAGCTAGTTTTTTTTAATAAGCTCCACTTTGCATTTTCTCTTTTACGTCGACATTTAGAGTAGTTGAATTTACTGTTAATGTTGAAAAGAGATTTTTTACTGAAAAGTTAAACCTTTGCTTTCATATTTTCTTTCGGTATAAATGAATATATTAAAATCCTATTTAAATCTACTGGTAGTGATGTTAATGTGACAATTTAGAACCAGTCCTGTTTTCCTCGTGTTATTGATTATCTTTCTTTCCATGATTAACCAAATATTACCAAAATAAACATTTCTATTGCCTCTACCCGCCGCGTTTTTATAGATGGTCCTTCCCATGAAAGAAACCGTGTAGGTGGGTACTGTCCCAGTGCTAGTTAGCAGTCTCCACCGTCAAATTTCGTGGATAACACTTTGAACATTTACCGTCGACCATGCACGGTGACAACGGGAGAACTATCACAACGCGAGTGAAAGGAAAAGATTTTGTGGTCGACAATACTTGGATTGTTCCATATTCGCCACTTCATACCGAAACATTCAAGGCGCATCGCAACGTATAGAGTATTTTAATTTTCATCTGCAGTGGATTGATTCTCAATATTGCGAAGTCTAATTGCATTAGGGCTCCAATGTGAAAGATTAGATCTTATGGCTCACACAATTTAAAATTACATAATAAAGCAATTATCATTCGCAAATTTGATAACCTCATAATGTGAACATCATCGAAGGCAACTTACCGTTTCACTTGTAAATGCAATAACTGCCGAAAATGAATGAAAATTGGTGAAAACACGAAACAAATGCTGATATATGCAATGAAAGGATTGCGCATTTGAATCAGCGGATAATGGAAGAAGAAAGAAAGAAACAAAAAGTATTTATTGTTACAGAACTGTCATGCATACAAAATAATATAAGTTTTGTTTCTGTCATGTATCACAGATGGCGTTGTATACGGAAAATGTATGAGAAAATGAGTATTATTCATAAATTTTGAATTTTTTCGGTTTTAATAGTTATTGTGCTATTCGAGGCGGAGACAAATCCATCAAATCCAACATCATAAAAATCGGTCCAGCCGTTCTTGAGTTATTAATGGTGTAACTAACCCGACTTTGTGTTAAATGTGTGTCTGAGATACATTTTTTTTAAATTAATAAAATAAAACATTATTTATTTACATTCATACTGACAATGTCAGTCACATTAATAGTCTGTCGTTTGTTTACGTTCCTACTCCTAATGTCAAACATGGTAGAGATTGTCGCCATAGAATATTAAAATGTTGCCAACAAACAATCAATTAAACCCAAAAAAATATGAATTACGGTAAAATTTGTTGGGCAAAGGGTAATAATTATAGAATTATATAAGTAATGTTTTATTTTTATAACCTCTGGTTTTTTTTTTATTTTTTATTTATTCCAATAAAAGATTACAGTAAAAGATAAAAATAATGTAAGCCTTTGTGTTTACACATCCGTTTGTTCATTCTTTATTTAGTCTTTCTGTGTTCTTATTGTAAAACCATATCCAATAAGACAATCCAATAAGTAAGATTTTCAATTGGGTTTAAATCATGCGATTTTGAAGGCCGCACTATCAGCCGTATATATTGGTGTCTTTGGAACCAGTCGCGGGTAATCCTAGCCGTATCTAAACGACAGTTGTCTTGTAAATAATAAAATTGGGGAAGCTCATTTTTTGAGTAAACATTCCGGACGGTCGGCGACATGAATTTTTCTAAAGTATTAACATTTAGAACTGTTGTTTTTGGAGGTAATCCTCATAGTTCACCAACTCCATTAGCCGAGATGTAGCCCCAAATTTTTGCACTAATTCTACCAGACTCAGTGATAGGCACCACTACATGATCATCGAAGATGTTCGCTGGAAGGTTTTTTCGTCTGTAAATATTATGGTTGATCAATTGAAGTTTACGAACTTCCTGGCAAAATTTAACCGAGCTGCTTTATGGGCATCAGTCAAATAAACTTTTTTACCGTAACGCCTGTAGTGCAACCCCCCGTCCTGAGCAAATGGCGGCGAATAGTTTCAGCACTGACGTCAAATTGTTCTGCAAAATAGGCCGTAGGTGTAAAACCGTTTTCTTTAAACACAAGTCTCATTATTTCCCTTGCGCGCTCGTTACTTTAGGACGTCGAACACTTTGCCTGTGATCTTGGAGATTGTCTTTCTTTGCCATCTCGTGTAATCCAAATTCGTACTGATATATTTAATTCTCTCTGAATTTGACTTATGTCATCCCGATCTGTGTAATGAAATTATTTCTGTTCTTTCGGATTTCATTTTGAATTTTAATTAATGTCAAGTTACCTACTGAGGGATATGAAAAGGAATTTATTATAAAATGATTTCTAACAAGGTTCTAACTTTAACAATATGGTTCTAGTATCATTTAGATTATATGAGTAGAAAAATAACATATATTTCTTTGGAAGACAGATTAAAATAAGACGCACTTTTAACAAACGCTTTGAATGGCTTACAGTCAACCAATTGCGTTCATTTAATACGAGCATAAAAGTCTGATCCTTAGTGGAATTTTAAATTACTGGATATTACTGGATATTGTCAAAAGCAATTATGTGGTCGGATATACTTACGCACGATTGTGTGTTTGTTCGTTGTTATACTGTTGATAGGATTCCTGTTCAGGAATCCGTCTACGTAGATACCACCGTAAAGCCAGCTATTCCACCGTCAAGCAGTAGAGCGCAAACATTACCATGTTTCGGTCTTAAGAAAGTAACGGTCAGGCATACGAGACCTTAGAATTGATGTCTCTGTGTGACGAGCTGAATGCGGTACCACATAGAAATCTTCTGGGTGATATACCATTTGTTTGGGCAAAAGTTGCACTTACCATCTGGTGAACCATTCGCAACTTACTTGCATTAAAAAAAATTATATATTTTCATATATATTTTTTGAATGAAACGACGTTGTAATCTATATAATGCAGTGTTTCACAACGGTATCCCTCGTGTGGGAGCGGCTTAAGAGAATCTACCACCCCATTCTATCCCGTGGATGCCGTAAAAGTCGACAAAGGGAAAATAAAAAGCAGAAATTGGCTGCAGCATCTTCCTGGATCTGAATAAATAAACTGCGGTTGCAAACCCGCCTGCCAAACGTGGCAACTATGGCGAAATCCCACTAATATCAGTGCTACAAACTTTTGTGGCAATCTATGGGAGAGGCTTATGTTCAGCAGTGGACTAGTGATAGGCTAAAATTATGATGATAATGATGATCCCTCGTACTCTCCTTTACATTTAAGCTATATTAGACTTCCTACACTGAGAGTGGGTAAGCTTTGTTCGAAAACGGTATTTTCGGATACAAGAGGTTAAATGAATTGAACATAATATATTTGCTAAGGCGTCATATTATGTCATTATAATATCATTAAAGGTATCTTTGTTTAAAAGGAAACATTTAAAATTCTGAACTATAGCAATGACGCCAGTAAAGTAATTATAAGGGGGGGAAAAAGTTTCTTCTCATTCTATTTGAAAACTGAAGACATATTTTTTTTTATTTATTTACATTTAATTACTAGTACAGTATATATGTGCCATTTTGTTCAATGACTTTTTGCAATCTTGAAGGTAGTGATTGTTGCTGTAGAATTTTTAGTACTTATGAGAAAAAAAAAACCCGAAAAGTAGTTTTGGTAGTGTTTTCCTCTCTTGATGTTAACCTGACATTACCTAAAGAATTCGGAAGAGACCGAAACAGGTGGAAATCTGTTGGTGCAAGGTCAGGGCTATATGGCGGATGCATTAACGACTCCCAACTAAACTCTTAATTTTTGCTGAGTGCCTAAAGAGCTGTGTGGTCTAGCGTCGACGTGATGAAAGACACACCCTTTCTATTGATCGATTCCGGCCGCTTTTTCTCAACTTCTTGCTTTATTCTCATCAGTTGTTGGCAGTAGAGAACCGAATCGGTGGTTCTGCCCGGCGGTAAAAGCTCATAATGAACAACATTGTTACAATAACGTCATACACACAGCGTCACCTAATTGCGAGTGTGGTTAGAGAAGCCTGACTGACCTTTGGCCACGACCTTTTTCGCACGTTCTTGTCGTACGTGATCCACTTTTCATAACCAGTTATCAATCTCTTGAAAAACGGTTCGGTCTCATTACGTCTCAATAAAAAAACGCAAATGAGTACACGGTTGATTAGGTTTCTTTCAATGAGCACGTGTGGCACAAAAAGATCTAGCACCCAGTTTTTATTCAAATGGGTGAAAACTGTTTTATGGTCAGTTCCCAGTTCTTCAGCTATGTCGTAACTATTGTATATATGCCGATCTTGCTCCACCTTTTTAAAAATGGCGTCCATTTTATACGTAATATCGCCATACTACGGATAAAATGGACACCATCTTTGGAGACCAGAGCGGGGTGCATTTTAGACATCAAAATTCCCGGATTGAAAACGCTTAAACCAACTTTGTGCTACTCTTACTGACACTGAATTAGGTCCGTCGTCGAACGTCACAAATATTTTTTTGCGGTTTGCGTTCTTTCCGTTTTTTTAGTAACATTTCAAAATGTATCAAATATCTTCATTTTGGCAGAAAGAAAAACAAATGAAAAATTGCTTGAAACAACATTTATATTATTTGTTTCTTTTTTTTAAATGAAGTTTAGTTGCTGAGGTTAACTGGGATATTAGTTATTTCAATAATTTTTATTAAACCTTTTTAAATGAACAGCGTAACATGAATGAGCGTAAACTGCGTAAATTAAGACCATAACAAAACGTTCCCTACATAATTGACGAGAATTCGGACCTGATATATTTGATTGATTGGTTGATTTTACCACCAGCTAAATACTATACCCCATATATTTTATACCATCAGCCAGGGTTAATTGGCAGAGAATGCCGAAAGGCATTAAGGGGTTAGGGGCGAACGTGAAAATAATTATTTTTTATTATTACTTTTATTTTATAAAAGTAACAATACTCTATCATTATGTTATGTTTCGACTTCATTTCACTCAAATTAGAAAAGAAAATTATCGCTATATGTATCGGGCAATGCTACACAAGTAGTCCTTTGCATTTTTTGAAATTTCTGACTGCCCTGTGTTTCGGTCCGAAGCACTGAGAGCTAGAGCGTAATCACTAGGCATATGCGACTTAACCCTTAAATTCGCGTTATTGCTTTTCTGTGCAACATACCGAAAATTCAAATGATTTGGTAAATTAGGAATTTGAAATTTCTAGTCACTTTGAGTTTTTAATTTACATCTAATTTACTATGCGTACTTTGATAAGTGCTCACTGTTGCAGAGATATGCAAAATACAGTTTTTTTTTAGTGGATGTAAATCTAAAACTATTTTTCCTGTTATTTATAAAAACCCTAATATAATTTAATGAATATAATTTAAATCAATAACAAATATCACGCATTTAAGGGTTAGGAACTGAATTCTCATGGGAACGGGCGCAGAGTGTGGTGCTCAGAACGGTTTTGTGTGACACAGCGGTCGTAATGGGCAGACGTTGCACCTGTCCCCGGGTGAACGTTTTGCTCGTCTTGTCACTTTGTACTATATTTTTTTATGATGATTCCATATCATGCCCTAAAATCGTGACATTGTTACAGAAAATGCTGAACCTGATCTCGGAACGTCTCGAGCGTCGACTATGCGACGACGTGCTGGAGGTTGCCTGGTCAACGATGTGGAACGTGACCGACGAGACGCCGCAGAACTGTCTGCGTTTCCTAGAGAACCGCGGCATGGAATACTTCCTCGCGTGTCTGAAGGTGAGGGCCCAAAGAGAAACGTTAATATAAATATTAGATTTGTAATTCATACTCTCTTTCATTATCGGTATATTGTTGTATATCAAAATAATTTAGAAGTCGATAATTGCATATCTGAAAAAAAAAAACATTTTTATGTAGTCTATCGTTATATAAGGGACTTACTTCGCATAGACTATGAAACCCGTTGTAATCTGCGCAAATACAATTCGGTAAACTTTTAAGTTTAATGATTTATAGACGTACTAATAGAGTACACTGGCAACACAATTAAAATGTCTTGCGTTTCTCGTCAACAACTCTATCTAAGTTTAGACGCTCGTGCTAAAACTTGGTTAACGGAAATAATCGAGTGGGAGATCCTTTAGTGGTGTGTAACATATAACATACCAAATAGAACGCTTACAACTGTCGTGTAATAAATCCGTGCTGATACATACACAGAGTCACGCCACTTTCCCATAGGGGTAGGCAGAGACCACATCTTTCCACTTGCTACGATCCTTACCCACATCTTTAGCTTCCTCTACTTTCATTAGTGTTTTCGTACTAGCTCGTCGGTTGCGGTCTTTTGACGTGGCCTTTCCTTAAAATGATTTCGATCTGATCGTAAAACGTTAGCCTACGTCGACCCTTACCGGCTTGCTCATTCCCACTCGCCACATAAATCTGTTTCGTCAATCTTCTTTCATCCATCCTCTACGTTTCCAAACCATCTAAGCATCCCTTTCTCTATCTTTGTCACTACATCTTCTACCACACAGCAACGTTCTCTTATCACGTTGTTTCTCAGTTTGTCGAGAGATATCTATATAAATATGGAATAATATTAACGAAGCTCCACAGAACCTTCAACGTTTTCACAAGAACTTTTAGGGAGCACATCACTACTACTGCAAGGTAAGATTTTTTTTTATCCGATGTTCATAGACTCTGCAAGTGTTAGAAGCTCGAAAGTGTGTTATGTTGTAATATGTTATCCTCATCATTAGTTCACTGCTGAACATAGGCCCCCCTCATAGATTGCCACAAAAGTTTGTAACTCGCATTTTAGGGGATTTTGCCATAGTTGCCACGCTCGGCAGGCGGGTTGGCAGCCGCAGTTTATTTATTAAGATTGTCCATGTAGATGCTGCTGTCCATCTCCTGGTTTTAATTTTCCCTCTGTCGACTTTTACGACACCCACGGGATGAGATGGGGTGGTAGATTCTCTTAAATGAAATAGATTCTCTTAAAATAAATAAAAATAGTTATAGTTTTATTATAATGCCATTTTAAACCAGTATAAATTTTGCACACCACCCTGATCGCAAATGATTGTGTGAATGGTCGATGCCAAGACTAAAGATCATACGTGTAGTAGGATCCCTATGAAGGAATCCGTCTAGGTAGTATGTGGTTTAGCACGGCATCATACCGGAACAATATCGACAGCTTTGTACTCAGTGGCAAAAAGTTGTATGTGTGCAAAAAGTGTATTGTTTAAACGTGTCCTCAAAAGCCTTGTTGGTGATGTTCCCTTTAGTCAAAACTAAAAAGCGTTATACACATTCGAACATCGGAAAGCAGGAACTTTATTCATCGATTCCTCTATCCACAATGGTGATAGGATTCCTATGCAGTAAGCCGTCTAGGTAGGTACCACCCTAAGGCCAGTTATTCTGCCGTGAAGCAGTAGTGTGCAAACATTACCGGGTGTGCAGGGCACTGAGTGTTATGTGTGGATAGATGTGTTTCTAAATGCTTGCTTTCTCCTTGCCTTCTGAATGTATTATGTCTGACTTGTAGGCTTGCTGTACTGTTGAGTGAGTGTCGAACGTACTAGAAGCCGTCCGCTGCTTTCTCCCCACTCCGATGCATCGGCCGTAACTAATAAAAACTTGATGTATGCTTGAATGTTTGTCTGTTGTATTTTAATTTATTTGAATTATGTGATATAATTTGATTTGTATTAATTGTATTTTATTGAAGCTTATGTTATTCTGAACATGCCCCCAGGCGTTGAAAGCCTAGCTTTCAACTGGATTGTTTCGAGTCTTCAACGGGAAGTGGACATATTTTGTTGAATGCTCGTCGTATTACACCTTTGCTTGTTAAAATATCGGCAACTCGAATTTCGCCATCATTGCCTGGATAAACTTTCTGGATTCGCCCAAGACACCACTTCATTGGCGGTAAAGCGTCATCCTTCACTATAACCATAGTCCCGTTCTCCAGGTGTCCTTTCGTAGAGCGCCATTTGGTTTTTTGTTGTAGTTCAGACACGTATTCCTTTTGCCATCGGACCCAAAAATGTTGGCGTAGCTGTTCCACTCGATTCCAGCGTTGCAGCCTGTTCGGATTCTCATCTACTAACCTTGGACTAGGCAAAGCTGTCAGAGGACGTCCGACCAAGAAGTGGCCAGGAGTTAGCGGAGTAAGATCGTTAGGATCTGGTGAAATTGGCGTAAGAGGACGTGAATTTAAAATTGATTCTATTTGAACTAACGTCGTATATAATTCCTCGAACGTGAGGTGTGAATTTCCTAATATACGAACTAAATGATGCTTGAATGACTTCACTCCCGCCTCCCATAATCCCCCAAAATGAGGAGCGTAAGCCGGAATGAACTGAAAATCTATGCTTTCATTAGCCATAGATTCTGATATCGCGGATGAATTTTCAGTAAGGAATTGACTAATTTCATTTTTTGCTCCAACAAACTGACTTCCATTATCAGAAAAAATTACGGACGGTATAGATCTACGAGCTATGAATCTACGCAAGGCAGCGATGTAAGCATCTTTGGTCAGTTCTGAAACCAATTCCAAATGTATAGCTTTAACCGTGAAGCAAACAAAGACTGCGACGTACGCTTTGGTTAGTTTACAACCCCGTCCCCGTCTGTCAGCGGCTAATAGAGGTCCAGCATAATCGACACCTGTAGTCTGAAATGGATAACCAGGGTTAACGCGCTGCTTTGGCAATTGCCCCATAATGGGTTTTACTGTTTGAGCTCGCATCCTTACACATCTGTGGCACTTGTGTACGACCTTCCTAGCTATGTTTCGTCCACCTAGTGGCCAAAATCGTTGCCTAATAGAGGACAATAGTAGTTGCGGTCCTGCGTGAAGTAAACGAATGTGTTCTTCACTGAATATAAGCTTCGCAATAGGATGTTTACTTGGAATAAGTATTGGATGTTTCTTATCGAAATCGTACTGAGAATTGGCTAGTCGTCCACCTACCCTAATTAAACCGTCGTCATCTAAAAAAGGTGATAGGTGAAGCAATGAACCTTTACCGGATAATTTTTGATTGGTTTGTAATGTTTTATATTCCGAAAATGATTCCATTTGTGATTGTTTAAGCAGTAAATTGAATGCTCTGTGTAATTCTAGTAAGCTAATAGGGCCTGACATTTTGCTTTTACGTTCACGAATTCTACAATTATGTATAAATCTTAATATATATGCGGTCGATCTTTTAAGTTTTAGCAATTTAGAAAAACGTTGAAAATTTATGAAATTATTAATATTGGAAATTGAGACATTACAAATTACTTCTGGTAAGATTTCTGAATGGTGATTAAAGTTAGAATAAGGCCAATTATTTTCCGACTCATTTAAGTACGTCGGTCCATTCCACCATAAATCTAAACTTTGATTGACAGAAATATCCACAACTCTTGTTATGAGGTCTGCTGGATTTTGTTGTGTTGGTACATGACGCCATTCAAAATTTTGTGTTAATTCCTGAATTTCGGCAACACGATTTTTTACAAATTGTTTAAGTTTGTTAGGGGTGGTTTTCACCCATGCCAAGACAATGGTGGAATCCGTCCACAAAATACACCTTTTAACCGATAATCTAAAGGCTGTCACTACCTTGTGTGTTAAACGTGCACCAACCAAGGCGCCGCAAAGCTCTAAGCGCGGAATAGTCGTAGGCTTTAACGGAGCGACTTTACTTTTTGCACATAGTAAACGTGTTTGCACTTGATTGTTTTCGAATTTGACTCTAACATATATACACGCGCCATAAGCGTCTTGTGAAGAGTCGCAAAATGTATGCAGTTCAATTACGCTGTATTCACTACATGTCACACTACGAGGTATGCGTAAACTGCTTAAATGTGAAAAGTCTGACACGAAGTTGTGCCATGCTTGTGACAAGTCATGTGGTAGGGGTTCATCCCATGAAATTTATCACTTGGTAATAACCATCCAAGACCTAAAGTGTTAGTTGAGTTTTGTTGACCTAAATTTAGTGTAACGCAAGTATTTGTCTCAATTTGTTCGAATTTTTCTACATTAGATTTAATTTTACGGAGATTAAAGCCACCGGATGAGAGGACCTTTCGAATGCCGTCACGAATCCTAATTAGTTCGCTTATTGATTGACTACCCGTGACTAGATCGTCGACGTAAAAGTCCTCGCTAATTATCTGCCCTATTGAATTGTCATTGGTCTCGATAGCAAGTTGCTTCAAACATCGGATGGCTAGAAAGGGAGCTGATGCTGTCCCGTATGTAACTGTATTGAGCTGGAAAATCTTTAATTCTTTAGTTGGGTCATTTCTCCATATAATTCTTTGTAAATGTCTTTGATTTTCATGAACTAAAACTTGTCTATACATTTTCTCAATGTCACCTGTCATGACGTATGCGTAATGGCGGAACCTAATCAAAATAGAAAATAAATCGCTTTGAATTGCAGGTCCTACTAGCTGTAGATCGTTGAATGAGAGGCCTGTACTAGTCGGTGCGCTAGCGTTAAATACAACTCTTAACTTGGTAGTAGTACTATTTTCTCGTAGTACGCCATGGTGAGGCAGAAAATATGAATGTTTTTTGTTTGAGGTTTCTTTATCTGTACAGTGTGACATGTGGTTCAAATCTATGTATTCTGTCATGAATTCCGTATACATTTGTCTTAACTTAGGCTGTCGCTCTAACCTTCGCTCGAGAGATAAAAAACACTGTTTTGCTCTGTCATATGAATCACCGAGACTAGATTCTGGGAGTTTGAGTGGGATCGCGACTGAAAATCTACCGTCTAACATGCGTTTAAAGTTATTTTTAAAATTATCCTCACATTGTTTCTCCTCTAGTGAGTATAAGCTTGTTGGATCAACTTGAGTTTCTTCAAGAGTCCAAAACTTTGACAATTGCTCTTGTATATCTGTGTAATGGTTTTGTATGAAATTGCATGTGACTTGGTCTGTTTGAATGGGTGAACAACTTAGCATATTTGTCGGTCCCGATATTACAAATCCTAATTTCGTTTGTTGCAAAATAGGTCTTTGTGGACCAAGACGAATTTGGCATTGATCTATTAGTTCCCAGAAAATGTCTGCACCAAGTAACAAATCGATATTAATTGGGTTATAGTATCCGGGATCTGCTAGAATTAAATGTTTAGGTATATTAAGTTTCTGTATGTTTGTAATATTTGTGCTTAAATTCGCTATATTAGGTAGGATTAAAAATGAAATTTGTGCTTTAAATGAATTAATTCTTGATTCTATGAATGTATTACAACGTTTTACAACCTGTGTTACTGAACTGTTTATGCCTACTATTGACGTATTTGCATGAGTATGTTTTAGTTTCAATTTGTTTAATAATGCATCTGTCATGAAGGATGCTTGGCTTCCCGAGTCGAGAACAGCCCTGACTTCATGACGCTGATTGTCTCTATCACGTATGAATAGAATTGCAGTTGAGAGTAGTACACGTTCTGTCGTTTCGACTGAGAGCGATGTAACGTTGCTTTCATCTGGTTTTAAATTCTCGTGTGAGGTTGTGTGTGTGTTTTTATGTAGAAGTGAATTGTGTTTGTATGAACATTTGCTGCATGTGCCTAATCTGCAAATGCGAGCTTGATGACCTGGTCGTAAACAATTGATACACAACCTTAGCTTACGAACAGACTCTGCTCTCTCATCTACAGACTGCCTTAAAAATGTTTCACAACTGTATATACGATGATTATTATTGCATATTGGACAGCTTACAGATTGACTTGTGGTTTTAACTGCAGCTAGCCCCCGTATGTGTGTAGTATTTTGTTTGAACTGATTTGTGTTTCTTTCTGTTTTGCACGTTAATGTGTTCATATTTAATGTATCAAGTAAATTAGCCTTAGAATTTAAAAATGAAGAGAATTCTGTCAGCGTAATTTTGTTCAATGTTCCCTTTCGTTCCTCCCATTCCCTAGATGTTTTCGTATCAAGTTTAGAAGTCATTAAATAAATAATAAGTGTGTCCCATGAGTTGGTAGGTTCACCAAGCATTTCTAGCGATCTTAAATTCTTTGTGAATGTGTCGATGAGGCTCCGAATTGATTGCGATGATTCACGCTTAATTTGATCAAAGTTAAATAGAGATTGTACGTGTGTTTGCATTAATAGTCTTTTGTTATCAAATCGGTCGCACAACAAGTCCCAAGCAACTATGTAATTTTTGGATGAAAACTCAATGGATCGAATTACCTGAGCAGCACTACCCTCCAAAGAAGCTCTCAAATAATGAAATTTCTGAATGTCACTCACGGACCGATTCTCATGTATTAGAGATACAAAGGTGTCGTGAAACTCAAGCCAGTCCTCGTATCGGCCGCTGAACGTCGGTACATGAATAGTAGGCAGCCTTACACCACACCGACTCCTCATCTTTGCTTGCTTCACCTTTGGATCGCGTTTTGATTTATTATTATCTGAAACACAAGATCGCAAGGATTCATCATCATCGTCTGACTGCGGAACGTTATTAGTATCATACAGTTCCTTAGCCTTCGCTAAAGTACTATAATACTGATTTTCAAATTCATTTCTTTCTTTATATTGATGATCGACTTCACTTTCATCGACTAAACATTCAATGTTAGTTTGAATTTCATCGTACTGTGGTAATAGTGTGTCTTCTAATTTCGACATACGAAGTTGCAATTCTGTATGCTGGGTCGAAGATAAAACATCGGTTAACCCATTTACATAATTAATAAAAATTGTTAATCTACCCTTTAGTGAGCCACGTTTTTTAATAAGTTCTTTTATCTGACTGTCCGACATGTTGTCGGTTACGGGAATTGGGAGAAAGTCGAACAAACAATTTGATTAAAACGAATGAAATCCAATTAAACTCACGGTAGTAAATCGCCAACTACTGCTAACTAAAATATTTATCATATGGTTTTAGGACTCTGCCTGTCCTATAAATAAATTATTGTAGTGAAAGTCTACAGTTAACGAGTTATTTTAACAATTCAATTAAGTTCTAAATTTAATAAAGTTGTTTATGCAAATACGTTTAAACTCCCTATAGAAAAAACTTCATTTCAATACGCTCGGCTCGACGCGAGAACAAAATATCTCGTTGGTAGGCGGTAGGACAACGCGATGCGACACCTGTTGCACAGTTTTATGTCGTAAACAATATCGAAGTTTTATAACTTTGATTTGGATTACGTTATCGGTGATTATTAGGTGAAATTATTATTGAAATTGATTGGAACAGTATGAGAATATGAAATGAAAATTATATAAACTGCTTTGAAGTTAATTTAACTAAAAAAAAAAAACTAAAGAAATAATAATTGGAACGAACTTACTCCGAGCAACCCTGTGTCCAAGGGTTTCGATTTTGGTTATTCTGATTATATCATAGGCTGATTATTGTTCTTACTAATCTTGTATTTCAATGCTTGGGTTGATGTACTTCTATAATAAATTTGTTTTTTCGTTAGCGGTTTTCTTGATATCCGGCTCGAAGACCATGTTATGTGTGGATAGATGTGTTTCTAAATGCTTGCTTTCTCCTTGCCTTCTGAATGTATTATGTCTGACTTGTAGGCTTGCTGTACTGTTGAGTGAGTGTCGAACGTACTAGAAGCCGTCCGCTGCTTTCTCCCCACTCCGATGCATCGGCCGTAACTAATAAAAACTTGATGTATGCTTGAATGTTTGTCTGTTGTATTTTAATTTATTTGAATTATGTGATATAATTTGATTTGTATTAATTGTATTTTATTGAAGCTTATGTTATTCTGAACACTGAGAGCTAGCGTAATCACTGAGCATATGAGACTTAAGAACCGATGTCACAGGGTGACGGGCGAAGCACACTTTAAACCCGATATACAGCGTGTTTCGTTTCGGATTTCTTTCGTTCGGCGTGTCGCTATGGGAATGGAAATAATTGCCGTGACGAATGTGTTGCGCTGTGTGTTTGACAACTATAAAGGAGCTCATCACCTCGTAAAATCAAGTGGGATTGAGGTGAAACGTCTGTCTGGAGCATATGTCCGTTGTCCGTCCTCTGCGAAGATCAATCAATGTTAAGGTGGGCCAAAGCAGTAAGAAATAACAACTACTAACTTCGGCTACACATACTTCTTGACGAGCACCTGGGACTTTATAACACTGTGAACAATGATACCTACAAATATGTAAAAATTGTCTCACCTTGAATTCGCATACAACTGTTGCAACTGAGTGAATGATACCTTATGAAGAACATTTCCCATTGGAGTAGGCAGAGACCACGTCTTTCCACTTGCTACGATCCTGACACACATTTAGCTTCCTCTGCTTTCATTAGTGTTTTCATACAAGCTAGTCGTTTGCGGGTATATTCGACGTGGCCTTTCCTTAAAACGATTTCGATCTGATCGCAATACGTTCGCCTACGTCGACCCTTACCGGCTTGCCCATTCAAAAATGCAGAAATGCAGTGCAAATGCAAATAAATACATGTAATAACCTACGAGTCAAGTTCAGCAGTGCAGTGTATGGCCTTATTTCTCTAACTTTCGTTGTTATTATGAGAGAATAGTTTTTAAACATTTTCCGATAAATGAAAACATTACTTGATGATTGCAGTATAGAGACAAATTAAAGTTACCCCACGGTTATTTCATTTTTTCTGCGAAATTAACTAGTTACTTTGTACTTGCTTCGGCAGTACATATACTAAAATTGGAACGATACAGAGAAGATTAGCATGGCCCCTGCGCAAGCATGACACGCAAAATCGATTTTTTTTTTTTGAAATCCGTGTGGTGGCGGCTCGTTAAAAGAATACTACCACTCCATCTCATCCAATGGATCTCGTAAAAGGCGAGTAAGGAATTAAACTGAACTGTGCACCCAACAGCGCATGGTGGCGATGGTGAAACGTGGATTGTGGCAGTCATCTGTTTTTGCAGTGTGTGCCCAGTCTCTGACTACCCCTTATGGGATACAGTCGTGATCATATATATGTATGTACTTTTGGGCCCTTTGAAAATATCCTTACCTTTGTGTAGTTGTATATAATACCTACACATTAACACCCATACATCCGTATGAATATAAAAGATCGGAATAAATGCAAATATAAATAATATGGCGCCCAATAACGGCATTATTCTCTTTCTTAAAGACACCTAAGTAAACAGATACTTTACTCAATATCGACTATATGTACACAAAATATTCAAAAAGGGATCAAATTAACCATAATCGTAAAAGTTTCCCGTAACGAATATCATTGCAAAAGTGGCACAAAATTATGCGTAGCTTACCCTAGCATTGAACTCAACCGATAGTTACTTGTACTTATGTTTTTTTCGGACCGATACGACTAAGGAACATTCAAAAAAAGAGCCTTCTCCTTTCTTAAAGGCCGGCAACGCACTCGCAATTCCTCCGGTATTGCGGATGTTCATAGGCGGCGGTGATCACTTACAAGTCTTATACAAAAAATATATAATCTAATCCATTTCACGGTATTATGCTGCTACACAGACTCATTTTATATAATTTTTTCACTTTTGTAATATTATTTTATGTTCTGTGTAATTCCATTTTTTTTTCTTGTTTTTTGTATCTATTGTAATTAGACCGTGAATAAATGTGTTTCTTTCTTTCTTTCTTTCTAAATACCATATCAATGTACACGTTAGAGAAATCATGCTGAAAGCACTATAATATATGCTCACGTTTATGCCACAAGATGGGCATATCTACTACGAACGGGTTACATAGTTAGGTCTTCAAGTATTTAATTGAAGTAATGAAGTAATGTCACGAAAGTAAATACTACGACCGTGATCTAACACCTACAATGATTCGACACCCACAGAGTTTCCCAGACAAGGAGGAATTACTCCGCAACATGATGGGCCTGCTCGGCAACGTAGCGGAGGTCGCCGAACTGAGACCGCAACTGATGAACACGCTATTCCTCAACGTATTCTACGACCTTCTAGATTCATCCAGCGACGGAATTGAGGTTAGTCAATTCGTGAAACTTTATGAGAACACGCAAAATATCAGCATATACACGTCTCACTGCCCTCTCTCACACCTTTCAAACCTTCCAATGTTCTCCTTCTTCGCTGAGCACGTGGTAAATAAGCAATTAAAATTGAAGAATAATTTTAAGAGGTGCCGGCCAACAAGAGACAATGAGACAATCACAACACAACCAGACCCGAAGACCAACAATTTGTGTTTCGTGTCAAATGTAGCCTCCCTAAATATCTAGTTGATAGCTTCCGAATTCGGAAATTTTCGTCGTGTTCGAAAATCGGTCAGGGGGACTGAAGGACACAACGAGCAGAAAAATTATATAACAAATAATAATATAATCAAAGAACCGACTTCCATTCAGCATTCCCAAATTCCCTAATTCTAATTCATGCTTTTCTCATGGATCCCATCGTCAGAATCCCATCATCTATAACATAATTTTTGTGGTACCATTTCTAATAAATAAGAATGATTAAACAAAGAAGTGATAAAACTGTCGGTTCGGTTGGCGCAGTGGCTAAGACCAGCGGGTCGCGGGTTCGATTCCCGCACGGGACAAATATTTGTATGACCTTAAGGTAGTTGTTCCGGGTTTGGGTGGTTTGTACATGTGAAATTTATGTCTGTACAACGTACCCACCGTTTCTTTTAAAAAAAATCCATCGTTTTAAAAAAAACATGCTTTTCCATCATCTATAAAGGATCCCATCGTCAGAATCCCATCACCTATAACCTAAGAACCATGAACCCGGAGCAACGTAGCGGACGATTTCCGGCCCCAAAACCCCTCAGAAATGGGAGTAGGCCAGTTATCGACATATACTTAACTTTTTTAAGCTTAAATCTTTTTATATGTAGGAGCCCATAAATATCCCACTGTTAGGCGCGCCTCCTCCCATTTTCAGGGGGTTTTGGAACCGGAAATCGTCCGCTACGTTGCTCCGGGTTCAAGGACTAACAACTCATATTTTTATATATCACAATCACCATTTTTTTATTGGATAAAGTGACGAAACGAGCACGCAACGTGCAACGTCTGCCCATAACCAATGCTGTGGCACCAATTGTTATTACCGTTGCAATAACCGTCAGGTGAGCTTTTTGCTCGTCTCGCCTCTTTATCCTATAAAAGAAATTATAAATCAAGTGCTCCGTCCCTTACTATCGATACCCATTCTACTCATATGCTTATGTACCGCCATTTTTTATCAGTCGTGTAGGCATTGTAATGTATATGCGTGCGATTTATCAATTTTTTTATCTTTGTATAAAATGTGAACAAAGTTTTATTAGTAAGACTGTATGTTACATACGAATTCATTGATTTGTCCTACTCTGTTTAGACTCGCGTCTTCTTATCAGATCATATAGTTATTCCTCGATATTTTATAGATTAATTTAATTTATACAGAAAGTTGTTACGATAATGTTGCGGAATTATACAGACATTATCTTCTTTTTTATGGTAATTTGTTTTAAAATAACAGCAACCAAACAGAGGAAACCCTTATATTGTACAAAGTAAATTAAAGACAAAAAGAAAATTATATATAAAAATTGTTGTACGAACTAATTCAGCAAAAATTACGGGCGTTCGCACAACGTTAAGTTTCATCGCAATCGAATATATGGTATAGGAACGCGTACGGGATAAACAAACAAACTTATTTATATATATACTATATATATATATATATATATATATATATATAGTAGCTAAAGCGCGCGACTACGTCCGCGTGGATTCTGGTTGTTTAAAAATAACGTTAGAACTGTTTTATTCTCCAGATTTCTCTCTCGGACGGTCATTAGACGACTTAAAATCATTTGAGATATTCGAAATCGCGCAAGCACGCAGCGAACGCGACACAGTCCGAATTTCGATGTTTTTGTAGGAGTTTATTTAAGTATTTATGTTTGGATCAAACCAAACCTGGCACGCGAGCCCTGGCACGCGAGCCCTGGCTCGTGAGCACGGTATCCGATGAAGCTGTAAAAGCCAAAAAGGCTAACAGCAATTACATCACCGAAATTATATATATCCAGATTAAAAAGTATTTTGTGTCCGTCTCCAGGATCCAAGCTATCTCTGTGCCGAATTTCTCAAAAAATCGGATCAACGGTTTAGCCGTGAAAAGGTAACAAACAGACAGGGGGACAGGGGAGAGACTTACTTTCGCATTTATAATAATAGTACGTATGAATAAAGTGTGGATAAGTACCCGCTCCTTCTCCACACCGCACCACACAAATGTCCATCAAATCTGTTCTGGGGGTGTCTATATCGGGAAAGGAAATGCCATATTTCAAGTCAATAGGTCTTGTAGTTCATCGTGATGAGTCAATGATAAATCGCGTTTATATATAAAAGTATTATAATACTAGGTTAGCCGTTCGAATATTTCGCAAAGCATCGTGATCGTCAACAGATGGCACTAACTCCAACCGACCGCTGTCGTGCATGTTAATTGAACAGATTGTCAACAGATGATGCTTTCGACAATTTAATTAATTAATTCAATCATTTTAATAATTTTTTCCAACGAAAACATTAACTGTAAAACTTTAACTTATTTTTGGTCAATAGGGACAAAAATAATCTTCAAAAAGACGAATCAAACATTAATTTTGATACAGTATTAAGGGAGATATTTCATGCCAACAAAAATTACCTTCGAGAATATATAGATATATAAATTATAATAGTTATATTTATATTTTGTATTATTTGTATTAATTTTATATTTTGCATCATTAAATGGCTTGACTGTGACCGGTTTCGATTTGAAACGCTCTCCAGGTTAGTTACAATGCAGCCGGCGTACTCGCTCACATGGCGTCTGACGGACCTGGCGCGTGGACCGTCGATGAGCCGGCTCGGGAAGCGGTTCTCGAGCGTGTCGCCGCCGCGGTCCAGCGCTGGGACTTGCGCGCCGAAAGGAACATCAACTACCGCTCGTTCGAACCGATCCTAAGCTTGCTGCACGCTCACCATACGCCGCAGTGCCAACACTGGGCAGTCTGGGCCCTCGCCAACCTCACCACCGTCTATCGTGAGTAAACACTACATAAGGCAATGAAAAAAGTAAAGTAGAGTGAGAGAGAGTAACAGCCTATAAATGTCCCACTGCTGAGCAAAGGCCTCCTCTCATTTCTGAAAGGGTTTTTGGAGCTGCAAATAGTCCGGCACGCTGCTCCAATGCGGGTTGGCGGACTTCACATGTCCTCGAAATATATCTATTCCGTTAAGCACGTGGTAAATCAGCATTTAAAATTGTTGAACAATTATAGAAGTGCTGGCACCGGGGATCGAACCCACGTTACTCGAGTATTGGGACATTAAAGGCGAAGAAAGCAATTTAAAAAAAAAAGTAAAGTAACAGTCTTCAAATGTTCCACTGCTAAGCACAAGCCTCCCTTCTCACAAAGGAGAGGTCCTTTGTGAGAAGGAATAATGTTGGAGCCGTGAGGAGTCCGCCACGTTGCTTTAATGCGGGTTAGCATTCACATTTTTTTATTGGAGAATGAGCCGTGAAGAGTAGAACACCTCAGTAAATTACCTGATGGTAATTGCAACGTCTGCCTATAGCAATGCTGTGTAACCCAGAATATTTCTGTGTGACACCACACCGCGGCCGTCTCCCTTAAGACGTCAGTTCTCAAGTCTCATATGCCCAGTGATTACGCTAGCTCTAAGTGCTCTTTTCCGACCGAAACACAGCAATGTTTGCATACTACTGCTTCAGGGCAGAATAACTGGCCCTTAGGTGATACCTACACAGACGGATTCTTGCATAGGAATCCTACAAACAGTAGTCATTGTATGTCATGTAATTGGACTTCAAATGAAGACATGCCGGTTTCGAATAATGTTTCACCCCTGAGCACGTGGTAAATTAGCAATTAAAATTGCAGAACAATTTTACAGGTGCCGGCACCAGGGTTCGAACTCAGGTCACTCGTGTACTAAGAAAACTTAGAGGCGAGCGCTCGGATCCTGCTACCAACCAATTTATTTCCAATTTTATCAACAAACTTGCCTTCGTACTTCCGTGACGAACGCGTAGCCCTGTGGTCAGAGAACCTGGCTTCTGCGCTGCGGGTCCTCAATTCGTATTACAACCGCCGCCAACGTGTGGGCATAAACACAAACTGTGGGTTTTCGGGTCGGGTTGTGTTGTGTTAATCCCCGATTTTCTGCCTACCCACCTCCGACCTTATCCAAGCCGGGCGCAGATTGGTTAGGACCACAGAACGGAATAAAGTTATGACGAGTAAATGCCCCTGACGTATAGTTATGGTAATATATCTTCTGTACAGTTGGTAAATTCCGTCAGTATTCGAAAGATGACGCCGTGGTCGAAAGCCGACCAGGTGGACAGAACATTTCTAACAGTCTCGTGGGGAATCCCGCAATCATCCCGTACCGTGGGTGTGGGTATCGTAAAAGCTCGTTGTTACTGGTGGTAGGTTTCCTATGCAGGGATCCGTCCAGGTAGGTACCACCCCAGGGCCAGTTATTCTGCCGTGAAGCAGTAGTGTGCTAACATTACTGTGTTTCGGTTTGAAGGGCACTGAGAGCTAACGTAATCACTGGGCATATGGGACTTAAGAAGTGATGTCTCAGGGTGACGGGCGCATTGTGGTGTCACGCTGTTCTGGTTGACACAGCATTATAGGCAGACGTTGCACTTACCATCAGGTGAACGTTTTGCCCGTTCGCCTGTAGGTAAGAAAAAACAGAATAAGGGAAATGCCTGAAAACTTCTTGACTTCCCTCCCTACGGATAATAGAATGGCTGTCACGAATATGCCAGACGTAAAGTCACCAGACTGAACTGAGAGATCGGTTTTAAGGCCCAATAATTACATTAGCTAACGGAGCCTCTCAGATCGGAACGATAATGTCGAGATAGAATTTCTATGCAGGAGTTCATCTAGGTAGCTACCGTCGCAGCGTCAGTAATTCTGGCGTGAAGCAACAGTGTGCAAACATTACTGTGTTCCGGTCTGAAGGGCATTGAGAGCTAGTGTAATTAATGGGCATTTGAGACTTAAGATCTGATGGTCCCAGGGTGAGGGGCGCAGTGTGATGTCACACAGAAATGTCCTGGGCGACAAAGCATTTGTTATGAGCAGACTTTTCACTTACCATCACGTGAACGTTTTCTCTTCTCTACTCTTTCTTCTATTAAAAAAATTGAGTATGTTGTCCTTACCAGAAAGAGCCCACCCAACTTAAGTCTGGCCTTACCCTGGATAATTACTAAGTAATAAGGATTTAAGGAAGTAATTTCTGGCCAGCGATTATTAAATACTAAGGCGTATTATCGTTTGACCCCCCTGTCTGCGCCTGTCTCTGCTTACCTCCCCCAAGTTTGCAAATGGCCGTGATGATGCTGTATTTCAACGATTTGTAATAGCTGTCATAAAATTTATATTCATATTTTCAGCGGACAAATACTGCGGCTTGGTGGAAGCCGAGGGCGGCCTGACACTACTCCACGATCTCCTGAAGCACCCGGAACCTTATGAGGTGATAAAGGAATTGGCGTGCGTCGTGATCAACAACTGCTCCAAGTTCATCGCCCGCGAGACCGGCCTCCCTCCAGAAACGGTGTATTTCGACAATTAACTAATGGAGTACTTTGGTGAGATGGATCCTGAACTTAGAGAATAGCAAAGGGTCCTCCTGCTCAGGCTTATGATAGCCTGGGCAGTATGCCTCGCGTCAGCTGTCGCCTTTGTCGTTGGCTACATGCTGACCCACTAAACCGGATATGTAGCATCTAGAAGTTTCTAGAACGTGTACATAGATGGAGCTGTACGGATCACGTTCGCGACGTTGATGTTTTTGTCGTTGGTAGGTGGTGTAGTTGCAATGACGGTATCTCCGATTGAAACGAGAGTTGCGAACGCGTTCCCTATATGGGTCGTTGGTATGATTGATTGTTATGAGATATGGAAACTTCTAGAGACATTTGTGGACACAGTGACGTGAGCAATGCTGTTGACAATTTTGTGACCGCCCATTGTAAGGTCGTATTGTGTATAAGTACAACAATGGAATTATTTATCCTATAATGGCGCGCCAATTTACGGTTTTCAGGAAATTTTAAAACATGCCCGCATGTGGCTGTCGACGATTTAATCGAGCTTAATGTAAACGTCACATTTTATTGATTCGATTTTTGATGTTTTCTGTCCTATATAACGATGAACACAGAATAATTAGTGTTTCTAAACGATTTACAGATCACAAGAATCGTAGTGTTTTAAACATATTTTCCTATCGAAAGAAATCTTACTTAGTGTTTAAAAATAGGTTTAAACGTACCATAGAATAATATAAAGATTTTAAATTAATTCCCTTCTTCAGCGATTTCATTTGTATCAAAACTATGATCTGTCTTTACGTCTATCGATTATTAATTATTATTACTGTTTGGTAAATGTAAGTAAATCTAGTAGGTTTTTATTTTTTGTCACAGGTTATCAACGAAGTTGTTCTGTTTTCGATTTTTTTTTTGTTGTGGCAATATTTTCCTAATCAAGGGGGCCCGCAAAGCGGGTGACGTTGTATTAGGCTGTTCGCACACAACGCGTTCTATTGGCGTTTCCGCAAACTCGCGTTAATACAACGTTGTTTTTCGAAGTCTTTATATAAACATTTGAAACGAAGAATGTGATTCACGTTTTGCGGAAATTTGAGTAGGTTTCGAACTAGTGTCTTTCTTTTTCATTTTAACGGCATAAATATAATGAATGTCAATTGTTAGCAAAGGCACACGTATGAAAAAAAAACGCACAAACAAGCGGTTGTCAGAAGCTCCGATAAAACGCGTAGTGTGAAAGGGATATGAATAGGGGATTCCCCGTACTACTAACTTTGATCACATCCTATCTATTGACTGTTTTGCTTCTAATAAATGTGCAGTTTATATCTAATCTATTGAATAGTCTTAAGTGTACTATGTTGTATAGTATTTATTTTGTTTACGATTTGTAATTAACAAACGAGTTGATTCGCAATAACTCTAGGCGACGGTGTTCCGGTTTCGTCTATTTAAGGGTGCATCTACACGCAGCGTTTCATGTTTCTCTATTTAATTGTCTTCGGCGTTTGAAAAACGTTGACGGTGAACAAAATGTTGTATACGGCGTTAGCACTACATAACAAACATTTTACAGTTTACTCTCACTATTTGGTAATCCATTGAACTCGTATATATCTAAGTCTTGAATCTGGCCAGATGACGACCCTATCTAACTGTGAAAACCGAACGGAAATTCAACAAGCGGTTTTCTGAACTAACGTTCTGTATTGTTCTTAACTTTTACACACACACATACACACACACGCGCCTGATACTGGTACAGCAGTTATACTGTTTAACGCCATATACACATTGTCGCTGATATGTCCGACGAGTTGATACGTCGAATACCTAAGGTATTGCGCGGGTCGGTGACTGCGCTTTGGTGACTTTATACCCGAAGTCGATATCCGGGGAAGCGGTCACTACGCGAAGCGATCGCGATTATCGGCATATATATGAATGTTGTATCCGCGGAAACATCGACGCAATATGGGATAGTCATCGTACTTAAAGTCCAATTATTACAAAACTCGTTATAATGTAACCGCAGCTTTGTTAAGCTTAATACAATTTGATTGTTTTGATTCGATTGTATTTTTATATTATTTAGAGTGGCCATGGTCTCGAGTATGTTAATCGTTGAAACCTTCCCCCTCTCACACCCTCCTTCCCCTTTCTTCCTTTGTCATAAATTCAAAATTAAGACCGGATAGTAGTGATACGAGCATTTTTTGACTCGGTATCAAGATGGCGGCGACGTGGTTCGCCACACGTCACGTCTCGTTTCAGGAGACTACGCCGGCCCCTGCACGGAGAAAAAGGCGTGACACGTATGTATGTATGTACTATGTAGTAGTGATACGTAAGCATACATACATACATACATAAGATCACGACTGTATCCCATAAGGGGTAGTCAGAGACTGGGCACTCACTGCAAAAACAGATGACTGCCACAATCCACGTTTCACCAAAACAATAGAATGCACTTGGTGTGATAGGTGGTGAGCCCATCGCCACCATGCGCTGTTGGGTGCACAGTGCAGTTTAATTCCTTACTCGCCTTTTACGAGATCCATTGGATGAGATTGAGTGGTAGTATTCTTTTAACGAGCCGCTACCACACGGCGGATTCGTAACATGAGGACTGTTTTCGTTTGCATACGATCTACCGACGTAACTAACGTTTTTTTTTTATCGATTTCTTTTTCGAAAGTGTCGACGATAAACATGAGTGATAGCACGTCAGCACATTACGTATTTTCGCGTGGTACAAATGGAGATATTTCGTTTAGGTTGTACAACACGCTTCGTGCGGATTCACCATTCATTACTAATATTTAATCTCGTCTAGCGTGTATTCACAGTTTATCCAATATTACTAATGTTATGTGTCATAAATGGTTGTAGTGTACGTGAATATATCGCGCGGTTTATATCTATGTGTGTTTTGAAATCATTCGATGTGTAGATTGCCCTTTATAGAAATTCACGGAGCGTGGTCGTATGTCAGTCTCCTGTGGTTACTAAAGGCAGGTGTAGACTAAGTCTAGATATAGGGCCTAGCCTCATTATTAAGGATTATTATCGAAATATTGTTCTAATATATTTCGTCGCGACATTTAATCGGTCTGAATAATAGATAAAAATATAGATGTTTATTGTTTTAATAGTGTCTTAAGAATTTGAACCGGAACGCCGTTGCGATGCTTCGTTTCAATTCAGTTAGCTTTCCTTTTGTATTTATAATGACTTTAAGACGAGTGGTGATTGAAACGTGTAATATATATATATATATATATTATATATATATATATATTATCTTTTTATGCGTAGCACACATTTCAATTACTTATATTTAGATGTTTTTGTTACACGAAAATCAACTTATTTACAATAAATGTTGATATATTCTGATTCTAGAAGACTTACCTCTTTAAATATATGTGGTTTTAGAGTTAATATGTTATCAATAAATATATAACTCACGAGTCGTGTTTCATTTAAAAATGCTGCTCCCACAATACATTTACCACTTGCGTATCATTGAAGGAAAACATCGTGAGGAAACCTGAGCACGTCTGTCCAACGTCTTAGTACTTAGTAACGCTTTACATGACAACACGCGTTTTTTTATTGGATAAAGTGATGAAAGGAGCAAAACGTTCACGTGATGGTAAGTGTAACGTCTGCCCATAACAGTTGCTGTGTCACCCAAAAAATTTCTGTGTGACACCACACTGTGTCCATCACCCTTGAGACATCAGTTCTTAAGTCTCATATGCCCAGTGATTACGCTAGCTCACAGTGCCCTTCAAACCGACAAACAGTAATGCTTGCACACTACTGCTTCACGGCAGAATAACTAGCTCTGGGGTGGTACATACCTAGACGGATTCCTGCATAGGAATGAACGCAGATTTATCATCCTAATTACAATTCGATTCTATTTGGATATTATTGAGAGTGACTATGGTCTCAAGTATGTTTATCGTTGACACCTTCCCCCCTTTCTTCCTAAGTCATAAATTCAAGATTAAATAGACCGGATAGTAGTAATACGAGTTAGATCTTTTTGACTTGTTCGAAAATGGCGGCGACGTGGTTCCGCCACCCGTCTCATCTCCCGCGGGGGCGAAAAGTTGGCTACGTGTGTGGTCTCTGCCTACCCCTTGTACGGGAAAAAGGCGTATGTATATATGTACATAAAGTACTGTGTTATGATCGATGGAGATAACTAAACATTAATTGCATAATTTTAAATATCATCTTAGGTAGGTACCATCGCAATGCCAGTTATTCTATCGTGAGGAGGCAGTAACGTGAACACCAAAGTGTAATTACGGAAACCTTTGTGGGTAACCAGGACAGTGGGAACTCGGCTTGGAACGTTACCCACTGCTCGTAAGTAACTAACACAATGGCGTCCGAAAGGGCCGAACCTCGGCTCGGTCAGATACTTCGATCGCGAAACGAGACTATCAAGCAGTTCACCTGACGCTCAGTGAAAATCCTGGCCACAACAATCACCCAGAAGCAACTTTAACACCGCACCACGTTCGTCATCATGAGACATCAGCCCTAAAGCTCTTAAGCCCTTTAATCGCACTACTTTACAGTGTACGTGAAACCGAAATACAGTTATGTTTGCACCGTTCTATGCACAGATTCTTGGGCATGAGACTTAAGAACTCATATCTCAGGGTGACGGGCGCAGTGTGCTGTCACACAGAAACGTTCTGGGTTACACATTGCTATAGGCGGCCGTTGCACTTACCATCAGGTCACCGTTGTACTCGTCTCGTCACATTCTCCAATAAAAAAATGTGAATGTTAAAAAAATGTTCATCCGATCTAGTTAATACTTTGTGCAGTTGTTGGCATTTGGTGCGTATGTTTCTTGACATAGGATCAATGAACAATAGGTGTTATGTCAACCCTATAACAATGATTATTACGATTCACTCTTGACTCCTTTGTCTCTGCCCGCATCGAATATACAGAGATCTCTCTGGTTCGCACCATCGCCGCCAGCGGGCTTTTCCTGCAGGTTACAAAGAATTTCCTCTTAAATAATACAAAATACTCCCGTGATCTTATATAAGTGCGAGGCGGCCTAAACTGTCATGGCTTGTTGACGTAAACAACGATATAACAACCAACGATATCATGGAGGACCAATGTCGGATGCCCAAGATCGGGAAAAATGGAATAAATCACGTACGAAAGCTAAAATTATCTCCAGCCACGGTAAAGGCTGGGAAGAAAATGGTACTGCTGGCGTGATCTTTCCTTGATTGTTTTTTATATTTATATTCTACAGCTAGGTAGGTAGGTACCACCCCAGGGCCAGCTATTCTGCCGTGAACTGATGTCTCATGGTGACGGGCGCAGTGTGGTGTCACTCAGAAATATTCTGGGTGACACAGCATTTGTTGTGGGCGGACGTTGCACTTACCATAAGGTGAACGTTTTGCTCGTTTCGACACTAAAAAAGGTATATAAAGTATATATTCTGTCCTAGTTTCGATGGGAACTACTTTCGAATACAGTCGGAAGCTATTAACTGCACAGGGAATACTATAGTTCCATAAGAGTATTCGCAAACACAGAGGCTGACTCCTGTAACACAGGCTATCGTTGCACAGGAGTCAAAGATCATAGTTTGAACATTTTACGAATTTTGTACTACTGCTGTAAGTGTTGAAATTGTGTTTTTATGTAAATATTTGTGTATGTGAATAAACTTATTATTATTATCGTTCGTTTTTACCATCCCACGTCCGATTTAACGTTCATGTAATAACATCATATTAAGGACAATCACGATCTGCGGCGTCGTTGTCGAATATTCTTATCCTGTTCATTACTCTACCACTAGGCCACATTACAACCATTACAGGGATCGTAAAATGAAGCAATTGAGATTGATCATAAAGACGACTATTCAAAAGAATGTCTTTTAATGAATTTTGTTTGTATCTGATGTTGTGGTAGTTTGGT
Organism: Luehdorfia chinensis; assembly: GCA_019845155.1. Lineage (NCBI taxonomy): Eukaryota > Metazoa > Arthropoda > Insecta > Lepidoptera > Papilionidae > Luehdorfia > Luehdorfia chinensis. The sequence continues at coordinate 3,119,502 of JAHVAK010000480.1, read as the reverse complement.
AAATGTAAGCTTGCACCATCTGCCGCGTAACCGTAAAACGAATTGGATTTAGTTTTTATTTTCTCATAGCTAGTCGGCACTTCTGATGATGTCCGATAGATGTCACTGTAAATATAGTTATAAAAATGTGAATTAGTAATTGACCAATTTAGCAGCTTTCTAGAAAATACTATTTTTCATTTCTTAGAATTCTGACATTTCATTGTTGCTAGAATTCTGACATTCAAGTGTTGCTACTAAAAAGGTCTCCACCGAAAAAGGGACAAACTTGTCTCATTTGAGGGCAAAAAATAAGTTGCTACGTATTTTTTATGTTTTCCCTACAAAAAGGTAAATCTAAATATTTACTTACTCAAGTGACCTAATACAAAAATAACAAATATTTCAATATCACGAGCAATAAATCGAATTAACATTAATTACTTTATTTTATTCTTTAGCTGGCATCACTGCCTACTAATTCCAGGTTTAGTAAACCTTTTTTTTAAAAAAATATTACTGGAAAGTATAAGTAATGTTACTCCTGATAAATGGCAAGAATGTATCAGCCATACAATCAAAGAAAAAGATAAGATGTACACTCTTGACGATTTGATTGACACAGTCGCAGACTCTTTAATAATTCATGTCGGCGATGATGATGATGATGAAGATAGTGATATAAGTATTAATGATTATTAAATATTTAAATAAAAATATGTTATCTTTACTTGTGCATTTTTTACTATTTGCGATGAAAAGGGACGTAATTATCACTCGCCGTAAAACCACTTTTAATGTGGAACACCGCACTTAATAAAATGGATACATTCACTAAAAAATAAAATGTATGTATAGACTCAGATGTTCAGACTCGTATTGAAATTGAAAAATGGGCCCGGCCACAAAGGTTTGTAATCTCTGACATGTAAAAAAATGATAGCTGTCAGAATTCTACGGAATTAAAAATCAGAGTATATATGTCGGGGGGCTACCCCCGACCCCGATCGATGATATACATATTATATACTTCCCTATTCGAATCGGATTTTGGGGTTTTAATTTTACTGCTCAGAACCCTAATTATTTTTCTAAAATAAAAGAAGCATTAGTTACCCGCTTTATTATCAGCTATCTGTCAGTGAAAGTGCCATCAAAATCAGTCCAGCCGTTTCGGTGATTAGCCGGAATAATTTCGGTGACTAGTCCGTTAGTTGTAGTGTTTGTTCCGGAAAAAAATAAAAAATTGTTTTTTTCTTATAAGTACCGTTTATACTTTTGTTATTACAAACAGACACTTGAACTTTTTGTCTAGTCTAATAAAATTGATAATTGCTTACAATAGGTACATTATTTGATCTGTTGCACTCAATTAATAGACTTAAGACTTTTTCGTATTCAGCAAATCTGTCATTAACGGTCTTCTTTTCTCACCAGGCCCACCGATAGATACGTATAATTACACGCATAAACTATGCAATCAACAACTAATAAGAATTTGCTTTGGCTTCTTTTTACCGTTAACCAAAATATATGTACATCATTACTTGTTGTTCAATGCATGCTTAGTCGGTAGCCAATTATATTCAACAATATTTTTTCACATGATGAAACCATAAGCCTGATTGTACTGATCTCGTGCTGGTTTGTTTTTCTTTTTAGTGAATAATCGTTTGCTTCTCTTTAATAAATAAAAAAAATCAAATAAAAAATCAAATATATAATAAATATGTTTCACTGCAAACAACTAGATACAGTATTTGACATTTGCAAAATGTTTCTCCATAAATGCTTAAGCAGACGCTTTGATACTAAAACTTTATATAATTATCGTTATCATACCTACGGACTTTTCATTAAGGTATCTAACTAGTCTGACCATGAATACTGTTACATAAAACTTTTCTTTTTTTCAACTTTTTAATTATTTTGAATTTGGAACACGTATATTATTTTAAAAACTTCTTTCGATTTTGCGCCATTTCACATATTTTTTCGTGTTCATTATCAAATTACAATATGGAATGGGGTGTTAAAGAAAATAGGATTGCAGTGATCGTCTTGCACAAAGTGGGTATGGAGTCGTCGGACATATTCCAGACACTTCAAAAGCTTGGTATCAGCCGTATGTTCGTATATCGTACTATCAACAGATACAGCAACACATCCTCTGTCGAAGACCAGAAAAGATCGGAGCGACCGCGTGCTGTTAAAACGACAAAGGCTGTTAATGCTGTTAAAGCCAGAATTCATCGAAACCCCATTAGGAAGCAATCTTAATCTATATCTAAATCTTATCGTGAGAAATGAAGATTCCCGCTAGCTTTACCCTGTCGCGTAATGTAAAACAAGACCTGAAGCTCGGTGCTCGGTGCTTATCGTCGATATACAGGACATGCCCTAAATCAATCTTTACAATTAAAGAGAGTGGATCAATCAAAACGCCTTCTGTCGCGATACGCAGGTGAAAGGCACAGAAATATCCTCTTTACCGATGACAAATTTTTCACTATTGAAGAACACTACAATAAGCAAAATGATAAAGTGTACGCTTACAGTTCTAAATAAGCTGCTCAAGTGGTCGGAAAAGGACAATGTGGTCATCATCCTGCGTCAGTGATGGTTTGGTGGGGGGTGTCTTATCAAGGAGTCACAAAACTACATTTTTGTGAAAAAGGAGTGAAAACTTCAGCCAAAGTGTATCAAGATACAGTCTTGGATCATGTTGTGAAACATTTCAGGAATACACTTTTTAAAAATATACCGTGGACTTTTCAGCAGGATTCTGCACCTGGTCACAAGGCACTAACTACCCAAGCCTGGCTTGAAACCAATGTTCTGGACTTTATAAGAACTGAAGACTGGCCCTCATCTTACCCAGACCTCAACCCTTTAGACTTCTAATTATGGTCATTTTTAGAGGACATGGCTTGCTCTAAATGACACGGTGACATTGAGTCTTTTAAAAAATCTTTGGAGCAAGCAGTGGCGAAATTTCCCTTGGAAACAGTTCGTAAATCTATATAGTCGTGGCCAAACAGATTAAAGGCCTGTATAAAAGCCAAAAGTGGCTAATTTCGAATAGAATAAGGTGGCTAATTTCAAATAGAATAATAAATATCTAGATATACATTTTAATAGTATTACATCATCATCATCATCATCAGCCTATCACTAGTCCACTGCTGAACATAGGCCTCCCCCATAGAGTGCAAAAGTTTGTAGCTCTCATTTTGGGGGGATTTTGCCATAGTTGCCACGCTTGGCAGGCGGGTTGGCAACTGCAGTTTATTTATTATGATGTTCCAGGAAGATGCTGCTGCCCATCTTCTGCTTTTAATTTTCCCTCTGTCGACTTTTACGACACCCACGGGACGAGATGGGGTGGTAGAGTCTCTTAAGCCGCTACCACACGGCTAGTATTACATTACCTCTTTAAAAAAAATGCATTTTCATTTGTAACAGAACTTATGGCCGGACTACGTATATTAATATAGCTGATGCTCGCGACTTCAGCCGCATGGATATAGATTGTTTAAACATCCCGTGGGAACTATTTGATATTCCGGGTTATAAAGTATCTTATGTACGTCTCCAGGATGCAAGCTCTGTACGAAATTCGTCAAGATCGGTTCAGAAGTAGAGCCGTGAAAAGGTAACAGACAGGGGGACAGAAAGAGTTACTTTCGCATTTATGATATTAGTATGGATTGTGGTATATTGAGGCAACATTTGAGATTCTGTTCAGGAATCAGACAGCATATACCAAGACGTCGAACAAATATTTTATGCCATACATCATAATATAGATGATGCCCAAATGTCTTAACATATCTGTTTTTCTGTTGTTAAGATTCGACGGAAGTCCTTTTTTACCAAGGAAAATTTTGCATTGTTTTTTCTACTTCTTTGATTCTTTTTTTAATGAATAAGTTATACCTCGAAGTTGGTTCCATTTGAATTAAAAAAAACCCTTCCACGAGTAAATGAAAATACAGAACGATTGATTTTTCACATGTGTACCGATTCTGTTGAAACTTGACACACAAATGTAGCTCTGATGATACTACAACATGGAAACCTGGCGTTAATCTGATGATGGAGACGTAAGACTGAGTATTCGAAAGAACTCCTCTACGGTTTCTAGTAGCTTCTTCGTGTTTGGGCATATTTCATTCATTTTGAGAACTTTAAGCCTAGCTGGATTGGTTTACCTAGGTTACACCTGTCATGGAGGGTGATGACGGAGACTGAAGGCTGTCTAGTAGTAAGCATTTGGAAAAAGTTAGGCAAGTTAAGAAGTAATTTTTGACACAAAAAACAAAAACTTTTTAATAGAAATAAAACTGAAGAAAAAAAAAAGAATGTAACTAATTTTGAGTCGGCATCAAACAAACAATCAACGGACATCATTAAATTACTTTAAAGAAATATTTACAGCAAAATAACATAAAAATGCAACGAATAATCTCCAGCGTATTATTTATTGTTTGCATACCTATGTAACCTATGCATAAAAACAGGCTGTTCGATGTCGTAAAATACGAAACAAATCGATATTTCATGTAAACTTCGTTTTCTATTCTAAACGCGATCAAAATGGAGTCGGTGAAATCGGTTAGATGAAAACCGAGATTAAATGATACATTTGAACTCAGTAAAACGTGGTTTTATTAAACTTGGTTTCCAAAGCGATCTGTGAAATCGGGTCACCGATGCCCGTGACTACGTTCGCGTGGATATAGGTTTATATCCAGTAGGAACTATTTGATTTTCTGAGATAAAAAATCATCATATGTCCGTTTCCAGGATGCGAGCTATCTCTGTGCCAAATTTCGTCACGATCGGTCCAGCCGTTGGACCGTGAAAATTTAACAAACAAAGAGGGACAGAGAGAGTTACTTTCGCATTTATAATTTTAGTATGGATTGAGCCAGCTGAGAGCAATTTTAATTTATCAATATGAACCACAAATTTCCTGCAACGATGTACATGCATGCATATACTTTTTTTTTTTTTTAGGACTGATGGTCACTGTTAGCCCGAAGGCTTTTACAGCTTCGCCGGATTGAAAGGCATAGCGCTGAGGGCGCTTAGCCGAAACCTTTATTTATGGATGACTGGCGCAAGGGCCCCCGAGAGGGGACCTCGGCTTGGACCGTCATCCTGTTCGCGAGAGTAACAGACTCGAGTGTGCCCAAGGGGGCCGGTCTCGGCTCGGTCAGTTACTGCAATCGGGAGGGCAATATTACTACTACTATAATTATTAATACCATGATTATTATTAGATAAGTTTACCACCAATTCGGAATGCGTTTCCGCTGGAGAAGAAATGGCGCAAGAAACTCCAGCGACGCTTCTGTTTATGACACTACTGCTAGGGGAGAACCGGCCTGAGATGCGGCGGTATAGCGAATAACTTTGTCTGATACGCCCACGCCGACGGCGGGGGCGGTATGCTGGTGATAATGGGTGTTTGTGTAGTGTTGAGTAGAGCGCTTGGGCAATAGTGGTCGCGTCGTCAGGGTCCTCGAGGACGTGCCTCGGTCTCCTTTTTCCGCGGGCCGAGTTTTGGTGTATCGCGAGGGCGTTGTAAGTGGCGGCACTGACAACCAGTGGGTTGGGGTGCGTGGCGGCAGAGTCGAAGTATCGGCGAGAGGCCAACTTTAGATATTGGGCTATGGTAGGAAGCCCTAAATCGATATGAAGGTTAGCATTACGCACGAACCACGGTGCTCCCGTGGCTTTACGCATGAATCGATTTTGTATTACCTGAAGTCGGTGAATTTGACGCGGGGAGGCATGCGCAAATACGGGGCTTGCGTATGTCATAATTGGCCGAATACAGGCTTTGTAAAGTGTAATTTTATTACGTAGGGACATTTTGCTATTTTTATTTAGTAACGGATGTAATCGACCGAGGACGAACGCCGCTCGGTTCCTTACTCGGTTAATATGTGGACCGAAGCTGAGTCTCGAGTCTAATAGGACGCCTAAGTATTTGACTGTCTTTTCCCAGGGGATTGGACGATCGAATAACTCTATGGTGGGGAGATGCTGCGTTATGCGCCGCGAGAAGTACATGGCTGCACTTTTGATTGGGTTGACCTCGATCCTCCATTTCCGAAACCAGTTCCCGAGGGTTCGGGCTGCGGATTGGAGGCGTTTAGAGATAGTGTCTGGATTACGTCCAGACACATAAAGGCAGGTATCATCTGCGAAGAGGGCGAGTTCGACGCCGCTGGTGTGCGGTATGTCGTTCGTGAAAAGGGTGTAGAGCACAGGACCTAGGACTGAGCCTTGTGGTACGCCGGCTAGGATGGGATGTGATTCGGATCGCACCCCCTCGACGCGGTAGCGGAAGGTTCGACTGCGTAAGAAATCTCGTATGATGAGTACGAGGCGATCTGGCACACCGAGTCCATATAACTTGTATATGAGCCCGTTGTGCCAGACCTTGTCGAACGCTTTCGCCACGTCGAAGAAGAGCGCTCCGGTATGAAGCCCGCGTATGAAGCGGGATTGAATGTGCTCCGTTATGCGGTGCACCTGCTGGGTACATGAGTGTTTGGCACGGAATCCAAACTGCTCGTGGATGGGGATCCCTCGAGACTGCATAAGGTCTCTTAAGCGAGAAGTAGGCGTTCGTATATCTTGCCTAAAGCCTTGAGGAGGCTTATAGGCCGATATGCGGTGGGATCCACACGACGGGGACGTGGTTGAGATACACACGTGGCCGTAGGTAGGCCACGTGTGTATATGCATGCACTTAAATTTATAAAATAATTAACTTTAAAATACAAAACCGATTTCAAATAGCACAAAAAGAACTATAAGCTAAATAAATAGTAGATATGAAAGTTTTATACAACAATTTAAAACTTAAAAGCTTAATGTTATTAGAAAATTGGTAATTATGTAATTATAAGTCTATAAGTTTGATAAATAATATATATATACATACATATATATATAAATATATATATGTATGTATATATATATTATTTATCAAACATATATATTGGAATAAACTATCTCCGTTTAGAATATTACTTTCCCTGTAATGAGCAGAGCCGTGGTAGCTCAGGGGTTAGGCACTCGCTTTAAATTTCATAGTACGCGAGTGACCTTGGTTCGATTCCCGGTGCCCGGCACCACTAAAATTGTTAATTTCAATTTTAAGTGCTGAATTACCACGTGCTCGGCGGTAAAGGAAAACATCGTGAGGAAACCTGCATGTCTGAGAAATAAAGAAATACTTCGAAGACATGTGAAGTCCGCCAACCCGCATTGGAGCAGCGTGGCGGATTTTCCCAGGCTCTAAAACCCTCTCAGAAATGAAAGGAGGCCTTTGCGCTGAGCAGTGAGACTTTATGAGCTGTTACTTCACTTCTTCACTGTAATGATGAAAATTATAAATTCTTTAAAGAAGTCGATGACGCCATCTTTTCATGATCCCGATACTGTGCGAAATATTAGCACGGGGTCAAGTTGGATGTCTCATAATGTTCATGCCGGTGCCAAATAAAACACTTGTATCATGTATTGCGAACAGAAATGAAGGATATTAAATAAAAAAAAAAAGTTGTTGATACAATAAAGTATATTATATTTTTTTAACATTTCATTACATTATAACATGTTCCATATACAACTATAAATATTCGTCATCTTCCGTCTGACACATGCTAAATAAATCAAATACATCTCAAAACAAAGGTGTAGATTAACACTAATTAAATTTGTGCTTAAATATAATCTGGTGTTACAGTTACATAACTCTGCAAGTGTTGCAATACCAAGAAAGGCGCTTTAATTTCTGCTGCCATTTCGGCAGCCCATGGCATAAACCTATCGACTACATTATTTTTGTGGCAATTATGTTCTTGATAGTGATCGACGTCAACTAAAAGCTGTTCAATATTCATCCAGAACAATCCAGACTAACTAGTTTCTCAGCTAGGTTAAACACGAATATGTTAGAAATAATGATATGTGATTATTTCGTTTGCGTATAAACTATTTAAACATCAAAATTAACAATTAATTGTTAAATATCACATAATATTCGTAAAAATATTCATCTATTTTAATTATATTTTATAATATCTTATGTGGTCCATTGTAACACATTAATTCTAATACGTGCCAGCGTTACTTGCGACATTTTGTTTTTTGTGTTTTGTTTTTAATTATTATTGTATGGTGTTAGTCGTGGTTTAAAAATGGAGTGCTGTTGAATATTAATATAAAACAATAGACCGCCTATAACATTTTTTTTTAAATATAATTTTATCCTACTGACGTGAATGCATTAAGGAAGAGTATTGTAATTTTATTTAAAAAAAAACTCATTCTTAAATCATTGATTACGTTTTCTTTCTTTAATATATTTTTAATTTCTAGGAGCAACCAACAAAACATCGATAAAGCGATTCGAATTATTTCAACTATTACTTAAAACCATGGCGCTAAAAGATGAGTAACTACAGCGTTTTTTGTATAATGCGGGATTTCATCTCAGACACCAGACTAAAAATTGAAAATAATATCTAGATACATGTAACTAGACTCTAGACACTATGGCTTAATTGGTCTATATAATAAATCTGCCACTAAGACTTTATTTGTTGTCTGGTTTGGAAGACTAGCGGATTTTTAGACTTCAAAAGGATTGAAGATCCATTTTGTATTTAAGGCGAATGGCTTATTTAATGGCAGAGTAAATAGTCATAACACGAACACATCCATGTTTTCTACTTTTATATTCAGGTTTACAATTGTATAGTTTAACAGGTATCACATTGGTAAGGGATGTTAAAATCCTATTTTGTAAAACTGGCAGTTGGATATGTTCGATATGATTACAATTGACAAATCTAACCTGTTCCTAATTTTTTAAATAGCATATAGCATTTCAGTAACAAAATATAAACGCTAAGCGATGATCACTTATTATTAAACCCACAGCCGCATCGAATTCCAGCTATTTCAAATTTAACTTTATTAATCTATTTATTAAAAAAGAAAAATTAAAAAAAATGTTATGTAAATGTTATCGTGTAAATTACCCAACTAAATAAACAGTGCATTTCGGCAACTTTAAATCTGCATCTGGCAACACTAGCTGCGAAGTGTCAGTGCAGCGCAGTCGCTCACTGGCTGGCACGCGGCGCGACGGTGTTATTCATTGAGTATGCAAGTGCGCATCAGAGCGTCCACTACTGCGTACGGATCACAGTTGGAGGCCGGCCGTCGGTCCTCCAAATAACCCTTCTTATCTTCAGCGACATTGCGCGGTATTCTGATGCTGCTACCGCGATTTGCAACACCTGTAATGACCAGTTTAAAATACTGTATTAGCCACTAAATTGAGTGACGAATTATCCATATCTATAATTATAAAACAGTAATGTTAATTTATGGAAGAGATGGATTTATGACGTATCTTCATGATATGACCACGTTTACAAATTAGAGCTGCTAGTAACCAATAAATCAAGTCAACTTCAGCTACTAGTTTAAGAATAAACTTTGTTATAATCTTTCCTTCAATAAATGTATTGGTTTATAAAACAATTATTTGGTTTTATTAATATTTCAGTGAACCCAATACATTAAGTGTATTGCAAAATTTATTAGATTCCATTTGTAAAATTTATTAGAATGAAATTAGTTTTTAATACACTTATATGCCCAAAATACACCACCAGATGTTACCAGAGGGCACGTAATGAATGTTAGTCGCCCAGCTTAAAGATACGGGTAAACGTTTGTTGCATTATACTAATCAGAGTTTTAAGAAATAAAAAAATACCGGAATACAGTGGAAGCTTAAGAGGTTTATGACTTTAACATGTATGCTCGTTTCCAGCTGCTTGTGTGTGATGATGGTCCAATAATATTTGATTATGTATTAAAATAATATATTAGAATATTCTGGCAAGTTTTTAACTTCTTAAGAATATACAATGACACCTACCGGCACTGAAGTCGTTAATACTGGCAGTTTCGTGGAGGCCGGTGAGACGGCGTTCATTGTCCTTGCCGCCGCGCGGGTCGTACACCTTGATATGCTTCATGTGCACCTTGGACAGCTTGTCTATGGCTTTTTCGATTTCGCTGCAACAACAAATGACAGTTTTACCGCGTTGCATGCTTGACATTTCACGGTAACTGACGTTGCAAAATAGAAATTCAGGACGTCCTGTCACCATTACACATGAGTTCTTCAGTCTCATATGCCCAGTGATTACTTGCTCTCATTGCCCTTCAAACCGAAACACCGTAATGTTGAGTAATGAGTTTGTTTGAGGAAAGGAAATTTGGGTTTGTACGTTTGTTTGTAATAGTAATACGAGTTCAGTTACCCGACGAACTACATCCGCGTGGTTGGGTTTTTTTTTTAATATACCTTGGGGACGCTTTGATTTTCCGGAACAAAAAGCATCCTATATCCGTCTTCAGGACACAAGCTATCTCAGTGCCGAATTTCGTCGATATCGATCTAACAGTTGAGCCGTGATAAGGTAACAAACAGACAGATGAGCAGAGAGAGTTACTTTCGCATTTATAATATTAATAAGGATGCATTATTTAGTTGTGGGCGAAAGTCCAAATTGGAATAAGGTACATCATTTGTTTAGTTCACGCCGTTCTTTCGGAAAATAATTAACCTCCATTCACGATTAAAAAAAGAAATCACAACAACTGTGGGCGAATGTATTGCTCTCTCAAAAGCAGACGACCTCACTCAACGCAATTCGCGTAATTTTTTTTATACCTCGACCCGAATTACGAAGGTGAAACGAGATAAGTAATTTTAATTGGCGATTACGTTTACTTAGCATAGTTTTCTTTAGTTTTGTGCGTGAAATGCAATACCGACTGTACATATTAGGGTTAGGCTCGACTGGGTCAAGATGTCACTCTTCCAGAATGATGTCCTCCTGGCCTAATAGTCTATTTTCGACCACAGGGACTACTTCAGAATACTGTCTGAAGCTGTCAATTGCGCAGGATCTGTTATTGTGCCACAGGAGTACGCGCCAACACATTTTTTTTTAAATTTGATAAAGGGACGAAACGAGCAAAACTTTCACCTGATGGTAAGTGCAATGTTTGCGCATAACAAATGCTGTGTCACCCAGAACATTCTGTGTGACACCACAATGCACCCGTCACCATGAGACATCAGTTCTTAAGTGTCAAATGCCCAATGATTACGCTAGCTCACAGTGCCCTTCGAACCGAAACACAGTAATGCTTTCACACTACTGCTTCATGACAGAATAACTGACCCTGGGGTGGTACCTACCTAGACGGATTCCTGCATAGAATCCTAGCACCAGGCACCAACTCATACAAACCTACCCGGAATGATGCAGGAACTATCACTACTTTATGAAATTTCCGCAGGTTTTCCGTTTTAACTTATACCCTTATGTCACTAATGTATCTGAGCCTTCAAACTTAAGGAAATAGAAATGACGTCACCGACTCGCAATGGACGAAAAAGCGTTAATCCGTTTAAGAAAAACAATACTCACACTTGCTCATAGCCCTTTGCCCAGAAAAAAATTACTGGTGGTAGGATTCCTACGCAGGAAACCGTCTAGGTAGGTACCATCCCAGGCTAGTTATTCTGCCGTGAAGCAGTTTCGGTCTGAAATGCACTGAAAGCTAGTAATTATCACTGGGCAAACGAGACTTAAGAATTGATTTGTCAAGGTGACGGGCGCAGTGTGGAGCCACACAAATGTTCTATGTGACAGCATTTGTTATGGACGGACATTGCATTTTTTTTGATGAATAAAGTGATGAAACGAGCAAAACGTTCATCTGATGGTAAGTGTAACGTCTGCCCTGTTGTGTCACCCAGAACATTTCTGTGTGACACCCCACTGCGCCTATCACCCAGAGACATCGGTTCTTAAGTTTCATATGCCCAGTGATAACACTAGCTCTCAGTGCCCTTCAGCCGAAACACAGTAATGTTTGAAAACTACTGCTTCTGGGCAGAATAACTGGCCTGGGGTGGTACCTACCTAGACGGATTCCAGCATAGGAATCCTACCACCAGTTATATTACCATCAGGTAGTCGTTTCGCTCGTGTCTTCACTCTACATACAACACCAATAAAAAACTCAATTTATATACGATACCAATTTAAAAAATGCCTGTACTGATGTGGTTTAATGTTTCTTTCTGTTTGTCTGTAAACACATTGTTTACTTGTATGTCTAGTGCCTAATTTTATGAATTTGTGTTGGTGGAGTATTTCCGCAATTATCTTTCTTTCTATTTACACACATATATAAAAATGTATACTTACATAATACCGTTGTCATCCCTCATCTTCTTAGTGGAGAAGTTGGTATGAGCGCCCGAACCGTTCCAGTCCTGAACAGGTTTAGGGTCGAAAGTAACTATGACCCCGTATTCTTCCGCCAGCCTGTGCAGAATGTAGCGCGCAATCCAAAGGTCGTCAGCAGCCGTGACGCCCACCGAGGGGCCCACTTGGAACTCCCACTGCGATGGCATCACTTCGGCGTTGGTGCCCGAAATTGGTACGCCGGCGTAAAGGCAACATCTGTTGAAAACATATTTGAAATGTGCTTGATTAGACAAGTTAATACGATCGCGTTGCCTTGTGTTCAGAGGTACCTGACTTCAGTTCCGCAGGCCCCTTTTTCGAATCCTAGCCGAAGATGAGTCTAAGAACACAATTGCTCTCTGAAACTTATGTCTCAAACTAAACTACATCGTGTAGGGGACATCCTAGTAAGGTACCCCGTTTTTCATCGCGTTTCTTTCACCGGTTCTGAAGTTATGGACATAGATTGATAACATCCTACAGAACCCTTAATATTACCCTTAATCTATATGTACATATTAGTAGTTGTGCTCCGCCGTTTAAGAGAAAGGGGTCGTAGCGTGATTTTAAATAGCTTATAGCCTTCCTCGATAAATGAGCTATCCAACACTAAAATAATTTTTCAATTCGAACCAGTAGTTCCTGAGATTATCGCGTTTAACCAAATAAACTCTTCAGCTTTGTATATATATTAGTACATATTTCTCAATGGTGTTTTTATGTCGGTATGAAATATCTCCCTTAATACTGCATCAAAAATAATATTTGATAAGCCATTTTGAAGATTTTTTTTTTCATGTAATGACGAAAAATAAGAAAATGTTATAAAATTAATGTTAAGAGCAACGTCAGACCTCCCACAATAGCAAACTGTCACCACCACCGGGGGTCTCACTTGTCACAATACACTTATCGGGAACAGAACACGTTTTTCACCCCAAAACGAGGCGCCATCAAGTGTTATTGACTCTACGATAAACAGCCGCCGAGTCGTTCGATCCCGTCGGTTCCCGGTGGCGGTGTTAGTTTGCTTGTGCACAACTGGGTAATTTATTAAACACACCATTTTATAATTAGCTTTCTACATACATACATAAGATCACGACTGTATCCCATAAGGGGTAGTCAGAGACTGGGCCACTCACTGCAAAAACAGATGACTGCCACAATCCACGTATCACCAAAACAATATAATGCACTTGGTATGATAGGTGGTGAGCCCATCACCACGATGCGCTGTTGGGTGCACAGTGCAGTTTAATTCCTTACTCGCCTTTTACGAGATGCATTGTATGAGATGGAGTGGTTGTATTCTTTTAACGAGCCGCCATCACACGGCTAAATTAGCTTTCTTTCCGTACTATAAAGGGTTTCCGCAAAGCAACGCCCATATTAACATTGTCAACTATCATATTATCTCTTTCATTACGTATCTTAAATTAATGTCAAGAAATAATTAATGAACATATAATCAACAACTTATTAGACTTTGTTTAGTATTTGCTTTCAGAGATTATCATTGACGTCATTCGGTTATTTCCCATCAGTTTCTTAACGTTGAATCGTTATCAATGGATTTTTCTAGCTAACGAAGATTTTCTCGGTTAAATTTAAGCATTTTTTGAAGCAGTTATATCTGTAATACATTTCACTGTTATATTTCTGGTTGTATAGAAAGTTAATATGCCTAAAACTCAATGATGGATCCAGGTGGCTGAAGTCTGTTTTTTGGGACAATTTAATGGGCCGAGTGGGCCATGACCACACCTGAATTCTCCTGGAAGTCGTTCACTGGTCAGTTAGTCTGCTCCGAAGCAGCACTGTGCTGTGTTTCGGGCCGGAGGGCACTGAGCTAGTGTAATCACTGGGCATACGAGACTTGAAGAACTGACGTCTCAGGGTGATGAGAGCAGTGTAGTGCCGCACAGAAATGTTTTGGGCCGCACAGCATTTTCTATGGGCAGACGTTAGTTACCACCAGGCGAACGTTTTGCCCGTCCCCTGACTTTATCCTATAAAAAAAATCATACACTTTGTGAAATCAACTTACTTGTAGTGGGCCTCCACTAAGTCCCTAGCAAAGACCTTGTTCGCGCCAACGCCGCAGTAGTAAGGGCCCTGTGGTGGTGGGAAGCCGCCTGGCGGCCAGCCGAAAGGCCTCAAGTCCGAGTCCAAAAGAATGTACTCCTGCTCGATGCCGAACCAGGGTTCATCGTCTTTGCACTTATCGTACGCCTCCTGGCATCTCAAGCGGTTATTGCTCTCTGTAACAAAGTCAATAATCCATTTGAAATTGAATAATGAGCCGTGGTAGCTCAAGGGCTAGGCGCTCGCTTTAAATTTCATAGTACGCGAGTGACCTGGTTTCGATTCCCGCTGCCGGCACCACTAAAATTGTTGATTGCAATTTTAAGTGCTGATTTACCATGTGCTAGGCGGTGAAGGAAAACATCGTGAGGAAACCTACATGTCTGAGAAATAAAAAATATTTCGAAGATATGTGAAGTCCGCCAACCCGCATTGGAGCAGCGTGGCGGACTCTTCCTATCTCCAAAACCCTCTCAAAAATGAGAGGAGGCCTGTGCTCAGCAGTGGGAAATTTATAGGGTAAAACTTTACTTTTTTTACTAATGCATTAAGACCTTGTGTGACCATACCGTGGGTGACGTAAAATTCGACACAGGGAAAATAAAAATCAGGAGATGGGCAGCAGCATCTTCATGGACCATCTTAATAAATAAACTGCGGTTGGCAACCCACCTGCCAAGCGTGACAACTATGGCAAAATACCCCCAAAATGAAAGCTGCAAACTTTTGTGGCAATCTATGCGGGAGCCTCGTGTTCAAATAAACGATTTTAAGTCCCATAAGCTGTGTTATAATTACACGGCTACAATGCACTTCGAATCGAAACACAGTCGCGTTTGTACACCGCTGTTTGACGGCAGAATTACTGGCACTGCGGTAGTACCTACTTAAATGGATTCCTACATAATCCCACAGTCTGTTTAATGTCGCGGCGTGCTATTAGGCCACGCGGTCGTCATTGCATTATAATGCAATTAACACAATCAGATCCGATAACCAAAATTAGTGTTTGAGTACAAATGCTGGTTCCGGCTGGGATTAGAATCCATTACCCGCAGCGTAGAACACAGGTCCTCTGGCCACGCGGTCATCGGTTTCGGACACTGCTTCCTATTCTACCTTATCGCATGAGCGTTACATCGGGCACGGGTAGGTTGGGACGAATGAGTGCCCCTGTGGTTGCGCATACACTCGTGGCACTATAATATCTCCTGCACAGTTGATAATTTCCGACAGTAATCGATTTTGCCGCCGTGCTCGAAAATCGGCCCGGAAAACATCAATGTACTTGAAGAGCCGGTAGTGTTTCGACACCCGTAAAATACAAAAGTATCATAGTTATATCTCACCTGTAGGTTCCATGTTGTACTTGAAGGTGTCGCACATGACGAGAAGATGGTTTCCGCGACGGAAAGGGTCCTTGTAGAGGGCGCGAGGCACGAGGAACGTGTCTGAATTGTGACCGTCCGCCTGCCCAGTGGAGCTTCCGTCGAAGTTCCATACAGGCAGATCTACAAACAGAAGCAGATTTAAGTTAGATGGTGCCCTAGGCACAATGCGATAAAGCGCCCTAGAACCATTGCAATAAAGCCCCGTAGGCCCTTTGCAATAAAGCGCCGTAGGCCCATTGCAAAAAGGCGCCCTAGGCACATTGCAATAAAGCGCACTGTAATAATATTAGCAATACATTTTAGTCGTTTTACGATTGCATGCTTAATACGAGTAGTTCAATTTAAATAGTTTTACTCTTGAGATTAAAACATCTTCTAAACATAATACGACCGAAGCCAATCAATATTAATCTTTATGCGCCCCTTAAATATTGACGCCCTAGGCCCGGTCTTCGCGGGCCTAAGCCAAAATCCATCACAATCTACGAACAATGAATGCTAATTTAATGACGCTCTATATATTATAGTATTGGAAATGTTTTAAAAAAATCATACTAATTTGTAGGCTAGATAGATGTTTGATGTTATCTAGACAACGTAATATAACTTGAAACTACCTTTTTTATTGGAAAAGTGATGAAACGAGCAAAACGTTCACCTCATAGTAAGTGCAACGTCTGCCCATACAAGTTCTCTGTCGCCCAGAACATTTCTGTACGGTACCACAATGCGCTCGTCCCCTTGAGACAGCAGTTCTTAAGTCTCATATGACCAGTGAAGCGAAGCGAAGCACTGTAATGTTTGCACACTACTGCTCCACGACAGAATAACTGGACCTGCGGTTGTACCTACCTAGACGGATTCCTGCATAAAAATCCTACCACCAGTTAAACTTACGTTAACATATCCGTGTGTACATACGTGTGTTAACGACACATATGGTGAAAGGCTCATTATTCATGTTCTAAATTAAATCGATTAAACCTAATTAAAAGTTACGACAACAATTATTAACATAAAGAATAAAATTCTCATGGTTAACAATAGAAAGTATGATAAACTAGCTGATGCCCGCGACTTCGACCGCGTGCTTCGTTCGGAGCTATTTGATTTTCTGGGACAAAAAGTATACTATGTCCGTCTCCAGGACGCAAGCAATCTTTGTGACGAATTTCGTTAAGTTCGGTTCAACGGTTAAGCTCTGAATAAGATTTTTTAGCAGGAATCCGTCTAGGTAGGTATCATCCCAGAGCCAGTTATTCTGCCGTGAAGCAGGAATCCGTTTAGGTAGGTACCATCCCAGAGACAGTAATTCTGCCGTGAAGCAGAATAACTGGTCCTGGTATGGGTACCTAGACGGATTCCTGCATAGGAATCCTACCACCAGTATAACGGCTTCAATCAAATTTTCAGCTTAATATCACTGCCATCCTATCGCAAGTCGACTTCTGAACATTGGCCTCTCCCATAGATAGCCACAAAAGTTTGTAGCTCTAATTGTGGAGGGATTGCAATGCAATAGTTGCCACGCTTGGCAGGCGGGTTGGCCACCGCAGTTTATGTATTCAGATTTTCCAAGAAGATGCTGCTGCCCATGGCCACGGCGATATAGCTTAATATCATTTTACAACATTAAGCTGAAAATTTATTATTATTATATACACCATATTTGTTATAATAATTATACGCATTTATTTTTAATATGAAACAACTGAAGTACCATTGTAGAAGTCTATCTTAATAAAGGTAATGCCCAGGTTTTAAGATACTTTTACCAAATAACTTAACTTATTTACCAAATAACTTAATGTAACTTATTTGAAACTTTTTTAATCTAGTTAGTTATGCAAGAAATAAAGAATTAGGAGCTATAAATACATTATTGCTACTACACTAAATACTTTCAAAAATGATGAAAAACTGTCGAATGGACGAAAATATTAAGTTGTAACAAAATTACATCATTGAATAAGTCCTACTCTACACTTCTACGACTGCTGAGGACGATATTAGAGAAACCTTTGAAGTTCTCATCAAAGCTGTCCCTATTCACTCTTGCTCTCTGCTCGCACCGTATACCGGGAGGGATGTGCGCTTCCCTCGGGAAAAAGTGCGGTGGTAAGTAATCTCTTGCGTGCGACCATTTCAATTTCTTATTCGCTGACAATTCACATTGCTCGTCCATTGCTTCTAGGATTCGTGTTAGCTTGTCTACAATTTAATTGAAATTGAATGCAATTAGATCATTTATAAGCATCGGATATATAGATGATGCCCGCGACTACGTCTGCGTTGATCTCTGATCACAATTTCATCAAGATCGGTTCAGCGGTTGAACCGTGAAAAGGTAACAAACAGACAGAGGGACAGAGAGAGTTACATTCGCGTTTATGATATAAGTATGGAAGTATGGATATCCGAACCGTTGCATAAGAACATTTGTACAAGTGCTGGCCTTTAAGCACCCAATGCTGCCTGTTAGTTTAAAAGTAAATAGTTATTTAAAATACAAACATATTAAAGCACTTAAAAGTTATTTTTTGTGCCGTTAATGTAATTCAATCTCAATTAGAAATTAATTCAGGCGCGTTAAAAATCGCCCGATAAGACAATTGACTAGGGCTGTCGCACAAAAAACTAAATACAGGGATTTACTTACTACCGTAAGAAAGTAATTTGCAGCCTATAAATGTCCCACTGCTGAGTAGAGGCCGCCTCTCATTTCCGAGAGGGTTGCTGGTGCTGGGAAGAAACTGCCACGCTACTCCAATGCGGGTTGCCAGACTTCACGTCTTCGAAATATTTTTTTTATTTCTCCGACATGCAGGTTTCCTCACGATATTTTCTTTCACGGCCGAGGTAAATCAGCACTTAAAATTGCAATTAACAATTTTAGTGTTCCTGGCACCGGGAATCGCACCCAGGTCACTCGCGTACTATGAAATTTAAAACTAGCCCCTGAGCTACCACGGCTCTAGTAGCGTATTATCTATATATCTTCGATTATTACAAAATACTTAAGAACTACAACTTTACATTCCATCTTAAGTTGTGGCCTTTTTTAAAACATTTATATAAAGCCCACTCTTGGATACCAACGCAACTTTACTACAAACGCCGTGAAGCAGTACTGTGTAGACATTACTGCTGCAATTGATTTTTATATAAAGGAGAAAAAGAGATAGATATATTATGATTTGTCCACTACTGGACAAGCAACTCCCTATTAAGGAAGATTTATTATAATCGTCACGCTTGGCATTGAGAACTGGTGGTAGGATTCTTATGCAGGAATCCGTCTAGGTAGGTACCACCCCAGGGCCAGTTATTCTGCCATGAAGCAGTAGTGTGCATACATTACTGCGTTTCGGTCTGAAGGGCACTGAGAGCTAGTGTAATCACTGGGCATATGAGACTTAAGAACTGATGTCTAAAGGTGATGGGCGCAGTGTGGTGCCACTCGATGTTCTGGGTGACACAGCATTTGTTATGGGCAAACGTTGCACTTACCATCAGGTGAACGTTTTGCTCGTCCCGTCGCATTATCCAAAAAAAAAAATATTTTTTACGAGAGTAAGCATATTTCATTTCACTTCATAGTCCCAGCAACGTGACAACCCTAACGCTGACGCTTGTGAAAGTAACGTTCCAATGCATTGGGCAACAATTTTATGGCGCCTGCATTTTGTGACAAATGTCAATATCAGTGACGTGAAATTGATGGCAGGGCGACGTTATTACGCCTACGCCGTGATATCGACTATCTAATGGACAGTTTGAACGTGTGCATGTTATTATCTAGCACAAAGAATATTTTATTATCGCCGTGTGAAGGTAAAAAAAGCTAGCTACAGCCTATACATGTCCCACTGCTGAGCATAGGCCTCCTCACATTTCTGAGAGGGTTTTGGAGCCGGGAAGGGTCCGCCATGCTGCTGCAATGTGGGTCGGCAGACTTCACATGTCTTCGAAATATTTATCATTTCTCAGACATGCAGGTTTTATTGGATAAAGTGACCAAACAAGCAAAACGTTCACCTGATGATAAGTGCAACGTCTGCCCATAACAAATGCTGTGTCACCCAGAACATTTCTGTGTGACACCGCACTGCGCCCGTCACCCTGCGACATGAGTTCTTAAGTCTCATATGCCCAGTGATTACGTTAGCTCACAGTGCCCTTCAAACCGAAACACAGTAATGCTTGCACACTACTGTTTCACGGCAGAATAACTGGCCCTGGGGTGGTACCTACCTAGACGGATTCCTGCATAGGAATCCTACCACCAGTTCTCAATGCCAAGCGTGACGATTGTAATAAATCTTCCTTAATAGGGAGTTGCTTGTCCAGTGTAAACTTTTGGAAAATACACCGGTGAAGTCAGAAATTTTAATGGTATTATTGTATTAAAATCTCAATAAAAATTGACGTTTAGGAGACACATGGAGATAGAGACATGTTATCAAATGAATGTACTTTTTTTGCTAAGCGTATTTATAATTTTTTTCCTTATTAAACTGCACCCGTGCGAAGCCGGTGCGGGTGGCTAGTGAAGAATATAAATCGTAACAAATATCGATCTGGTTTATTGATTTAATTCTAACTCTTTCTGACGCGACATTAAAACCACGCTTCAATAGAATAAATTATAAGTCATTCAAGAGGCAAGGCTCGTTCCAAAGAGTGCCTTGTGCAACTAAATTATATTTGATTTTGCGGCGATTTCGAATGTTGGCTTTATAAGGAATTATAGAAGGTCGAATTGAACAAAAATGAATTCGGGAAAAATTGTGTTTTAGAAAAAACAACATTTGCTATATAGGATTTTTGAGGAATGAGAATTACTAAAGGTTTTTGTGTATTAGAATTGAAAGATGTTCGAGTGCCGACCCGCCTGCCAAGTGTGGCAACCATAGCAGAATCCCACTAA
Source organism: Luehdorfia chinensis (assembly GCA_019845155.1). Classification (NCBI taxonomy): domain Eukaryota; kingdom Metazoa; phylum Arthropoda; class Insecta; order Lepidoptera; family Papilionidae; genus Luehdorfia; species Luehdorfia chinensis. Next base: position 3,098,737 of record JAHVAK010000480.1, on the reverse strand, counting down.
AATTATTGAGCTACATACTTTTGTGGCACTCTACGAGGGAAGCTTATGTTCAGCAGTTGACTAGGTATAGGCTGAAATGATGATGATGATACGCGAGTGAATATCCATCCCCTGGGCCGGTAGCCACTAAAATTGTTAATTGCATTCTAAGTGTTGGTTCATAACGTTCTGGGCAAAAGAAAACATCATGAGGAGAACCTGATATTTGAAGAATAAAAAATATTTCCTAGACGTGAAGTTCGCTAACCAGCACTGGACTAACGTGGCTCCCGGTTCCAAAAACCCTAAAAGGCCTTTATAGGTTATATTTCAAGATATCAGAGCTGTAGAATGGTAGCGATACATGCATACAAATTTACGTGTTCTATACGGTGATTGTAAATTGGCTGAGTGCCTACCTTTCCACGGCTAAGATCACGAATACGCGATGTGATACAGCAAACGTACTTAAGGTTGGTTTACCTAATGTTTATTTATTTAGAGAGCTCGTTAAAATATTATTGAACATGCTTATTCCCGTACGGCAATTGTGAAATATAGCTTGTTTACAAATAGAGACGTCGTCGAAGGTCGCACAATTAGCGCGTTAAACGCTAATTATAACGGTTAATGCGGACGTATTAAATGAAACTTTTAATAGCTGTGTCATGTTACGCGATGAAGTCGGAAAGTTAGCTCATGTGCCCATTGTTGGATAGGTATTAATTGAAAATTTTGCTTACACGGTTTACGCACGCCGCGGAACGTTCCGCGTTTACAAGCCGCCGTATTTTGTTTAGATTACGGCCTTGCCGGCTTCATTAATTACGTGCCAATACAATTAACAATTATGGAACGTCTATTTAATTCTGATAAGAATAATAACTAATAAATAATTTTTTTTTTTTTTTTTTTTAAAAAACGAAGCCCCACAGTAGGATTTTCTCCTGTATCGTGGGTGCGTTTTACAAACATACATTTCACATGCACAACACAACCAGACCCGAAAAGCAACAATTTGTGTTTTTGCACAAATGTTACCTCCGGCTGGGAATCGAACCCAGGACCGGTGGCGCAGAAGTCAGGTACGCTAACCACTACGCCACACGGTCGACAAAATATTATATTGTATATTTCATGTCTTTATATACCAGCAGAAGCCCGAGACTGCGTAGATTTTTTTAAAAGTACCGTGGCATTAAAATATTACATACATACATACGATCAGGCCAATCTCCAATATAAGGGGTAGGCAGAGAGCAAACAGGTAGCACACTCTTCGTCCCCGCTGAAAACGAGACGTGACGGTGGTCCGCCACCCGTCGCCGCCGTTTTGGCACGAGCCAAAAAAAACTTCTTACTCCCCATTTGCATTCCAAAGACTACTATAGTGACAGCGTTGCATATTGTGGTGTTTTTCTCCAAGAATAAAGGCTGTCCCTACAATACCTTAGTCGCCTCTTACGACACCTCGGTAGGAAAGTGGTAGGTGCTATTCTACTCTGCCGGTCAACTATCGCCAAATATTAGTATGGACTAAATTGGATGCAGCCTTAAATTAGATAATTTCAGTGTGAGATCGAGATTTAAAGATTCTCATAAATGAAAATATTATTTATCATTAATTGGTCATTAATATCAACATAATTGCAAGAATGATTAATGAGGCTAAAAAAATGTGTATATAAAACATATATTAGTATTATTAATGTACTCGTATATGTTCGTATTTGGTCTATGACTCAATAAAGTACCATAAAAGTGACGACCGCGTGGTCTAGTGGTGAGAGTACCTGACTTATACGCCGCAGGTCCTGGGTTCGAACCCCAGCCGGAGACAACATTTGTTCTAAAACATGAATTGTTGGTTTTCGGGTCTGGTTGTGTTGTGATTGTCCCCGTGTTCCTGACACTGAATCCTACCCCCGATCTTACCGCATTAGCGTTACATAGGGCGGGTAGGTAGGAACGAGTGAGTGCCTATAATATCTGCGCAGTTGAAAGCTCTCGACAATATTCGTCGACAAGTTGTCGCCGTGGTCGAATTCGGCTAGGCGAACATCATCACCATAAAATATAATATCATTGAAAAAAAAATTAAGTACGTTTTGTAATATTTTCACTTACCTTTGGGCTGTTTGGGAATGAAGTTGAGTGTTCGGTCCTTGCATCTTAGGTGTTCCCCGGTACCGTCTATCCATATGTAGGTGGCGAGGATTTTGTCAGCCGGCAACGGGAGATCATTGTACCTGCCCAGTAGCGTTTTTGACAGCACAGCGTTCGGCGAATTGGTCAAGACAGGCCCCGAGAGAATTTTGGGATTATCTGTTAAAGAATAAATTAAGGTTTACTTGCCATACCAATATACAAAGATAAGGAACCTAAGGAATTACGTTTTTCCATTGGACATTTATTTGATTTTTACTACTTTTACTTTTTACATTTATTGGATTTTTACTCTGACAATATTCTATTAATAAACTAACTGCTAATTGAAATGAAATGAAATAGTAAATAGTAAGAAATATAAATTTCATTTGTTATTTTTTTTTTACATTCTACCAACGTTTCGTAATGAGGTTCTTCAGACGGAGAAGAAACAGGCGAAAGAAACTCCGTAGGTATCCTCTTTTTTTGTTATTTTTTTTATCATAGCTCTCGATGCCCTTCGGATCGAAACACAGTAATGTTTGCACACTAATGCTTCACGGCAGAATAACTGGGCCAGTGGTGGTACCTACCTGGACGGACTCCTGAGTGGAAATATTTATAGCGGGTAAGGGATAGATAGCTTACTAAAGCCGTCTGTACGTTTAGAAAATTTGGCGGGAATATTCGTTAGACGCTGGTTTTGTTGCCAACGATAGCAATCAACTTCGTATATTATAAAGAAGACGACTGGGACAGACCAGTAGGAAAGTAGCAAGGTTGTAGGTTTCGGTATTATAGAGTCTATATAATTCGGGATATATTGTCATCCTTTAATAGTTTGTATGTGTTAATAAGAACATAACGATGACTATCTAAATTATGTCGACATTGTCTAGGAAATAGTAATGTAATAAATACCACTTTAACGAATACCGAATCTGTTCTTCGGCGAATACGATTACATGTCCGAAATTATATTGATATATTTTGAATTAAATATTTAAAAAAAAAAATTGATAATTCACCCTTTCATTATCATCATCATCATTTCATCCGATCACTGGTCTACTGCTGGACATAGGCCTCCCCCATAGATTATACATATATATATATTTTCGGTGATGTAATTGCTGTTAGCCTTCTCGGCTTTTACAGCTTCATCGGATACTGTGCTCGCGGGCCAGGGGCCTGGCACGCGGGCACAGTGGTTTGATCCAAACATAAATAAATAAATAAAAACTCCTACAAAAACCTCGGCCCCCATAGATTGCTACAAGTTTGTAGCTCTCATTATGGGGGGAATTTTAAATACACGACTGGTTTTTTTAATGGAAAATTAAAAAATAAACTGCCATTGTCATGATATTTATACATGTTTACCATATCAAATTAAACAATTTTAATTATTATAAGCATACGACGAGGATTAGGCTGGTGATGTTCAAAAGGCTTCCACTAAACGCGATTATGAAGCTAATAAAGAAAATGAAGTCTATACGTTAAGTTTTTCGGGCGCTGTCGCGGCTACATACGTACTTACAGACTAATTGACATCTAAGATATTTTTTCCAGCCAGTATTTTATTCATAATAAACGAAACGAATTAGAGATAGTGTGTTCTGGATATTTGTTTTGCTTTTATTGTCTAATAAGTGCAGTTTGAATATAACAGAGATGATAATTTAGAGAAATCGCTTGACCTTGACGATGCGACTATAAAGATCAGCCTCTTTGAGGCGTGAAACGGACATCATTTTATTCAAAAAGAATAACATTTGTAAATAAGGTGGTAACAGACTATTTATTTTGTCTGTCTGAATATTCTCTGCGGAAAACAGCCTCTCCGAGGCAACAGTAAAACGCTACGGTAAAAATATTTCTGGGGCGGCTTTTCAACTTGTGAAAACTATATTCCGCGGATACAAATAATCGTATTGATCGCTTCAATATTAAGATGACAGATTCATCATTACAGCCTATCACTAGTCCACTGCTGAAAATAGGTCTCCCCAGCAGATTGCCACAAAAGTTTGTAGCCCTCGTTTTGGAGCGATTTTGCCATAGTTGCCACGCGTGGCAGGCGGATTGCCAACAGCAGTTTTTTTGTTTAGATATTTCAGGAAGGTGCGCCTGCCATCTCCGGGTTTTTATTTTCCCTCTGTCGACACTTTTACGACACCCAGTGGCAGATTCTCTTAAGCCGCCACCACACGGCGGCAAGTACAGTAAAGTAAACAATAACATACTGAAACGATATTAGCTGGCCAGAGCAAGAAATGCAAGTGGAATAATTTATACCATTAATATATTTATAATTTATTTTACCATTATCAGTACATTCTTTAAATATATATTACATGTTTGATGCTTAAGCAAAGGCGTCAGTAGCATGACCGTGGAGAGAATCTTTAGTAGTAATTCTGAAACGTGAATATTTACAGTGAGGACTGATGATTGGGATTTTCCTATACGATAAATCGCCCGATTAGTCGTGCGACGGAAATATCACGAGTCAGTCTGTCAGCCGCGTGCACGCCTTGGCGCGCTCCGTGCACGTGAAGAGTGGAATGAACGGCATCGCTATCAGTCTGTTAATGAATATTTTAACGGATAACGCTATCGTTTATTGGCCGAGTGTAGAAAATCAATCAGAGTATAATTTCATATATAAACTACATAAAATAATATAAAGAAAAGTATAAACAAAGACTGGGTATTGCTGTCTAACATAAAGCATACTTTTTTAGATAAAATTCTGACCATTATTTTAAATAAAAAAACCAAACACTAATACTGGCCTATTGGTACCTAACTTAGTCGTAAAAAAACTGCATTGTTATCCGAACTGTGTATGTTTATGTGTTTAAGTTTCAGTTAATTGGGTCAAAGTAGGCTATTACAGTACCTATGTGTTCGTGTTTTTATCGTAAATGAGTGCCTAATTATCCAGCACTGAAAACGCGGTAAGCAATAAAGCTTTGTTATCTTTACAACAGATGTTCGTGTTAATCATTATTTAATTAAAAGTCATCTTAAATTTGAGAAATGTGGAGTGAATTTTATTCAATATATGTCATTATACAACAATATTTATTTTATTTGGATCTTCGTTAATTAAGTAATATTTAAAAAAGCAAATGTTTTTATAAAAATCTTCGTACGTTTTTTGAAACTATACAAAATATAAAAAGAGCTAAGCTGTGTACGTAGTCGTAACACTTACAGCTCTTTATTTTATCTCTTTCTGACGCAATACCTTTATAATAAAATATAAAAATCTAATGTGTAAGTTTTATTTCATAAATAATTTTATACGAAATAACGAACCTTTACGACGATCGTTGACAGTCTCCTTCATTAGGTCTATTAATTTACAACATATTTCAAAGCATTATTTTTGTTTTCTATAAAATCCAAACCGCATCTTCCCAAGTAACAAAATAATAGTATCTGACTTTTAATAATAGTGAGTCATGTTTAATTTAAACAAAAGATTTCGATACGGACTTTTGTCGATCACGTTACAATTTAGTTTCAAATTTTTACAATGACAATGTCACTGATATTCCATTTTTTATTTTGTAATGCAAACCCAATGATTATCTGTCAGAAACAAAAAGTATAAGAATACACATTATATTTTAATTTCCAAAAACAAACATTTAGATATATAAAGATTGGACTATATAAATTTTTATTTTTTATTGTAGAAACACTGTGTTACAAAATGTTGTGTGCTAACATTTGTACTTAGCACTCATATCATATTTTTTAATCTGTTTAAAATTTTAAATTAATTTTCGTTAACAAGATCATTATCATTCGAACATTTGGCGGCAAACTCCTGGTTTTGTTACTTATTGAATTTTGTTATTTCTGTGTATATTTCGAGATTGATGTTTGATGCCGATGGTTTATTACGTACTCGTGAAAATGTATAGTCATTGGAAATTTTAAGATGAATCCGAAATTGTGTTCAAGAAATTTTCAGCAAAAGCGAACTATTTTACTTGTCTATCGGAACTGAACTCTTGTGGCTTATTTGAAAATAAAATCATTATCATTCCTACTTTTGGCGTCAGCAAGAAAAACGGCGATAGTGTTTTTATTGATTTTTGATATTTTTGTGTATATTCTCAGTTCTGTTGTTTATTATGCAGCAGGTGCTCGTGAAAGTGTACAATGATTTGAAAATTTTATGACCGAAAAATTTGCTTTTAGATTTGCCAATGTCAGTGTAACAACTCATCAAAATAAGTTAACAATAATTTTACTGTAGATATGGCTTACAAACTTTGAGTTCTATTAAAGTTCATTAAGTCTTAGGTACTTGTCTAAAAATTAATTCTTTGACACTGGCAAAGAATTATGTTCTGTTCTGTGATTATAACTAAAATAGCACCAGCCAGATCAGCCTATTCTAGAAATATTTTATTTCTTTTACAATGAAGTTTTATCTACTCACCCTCCACCTTTCCGTGTGTCGGATCAGACATTTTCGTGGATATTCAGTTCCTGAAACAAAAAATGACAGTGTTTTAAAAAAAATGTAATTAAACATTTGAATAATAAATTGAACTGTCAATACATTCAGTTTATAACTAAACAAGCAATATTGTAATTAACCTTTGTTTAATGAATTAATAATGAAACCAAAACAAGTCCTTAGTCATTAAGTCAAAAAGTCATTAAGAGTAATGAGTAATTTTTTTCCCCTCTGCTTAACATTGATACATAGTACCTATGAAGCAACGAAACGGTTTATAAAAGTGAATTTTGCGAAATGAAACACACAAACAGAAAGCAATGGAAAGAGAATTGAAGAGAGAGTGCTCGAAATTTCTCTGCTCGATTAGATTAGTAATGAAGAATCTACTCGAGAACCAATGTCAAATGCCTATCGAGTTACCAGACTAAAGTGGCTAATGGTAACCCCCATTTGCCACTTTAGTCTGCATCCGTCGCAGAAGTGGCAACCCTTGGAGTAGCGTTTAGGCCAACGTTGTGTGTGGTGTGTCCTAGCTCAGAAGCAACGGTTTACATGAAGCTGAACCTATTAGGAGCAGCCGCAATAGGTTTAGTGGCAATCCATGAGCGATATTCAACAATGGACCATTGATAGGTTGAAGTGATGATGATCATCATCATTTCTGTTTTAGACAAATGATAACATTAGTAAATAAACTTGATAATATATTGTAATTTACATTATTTAGAGGTAGATTTACTCCATGAAAGCGAATGTTGTAGAAACGTAATAAAACTGGAATATTCATTGCGCGTTCAACAACAGAACATGTAAAACAAGCCCCGCATAGTTTTTTCCTAAAGCGGTTTACACAAACCGGACTCGGTTAAGTGTTCCGAGGACACCGACTTTTTGTGCATCTAATTAAATAAGCAAATATAAACAAAATATATATACACACAAAAAAAAAATCAACTTTTTTATTCTTATAATTTTTTTATACCATTTATTTATGAACATTGATTTATTCACTGAAAGTGAATTAAGAATGTATTTGTTTCCCAACTGTGTTATATTTACCTTGACATTTTGAAAAGAATTAATGCATTGGAATGCCTTACATAATTTGATGTTGAAGTTGTAAGGACGAGTACCTACGCCTAAACAAATATATAAAAGGGCAACAAATTGTTTATTTTTATTCATTCATATTTTATTCATCGCACAATAATGCAGAAACAATAACACGAAACCACCTGACAGTCGTAAGTCGTGGCCTCAAATGATCAGTTCATTGGCCTAAGTGAAGCCTAAATTATTTTGTCTTGTCGAGTCTGACCCCGGCGACGGGATACACGCACCAAAAACGACGTTTTTTTATTGATGAAAGGGACGAGACGAGCAAATCCTTCACTTGATGGTAAGTGCAAGTGCAACTTCTGCCCATAACAAATGCTGTGTCACCCAGAACACTACTGTGTGACAGCACACTGCGCTCGTCACCAAGAGACGTCGGTTCTTAATTCTCACATGCCCAGTGAATACACTTACTGTCAGTGCCCTTTATACCGAAACACAATAAAATGCTTGCACACTACTGTTTCACGACAGAATAACTGACATTGCGGTGGCACCTGCGTAGACGGTTAATCTTAGCATTACTCGTACGGCTGTTCTTCTACTAAATGCTACCCCCAACTCCCAAGTGTACTGATTGGGGCCTAAAACAGGTGAAATTAATCGGCTTAAATAATGTATTTTTAGAATTCCTTAACAACATGCCCGATAGCGCGATAGGCGTAATAGCTGATCGTTTGATTTTTACGTTGGGGTCCGCAGATTCAAATCCATTTTATTTTCAAAATTATTTTTGTATGGTAGTCACAACGTCCGAAAACCTTTTACGGTTAATAGAAAAATTTTAATAGCTTCAGAAGTAGGATAGATAAAGTAATATTATTGTCTTACTCATTATTTAAATATAAATGTTGATAAGTAAATTATATTTGATAATGTAGCCAGTGTGATAGTACGTGATTAACAGCAGTAGCTCGAGTAAATATTAACCAATGATACGATAGATAGTGATGCGTCATTTTAATAATGTTGCCATGGCAACAGAACTTAATCAGATAAACCATAGATTTTATTCCTCACTTATGAGGCGACCACAGATAACACACTATATACGGGGCAACAGTGTTGCAAAGATTATAGTCGCGGAGTTACAACACCAGTAAAAACGTATACATTGGAGTAAGAAATAAAGTATTTAAAAGTAGTTGACGGTTTTTTTTAATTTTCACAAGCTCTTATTTTTTGTAAACAAATCTTACAAGTTAAATTTGACCCACTTCCCGTTGTTTGATTGGGCTGATATTCGGCATAGCTACGTAGCTTTGGTGACAATGCAATAATATGGTATCATGGAGCTGATCTGATGATGGAGCCGGAGGTTAGCCATAGGAGCTCCGTAACTAACTAAGATAGTTTCATCATATTTGGGATCCATCTCTTTGGATTTGCTTGACAAGTACTATAGCTCTAGCAACATTTGAAGTCTACTGCTAGACATTATATATAAACAAAAGCTCGTAACAGAAATATGATTATTTTTTAAAACTAATTATACCAAGTATTTACTAAAAGAATATGAACAACAAATATTACAACTTATAACTCCCACTGAAATACGGTATTGAGAAATAGGCGCGAATTATTACTATAGCGAAGAAAAGGTTAAGGCTTTTGCAATACAATAAGTTCAAGGATCCCGTCTGGACGGTAAACCCAGCAAAGGAAATGTTTTGAATCGAACCGAACAAAGGAAGCAATCCTTTGTATAGTGAAATTGATTAAAGACGGAGCCCAAACGTATTTATTTTGCTATACACAGGAACGTCGACTTGAAGACCCTTGACATGAACCGTTGAAAATAATCCGGGGACTTAATGGCACTTAGTCGAAAGTTTAGAGTTCCTACAGATAAAATATATGTCGTGAACATAATGACCTGTAACATAATTTCGGAAGAGGCAGCTTAGTGACTTTTTAATTGGATGATGTGACGAGGCGAACAAAACGTTCACATGATGGTAAGTGCGTCTGCCCGTAACAAATGCTGTGTCACCCAGAACATTCTGTGTGGCACCACACTATGACTAGAAATGTTCTCTCCGACACAGTATTTGTTATGTGCAGACGTTGCACTTACTTTCTTAAAATATATATAAATTATTTCTTTCATAAAAAATGTTTTTTTTTATAGAAGTGGAGTTAAACTAGCTCACCTCATGTTAAGTGATCACCGCTACCCATGAATAGAGGAATCGCCGGTGCGTTGCCGGCCTTTACACCGCATTTCTTTCTTTCTTTTTCATACATGAGCACTTATTCAGATTGAAAGGAGTGAATAAAACTTTTGAAACAAAACATAGAGCTAGTGCAGGATCGATTGGCACTTTGCCCAAAGTTGTAGCCGCGACTTTGAACACGCGACCACATTTCCTGTGTAACTTATAGAGTTTCAGACGATTTACGAGTATATATATATATGGACTCATAATGGAAACTATTCAAATTCGAAGTCAACTGTTTTGCGTTTTTAGGCTGCCGGAGTGCATTAGATAAATATAACAATTTTAGTTTGTTCAAAATTAAGTGTAATTTTTGACCATACGAATCTGGATGATAGTGGCTAATAATGTCTTGGGTACTGTCTTGGTACAGTCAAAATGGCCACGGCTGTGTAGATAAACCCATTGCATTAGTTTGTAGTATGAAGTATTAGTAACACTAAAACCAATAATTAATGTTTTCGTACAAATGTTGGCTCTGGCTGGGATTCAAACCCGGGATCCGCATAGTAATCACGTCCTCTATATCGTATCTATCCACTAGGCCACGCGGTTGTTAAAACTGGGAAAACAATATCTGCACTTTTGCGAGTGTATGGAATATCAATAATTACAAAAGATTGAAATTGTTTCGTTTGTCTTGTCTCACTGTCCAATATGTATATAAATAATATATATATATATCCTCTTTTGGAGTTTGGTCTCAGGACCCGAAACGTTAGGTAACAGCCAAACATACATACATATATACATATTAAAAACGTTGCGGTGTGGTAGAAGATGTAATAAAAAAGACAGAGAAAAGGGATGCTTACATGGTTTGGACAAGTAGAGAGGATGGGTGAAAGAAGATTGACGAAACAGATTTATGAGGCGAGTATGATTGGGCAAACCGGTAAGGGTCGACGTAGGTGAACGTATCACGATGAGATGAATCGTTTTAACGGAAGGCCCCGTAAAAAGTGCACGCAACCGACGAGCATATATATGAAAAACGTAATGAAAACAGAAGATGCGAAAGATGTGTGTCAGGATCGTAGCAAGTGAAAAGATGTTGTTTCTGCCTACCCCAATGGGAAAAAGGCGTAACTCTCTGTGTTTATGTATACATAATATAATAACAACGTATACAATTATGTACATATAGCATATTAAACGCTGCACGTAAGTTGGCTCGTTTTGGATGTGAAACATCCATTGGCGCGCCTTGGGAGTAAAACCGACTCGTGTGGAAATATACATATAAATTATAACGTTAAATTCATAAATAATTTTAGCTATTATAATTTGGAGGAAATAAAAGGGCTATAATAAGATGCAAGACGCGAAATATTTTTATTTGTACTCCATATTTTTGGATTTATTGGATTTCTTTTAATTATTTATTCTTTCAACAACCATCAATTTCGATCTACCGTTCATGTACTTTAAAAAAATGTTACGGACGGGCGTCTCGTGACGTCCACATTTTTTTTAAATTACAATTGACTGGCTTAGGGAGTATCGAGCCTCCGATCGGACTGTCAACTTTTGACGGTGATTTTACTTTACTTTTAAGAGGGAAGGCATCATTAACTATTTTAACTCGCAAGGAATCGAGTCCATAGATGATATCACTCATTTTTTATTTTGCTACGATAACGTACGCGTATTTTTATGACTTTTTTTAAAAAAAAGTAAGCTTCTAATTATTGATGGCGTAATCAACACATTTTTTATATTTAATTTAAAAGAATACTACCGCTCCATCTCATCCAATGGATCTCGTAAAAGGCGAGTAAGGAATAAACTGCACTGTGAAACGTGGTGGTGAAACGTGGATTGTGGCAGTCATCTGCTTTGGCAGTGAGTGCCCAGTTTCTGACTACCCCTTATGAGATACAGTCGTGATCTTATGTATGTATGTATGTAATCCGCGACCAATAACGCCACTGCACTGTGCAGGGCGAGGCAAATGTTTCTTTGATTTCTTTTCTTGTTTTTTTTTTTGGTTTGTTGTACTGAATGTAAAAGACGGGGTTGTTACTTTTTAAACCCTGTAAAAAACGTTTTTAAAAGAAAAAGAAATCATCCAAATATAGGTCGTACGGCTGATTAAAAAGAAAGCCGGAATAAAATAAGAAAAAAGAAATTGTTAGCGTACCGTAGACTACGTTACGGTTTTATTAAAAAAAAGGGTAATCTAAGAATAGTTTATGCATAATAATTTTGAATATGCGTCGTTTTTCTGTCTAGAAATTTATTGTGCTAAGAAAATAATTAATTAATTTACATGCCTGAATGCATTTTCTTTAAACGTTTATGTATGTTAATTAGTAAATTAAAAATGAACTGAAAATATGAAATGATTCAAAAAAAATCTTATTGAATACGAATACTAAACTAAATAATAGGAATACGAAAACGATTTTCTCATATAATTTACAACGAAATCAATAAATATTTTAATAATAGTGAGTAAGTTGTTTGCAAATATCGGTTGTTATTGTATTGATGTTCATTACACGAATGGTTTTAGTTTCTGAATGTGATGTCCATATATTAAAAATTATATGCTTTTTTATTTATATTTATATATTTATTATTTATTTATATATTATTTATATTTAAATTATACATTGAATAGATGTTTGGTTGGAGCGATTGGATGTTTAGACATCGAAATAAAGGGTTTTAGTGAAACTCTATGGCCATGTTTGGCTGTATCTTCAAGCCGGAATGCACGTTTTTATGATTTGAATTCAAATTCGATCGAATTCAAGCATGATGTGATTTACCGTTATCTCATCTTTTGTTAATATACAATCACATAGTTTATGCGTTAACATTAAATGCGGGTAGGCTAGGATGGCTGAGTGCTTGTGTAGAATTGTGGCACTATAATATCTTCTGCGCAGTTGACTGCTTTCGACCGTATAAGAAAGTGACCGGGAAATCACACAGAGTTGACATCAACGATAATTTAAAACTAGATATTTAGGCTAAGGGTTATAGGAGTTTTTTTTTGCAATCAATAATGTACGTAATTCATTATATAAACAAAAACCATTAGTCCACTGCTGAACATAGGCCTCCCCCATAGAGTGCAACAAAAGTTTGTAGCACTCATTTTGGGGTGATTTTGCCATAGTTGCCACGCTGGGCAGGCGGGTTGGCAACCGCAGTTTATTTATTATGATGTTCCAGGAAGATGCTGCTGCCCATCTTCTGCTTTTAATTTTCCCTCTGTCGACTTTTACGACACCCACGGGACGAGATGGGGTGGTAGATTCTCTTAAGCCGCTACCACACGGCCAAAATGGAATCCAATAGGAAAGAAATAGGCATCTTATTTACAACAACGACATCGTCCAGAGGGTCCAAAAAGTTTAGTGGCTTTTTATAACTATGCATAAATCTTACTAAAATTGTTTTCTGGTGATTGGATGCAGTTAAGGATTAAGGAAGTTGTGATTAGTAAAATACTTATCAAACTATTCTAATACACAAATATCCTACTCAAATATAGCCACCATTAAATTATAAATCGGGAGTTAACCTTGTCAAATTGAACCACATTCAAAATGGGTATTATTATAGTAATACTGAGTTATATTGATATCAAAAAAGATTTAAGGTTTACTAAAACATTTCTTATTTATTAAGTTGCTAAAGTATCAATGAATAAGTTCAGTTCAGGAATTAATTAGGTTAGCAGATTTAGTAACGTAAAACAATTCGTATAATTCATAATTATTTTAAAACGTCATGAAATTTTGTTTGTCACTTCGACAGAGGTCAATCGAAGGTCAGTGCGGAAGCTTTTTTGTTTACATTTGACACGAAAAACAAATTCATTGACATGAATTCTTATCATAAATATAGTAAAAGACAGCGCAGCGGTCTCATACGCCATCATTGAATAATTTAATGCGAAGGATTTTTTAACGTTTTATGCATATTTAGCGGGATGTTAAATTTTTAAACATTATAGAATTTAATTTAAGATTAACAGAATACAAAATAATTGCTTATATCTTAATATGAATTAAAGGAATGTTAACGTGAATGTTACTGTCGGTACTATTAAGAAGTTCTCAGTATATTGAATAAGTTTCCATAGATCAAAAGGAAATTGTAAGTCAATAACATTTTTGTAAAGAAATATTTGTATAATCTCACTGTAAATCGATATTACGTAAGTATTAAACTAAGTAAATTAAACTATGACGATACTGAAAAACTACTCACCAATTTAATATAACAATGCTGATGTATATATGTATATATATATATATATATTATTTTATTTTTATTTTTACAATTTATATTTTATTAATATTACTGACATAACTAAATAAATAATACCATAACAAATAACAACTTATTTAAAACTATAACATATAACGTTTAATTAAAATATAATACAAAATTTTGTACATGTCATACTTCTGACACTCCTACTGCGACACCACACCTTACATACATACGAGTACTTGTCCTTTACAACAGCATACAATTACACACACACGCGCACACATACACACACACACATACGCACACACAATTAAATTATACTAACACAAACTTATATAATCTTAAGCTAGAGTTAAAACACAATATATTAAGATATAAAGTATTGTAATGACTACCTAGGGGCGGAGACCTGGTGTCCTGAAATACAGGCGCAAAGCCTAGTTTAGGCACCAGTCTCTCACAGTATTCGAATGTCTAATACTTTTATAAAATGTTCATAGTTATTAGTATATTTAACATTAATCTCTTTCATTTACAATCAATATTTCACATCGATCTAGTACTTATCGAAATTAGAACTAAACAAATAAACATTACATTATCTGTATAATATAATATTAAGTTGATAAACATATGAAAACGTGGATTAAAGAGATTTGCGAAATGCGAAGGTTTCATAGATATCGCATCAATATTTCACCTATGCGTAAAAAATATGATCCATAATTTATAACGAAGAAAACGAGGTATACATAACCAAATTAATACGTACTTGCCATATGCACACAGTGAATCAAATTTGAGCATTTATTTAAACGAAACAAAAAGTGTACAACATTATTAATACAAAGTAGCTAAACTTGCTGCAGTATTAAGTGCTATGAACGGTAAATGTTAACAGTTTTGTAAAATAGCAAAGTTATTGGCAAACAACGTAACTTTAAATCTATAAGGAAACAAACGCCCTGTAATCCGCGCGTCCATTATGTTAGTAGACAAAAGGAAAATAACCGGATTTTAAAAATATTAGTAAAAAAAAAAACAATAAATACTGTAAATAAGATAATTCGTAATTTAGCAGTTAGTCGAAACTTAAATTAATAATTATTAATATTTAAAATATTTATTTATATTCCGTATAAGCAATATGTACTTTTATTTGTCCCTTTGACATATACTTATGTAATATTAAATGGACTTTTGGCGCCAACTTGGAAAGTGGCGGTTGTGTTTTTATGGAAATTTGTGATTTCTGTGAATGTTTTGAGTTTTGATGTTTAAAATTTATAGTTTATTATGCAGTAAGTCCTTGAGAAAGTGTACAATGATGGGAAAATTAGTCTAGCAAATCGTCAATAAAAGTCAACTATCATTTTACTGTCGATGTAAATTTTGAAGTCTTGCTGCTTGAAGGTTGCTACTTATCTAAAAATAATATATTTATACCTGGATATATTACTTGACACTGGAAAATACTTTACGACTGTTTCCATAAATAAATAAATAATAATATCTTTAAGGAGAAAATAAACCAAACATAAGTAGCATTGATAATGTATGCAAATTACTTGTCATTGGTTTTATATTTTATTATTATTATTTATTAATGGCAACAGTCATAAACTATTTTCCAGTGTCAAGTAACATATCCAAGTATACAATCTTCAAAAAGCAAGGCTTCAAAATTTCGATCGACAGTAAATTGATAGTTAACTTTTACTGAGGATTTGCTGGACTGATGAAGACACAACGAATAGTATAATTTTGGTCTTGAATTAAATTTTTCAATCACTGTATATTTTCAGGAGCACTTGCTGCATAATAAACTAGCAATATGAAACATCAAAACTCCAAATATAAACAGAATTTAAAAAAAAATAATAAAAACACTATTGACACTTCGCGAGTTGGCACCAAAAGCCGTTTTATATATTAAAAGAATATATATATATTCATTTGAATAGTCTGACAGAGTGCGGTGTCATTTTTATCGATTCATGGATGAGTGTACCTACCTAACAATAAATACTATTGATAAGTTCACAGTTATTGCAAGTAACATCATTATAGATGTTTGTGATGCCAGGCAGATAAATTATTGGGTTAATAACTGTTAGGACCCGTTTATCACGATTTAAGTGTTTGTGTGAATGGTTTTATCTAAGTAGGTTAACTATGTACCAACATATGATAGGTCAGCGCAATAATAAAAGCATGAAGGCGACCGAAATTGAAGTATGTTTCCTCGTGGCTTTGAAGTTATATAATTATATAAAAAAAATTTTTTTCGTGTTTCTGACAACTGAGTCGTTAGTCACCATTTTTTTTTTGTTATAACAATATAATACAAAAACGTCTTGTTTTATTATAATTACTAACGATATTATTAGTCGACATGCATGTTAATTTTATTCAAACAAAATTTTGAGGTTGGAGTGATAGTTAATATTGACTGGAAATTAAAAGAGTAGCTAATAACTTCGCTTTATAGAAGTAACTAGGCCCCAGAAATTTCTACCATGAACAACATAAAGTACAAGTATAATTTCAGCAATTAACGGTGAGTGCATGGATTATGCCATCGCCATCGTTTCCCGATCGCAATTGTAGTAATTAATTTTATAATTATTAGGTACGAAGTGTCTGCTGAATTATACGATATAAACACATTCCGGGTGTTGCACTGTAAATTAATTAAATCACCTAAAACCTATGATTACAGATTATATATTTTATTTATATTTTTTATACTTTATTTTTAGATATTTTTTAAAGTTTCACATCCTATGTATTTATTATAATTATATATAATATTTTTATTTAATTATAGCATGTAGAACACGTGATTTACTCGATAGGTTAGGGGGATAAATAATATTATTCAGTAAGTGGTTAACAATTTTTTTACGCAACAATTACGCTTATATGGTTGACACTGGCAGTAGCCGTGCCCATAAGTACCAAAAAAAGTTAGCGCTTAATTGATTTAAAGATATTGATTGTTCTTACACACAAACACCTTTAATACTGCATCGCCTGAGTTCGTTTCCAGTATTGTATATTGTGCAGTACGTTGGGCTTGTTTAGCGATCGCATCATTGCCTTTGTTGTACGTGTTCGACACAATAATTGCAGTTGTCTCCGCTAACCGCCACTTATCAAAGCGACATCGTGTTGTGGACAATTGTATATAAAGTCTTTGTTAGAGCGTTTAAACTTCAATAATGCAATTTGCATAATGAATATGTAGAAGCTATTGCTTTTGCTATTCGTTTGTTAATCGTATAAGATTAACTTGTTACCTACCTACCTACATTAACTGTGGAATAAATGAAAAAATAATTTCTAAATTAAAGTGTTTTTTTTATCTGTTTTTATTAAGTTATTAATGTTTGCGACAGCGCCTATTTTTAATTTTAAGTGATATTCTAATTTTGTATTACTACGCAACAAAAAATTGTTCAATACAAATTAATTAGAAATTCAATAATTTAAAAGTAACGATCCAATATTATTTTAATAAATATGCAGAGTAAATTTTTACAAATTTTTAGTAATTTTAAGTTAAAAGCTGTAAACGAAATTATAAAATATTATTTCAGTGACTTGAATATTTAAAAACCATCTTATTAAAAAGAAAAAAAACTTAATTCTTAACCACTGCTCCAACTGTGCCCTCTGTTATTTTAATAGATTTGCGTAAAATTATTTCAATGAGGGAAATATTTAAAAACCATTATATTAAAGATATAAAACTTTTCGCTCACCGCTGCGCCAACTGGCAGTCTGTTATAAGTTTTACGGAAAATTATTTCAGTGACTGGAATGTTTAAAACCCATATTATAGAAAAAAAAACTTGTCACTTCAGTGCTGCGCCATACGTGCCGTCTGATATTTTATAAGTTTTGCGGAAATGTTTAAAATATTCCCATTCCTGGCAGTGAAGATTATTTACTACTGAAGTACATATGGTTAATTTAATTTGTATTCCCATGTGTAATATTTATCTTTCTAAAATTCAAAATTGCGCTGAAGCTTTCTTCTAAACCAAATTTAATTTTCTGTGTAAGTACGCCGCGCCGACGATATTGTGCTATTTTCGCTGGTCGTACCGACTGAAATATTGTTAAAGGGCAAACGTGAGCTGACCGTGAAGTACGCCAGCTCGCTGCTTGGGAAAGCAATCTCACGTTTATTTTTATCGATTTATGAAACTCTGGAAATTACGAAAGGATGTTAAGTTTGTGTATCTGATAGTGATTCACATTTATTTACACTACTTATTTTAGTAAGTGGTTTTCAATTGCATAAATTATTACATTCTTGTACATTTGCTAATTGACATTGGAAATTCACAAAACTTTGTGCTAATGCAATAAAATGAATTACGCTCTGATTTTTAAAAAATCATTCATTTAATCTTAATACGAGCCGTCCGAATATATCTTAGGGATCGTAAAAGAGGAAATATTCCGAGCGGCTTAAGTGTCCGCGAGAGTGCAAGCTTATTTTAGGTTCAATGTAAAAATGTTCTAACCTAACTAACAATATTACACTTTAGAGTATACAGACCTCTTCCAATTTAGGAAGATTTCCCGTAATCGTTACGCTTTGCGTCTTGGCGATAACAGTACACTTCGTACCTTAGACGCTGCTCCGGTCTGAATAATTTAGGTGTGTGAGTTAGACACAGTTATATCGCCATCAATCGGAGGCCATGAGATTTTCTTGACCCTTAGTCGACTTTCACACACGCCAATCAATGTTTCCTAGAATAATATTTTTTAAATATTAATTTAAAAGGTAAAAGTAAAGTAACAGCCTATAAATATCTCACTTCTGAGCACAGGCCTTCTCTCATTTCTGAGAGGGTTTTGGAGCTGGGAATGGTCCGCCACGCTGCTCCAATGCGGGTTGGCGGTTGGAATGCGGATTCACATGTCCTCGAAATATTTCTATTCCTCGGACATGCAGGTTTCCTCACGATGTTTTTCTTCACCGTTAAGCATGTGGTAAATCAGCACTTTAAATTGTAGAACAATTATAGAGGTGCTGGTACCGGGGATCGAAACCCAGGACACTCGCGTACTAGAAATTAAATGCGAGCACCAGGCCCCTGAGCTAACACGGCTTTACTTTAGTAAACTTTTTATCAAAACTCAAGAATATATGCAATTCGTAAATATCTAGAGGTCGACCAACTCAATTGCGTCATCATGCAACGCAACATCTAAAGCCGAAACGTTCTTGACCTAAAGAAAGAAGATCGATAAGATACTACTCGGATAATTCTTCGATAATATAGTTGCTTATGCAAACAGATATATACTTGTGATATATTTGCAATAACAACCAGGTTTTCATGACCCATTTCTTGTGCCACTTGATGTGTTGTATTATTAAATGTAATGTTCATATGTTTATCTAACAAAATGAAATATTATGTATTAAAAAAGATATTGATTTAATATAACAATAAAAAAATATAATGAGTATATATTAGGAAAAATAGGAAAATTTTAGTATGCACGGAATTTGAGTTACAAAATTTCCGTCGCATACTTAACATTTTCCTAGGGAATGTGAGTTGAAACATAACATTAATAAGATAAATGTAATTTTTAGTATAATTTAGTTTACTAGTTAATTAAATTCAGTTAAGGCTTTCGTATTATAAATTTTTCTTTATCTGTGAAAAAGTGCGGTGAAAAAAAATTACATCCTAGTTTTTTTATTAAATACGTAATAAGAGCACAACGCAAGTACGTAATAACTTCAGAACGTGATAAGTCTCTTAACAGATAAAGTTTGCCTTATATATATATATATATATATATATATATATATATATATATATATATATATGATCGAAATAGCTTATTAGGTCAAGGTACTCCCCACATCAAAGGTGGCACGTGGCAGATAACAGTTGAATTAAATATAAAGCCAATTTAAGCCGCGAGTTAGTTTGAACATCGCAACTATTCTTGTTTTCATTGTAAATAAGCACACTGTTTTATTAAACACTAGCTACGTCCCTCGACTACGCCCGCGTGGATTTAGGTTTTTCAAAACTACCAATTATTTTTTTGGAATAAAAAGTATCTTGCATCCGTCTCCCGAAAGCAAGCTATCTCTGTGCCGAATTTGTTTAAGATCTGTTAAATTGCTGTGAAAAGTGTGAAAAGCTAACAAACAGACAGAGGGACAGAGAGAGTTACTTTCGCATTTATAATAAAGTAAATGGTTGTTTTTTTTTGCTTTTTCTTGAATTTAACTCTTTATCGTTATTTCGATTTATTTCATAGTTTTCAACGTTCAACCATTATTGCATAGTCTGTACTTTCTTTACGACGTGAAATGTTTACAAGTCCTATAAATAACTAATAATCTATTGTTTATATGCAGCCTCTTAAATATTGACAAGACTATGTTTTAATCTTATGTTAGAAACAAACCGTATCGGGTTTTATATTTTGAAAACAAAATTCCATGCTCAGAGTCGGTACAAAATATTTTATTATTGGGCCACGTTTTGGTATTTCAGTATATTCCCATACACTATATAAAACGAATTTCCGCAGAGAAAGAGGCGTTGGTAGGCTATTATGATTCCTAATCGACTCGTACATATGAATAATAATTATGGTTTACTGAATGATAGCTCATTAAACAACAATAGGTACGCAAACATAATAGGGCAGTTATTGTACATTATGATAAAAAAACTGCGCATTTTCCTTTTCATAATGTATGCATCTTAATCTTGTTTATTTACTTTCATAAATTGTGGGCTTCTTATTTCGCAGTAAAATTGTTTTTATTGTGGTTCGATTATTGCTTACTTTTTATCTGACGCAAGAATGATGAAAAACATTAACTTATTAGGCTAATGTAACTGCGCTTTCTTCGTTATATTCAAACACGGACTGTACTTATTGGAAAATAATTCTAAAACTATTAAATACAAGCTATCTCTATGACGAATTTCGTCAAGATCGGATCCACGGTTGAGCCGTGAAAAGGTAACAAACAAACAGACAGAGGGACAGGGAGAGTTACTATCGCGTTTATAATATTAGTATAGATTGCTGTAACAGGCACGACGATTATTGTTCAATTTTTAATATTCGAACACCTTGCATGGAACTTTGCGACGTTTAGTGCGAAGGGTCGTTAAACAATCTGGTTTTTACCAGAATTTAGGTTAACGCTCGGATTCGGGGCACTATAAATAGGTTACGTACAGTTGGCGGCCATGAGCGCAAGGGTGACTATGGGTGCGTGGCCGAAGACGACACGTTATGTACATTTTTATTTTTGCGGACAACGTGTCGACTGCGTGCAATGCAACTGGCCTTTCCTTTGTGACGCATTACACATCGTTTGCTGAAACCGTAAACAAACCGTTTAGAGCAGTCTTTGACCTTTCTTTGTTTGTCTTTCAACGTAATTAATAATTTAAAAAAAAAGATTAATTGTTACATAGTATTCATATCGTAACCTCGCAATATGCATATGATCTCGTTATGTATGCACTTAAGAAATTTAATGCGCTTATTAAAAAAGGGATGTTCATGAAATAAACATCAAAAAAAAACAAGCTAATAATGTAATTAATAATTCAAGTAACTCGACTTCACAGAGTCTGTAATTAATCCACGTAGGAATGTTTTAACAATCACATTTCGTGCACAAACTGCTCAAGGTTTTTCAATAAAAAGTTAATTTATTTTATTAAACAAAAACTTTTTAAAAAGGGCTTTTATATTATTAAATAATTCATGGAGGATAATAACACCTAGGCATTAGGTGTCCGATACCAAGCTATTTCTACATGTGTATATGTATTTACTATACTAATGTTTTTTTTTAAATAATGACAAGATATAAAAACTTGCTAATTCTTCCTGTAATAAAATAAAAAGTAAAATAAATGAATTGCACTTTCTAAAAAATACTATCAATGAGTATTATGTAAATCCATACTAATATTATAAATGCTCTCGGTCACTCTGTTGGTTACCTTCTCACGACTCAACCGTTGAACCGATCTCTACCAAATTTTAGATAGCTTGCATCCTGAAGACATAGACATAAGATACTTTTCAACCCGGAAAATCAAATAGTTCCCTTAGGATTTTTAAAAACCTAAACCTCCACGCGGTCGAAGTCGCGGGCTCCAGCTAGTAATCTCTATTGAAAAGCAAGAGCGCGTGCAGCTCAGTACACTTGACAGAAGTGAAATTTGT
Source organism: Luehdorfia chinensis (assembly GCA_019845155.1). Lineage (NCBI taxonomy): Eukaryota > Metazoa > Arthropoda > Insecta > Lepidoptera > Papilionidae > Luehdorfia > Luehdorfia chinensis. Next base: position 3,076,294 of record JAHVAK010000480.1, on the reverse strand, counting down.
ATAGGTATACTGGCTGTGCCATGCGGTTTCACTCGTCGTTTAATTTAAAAGAAATCGCTCTAAGGGTCGTAGCGTGATGTTATATAGCCTATAGCCTTCCTCGATAAATAGGCTAACACAAAAAGAATTTTTCAATTCGAACCAACAGTTCGAACCTTTATAATATTAGTATAGATTAGAAATTTGATTAAAATAAAAATTAATAAATAAATAACTAATTAACTGCTCAGTATAACAAATTATTAATTAATCGATAGATATTAATTGAGAGCAACAGAATAGTTGCACGAAAATTTTGCATACAAATTCGACCTTATAATTTTACTCTCATCGCGCCCAAAGAAGCAACGGTCAAAAAATCTGTTCAGTTGGTATATTTCTTTCACTACATAATTTCGTATAAGAACTTCGTCCCCTTCATTCTTCATCCTGAACCGATTCAGATCACTATCGTAAATTGAAGCTGTGATAGAGGCACGGGAGTAATCACGATAGATCCACACCCGAAAACCAAAAATTTTGTGTGATGCACATTAGACTGTAAAACCAATAATTTGTTTTATGCTCGAATGTTGACCCCGCCTGGAATAGAACCCGAAGCGCAGTAGGCCGTTACTCTAAGCACTAGGCCACGCGGTCGTCTAGACTTGACAATGAATCAAAATATTGGTGCCTTGTCAACCGAACTTCAGAGTAAGATAAGTACGTGTCGTTGCCAGTAATTTCAAGGGTTGAACGACCTTTAATCTTGCGTCTCTCTATGTAAAACGTGTGTTATAATGACCCTTATAAACCAGTGTTATCACATCATCGGCGGTTATGAGTGATACTTCGCAAAACTTTCGTTGTTTTCTTCGAGACGACCTGCAATCGTTAATGTTGCAAGAAGCGTTGCGTTGTTACGAATATAATGTAAATGTGATGATGAAATGAACCTGAATACTCATCACCATCATTATCATTGAGAGCTAGCGTAATCACTGGGCATATGGGACTTAAAAACTGATATCTCAAGGTGACGAGCGCATTGTGGTGTCACACAGAAATTTACTGGGTACCTACAGGTGAACGTTTAGCTCGTTTCGTCACCTAATACAAAAAAAAACACAGTTTATTTATTCGGATGTTCCAGGAGGATGCTAGGATCTATTTCAATATATACGTATATATTAAGGAAAATGTTATATTCGGTTTTTTTACTTGCACGAAGATTCTTTGCCTTACGAAAAGGAAAAGATTTTTTATAAACTTTTAACAGCGGCCCGCAAATGTAACTTGTAAGGCTTCTAGTTAATTAGAGCTTTTGTTTTGAAAAATGTAAAATGTATTAGAATTACTGCAGAACGATTGTCATTTAAAAATGCGCGATGTATCATTATTCTATTCTTTTCATTGTCTAATTATTATCATTTGGAACAGATAAATTAACCCAAATAACTCATTAGGAGTTTGTTTGGTTAAACGCGCTAATCTCAGGAACTACCGGTTCGAATTGAAAAATTATTTTAGTGTTGGATAGCTCATTTATCGAGGAAGGCTATAAACTATATAACATCACGCTACGACCCTTTTAAATTAAACGGCGACGTTCGAGTTTTTGAGTTTCAAATAGGTACCTACTGATGTCGTAGATTCACTCACTTGACAAAAGCTGTGGTTAAAAAAAATGTCTGTCTGAAAAACACAGAACCTGCATAAAATTAAAAAAAATATGAATAGTAGCAGCTTGATTTATTTAGTCTTCGTTTCGTTGTATTGTTTTTTTTTTATAAAAGAGGGGGCAAACAAGCAAGCGGCTCACCTGATGGTAAGTCAAGGGTGCGTTGCCGGCCTTTGTCAAAGGAGTAGGCTCTTTTCTTGAAGGAAGTTACTCGATAATCTAAGTCCATGTCTACATGATTACGAGTTCAGATCTTTTATCGGTTATAATTACGTAATTTATAATACACACAATCTTTATTACAGCTTAGCTGTGACTATTTATAGAGACTGATTACTTTTACTTTATTATGAGCTCATAAATCGTAAATTGTTAACATCCAATTTAATCAGTGAAATCAATATCAGTAACAATAATTATATTTATAACATTTTCAATGTGTATAATATGATTCTTAAATAAAAAAGTTAAAAATATCAAACTTTTACATTTTGTCCTCAAAAAGGAATTTGTAACGTTAACAATAAAAATAGCCGGCATTTGAATAAACAATGGATGCCATTTCCCTTTGTATTGCAGTAACGACTAAATGTTTAGATTTTAAGAGGAATGTTGTTACTTCCTCGAATAAATGTTTTACGTATGTTTTTATTCTAATGTAAAAGGAATTCATTATTATTGTTATTTACAAAAACGACACCAAAATGACAGTGTTAAAAACAATTTCAAGTTTAAACCTGGATCAAAAAATTTACTTAACTCAAGTTTAAACCTGGATCAAAAAATTTTTAAAATTTACTTAACCCATGCATTCAATTTTAAGTACATATACCAGGACCGGTTATTTAAGAAAATGTTACCAGTACAAGTACTGGACCAACGTGTGTTTCAGAAAGTTGTCACTGGCCGTGAGCAAGAAAATTGCAAGAGATACTAAAGTAAAAAAAAAAAATACAATTTGAATGTAGAACGCGTACTAACTATCTACTATCTTCAGTATTGTTGTTAGAATCATTTTATGTGTTTATCTTAACAACGTGCATTCAAAATATTAGCAAAAGAATGGTTGTAATGTTTACTTCAGTGAATATGTAGGTACGTACCGCTCACTATAGGCAGCGAAATGCGTGACACACTGTAATGTAATTGTGTCGAAAGGACGTAATATTTACAGCAGTGCATGTAACTTTGGTTATTTTAACTTAATTACTCCGAGATGTTATTTTTCGACGATTGGTTCGAAAGGCATCGAAAGACGTTAAACTTTTGTTTACGCTTTAAGCCAAAGCTCCACGTCAAACTATAATTGATTATAAAAAAATTGTGATCGCGTTAAATAAATTAAAAAACGAAGTATTGATTATGTAAAATATATAGAATTTCGCATTGCGTAGATGATACTGAACATCGCGAGCGTATTTGAAGACACCGGGTATTTTGGCCGGTGTTGCAATTCGCAATGCAACGCTTATGAGGCAAGAGGCGGTCGCCATGCACGTGCTCCGATGGGAAGTTTCTACTGCGGTAGTGCGTCACAGTAGGACACACTCCCGCACTCCCCTATATACCTATATCGACCGACGCATAACTTAAAACCAGAGTACAGTACCTTGTCAAGAGTCCTTCAAAGTCGCGCGCGATGCGTACGTAGTATTGTGAGTGTTAACGTAGACGTAGACAAGCGGTACGCGTGACGCTCCAAAATTGACTGACGCTTGCCCGTCGTGCAGACGTATTTATGCGCGCGCACAACCCCGCGCGTGCGCGGTATGGGAGTGGCGGGGACCCATTCGGCTTCATTCACAGCACTTACTGCAGCGCCAACGTCACCCCACATCCCACGGCCCATTATCCCTATTAGCCCAAACAGTGTTGAGTTCCCCTTCGCTGAACAAGTCAAGGCGCGTCCCCTTGTTGCGGAATTACGAAACCCGAACGGTCAGAGGAGCTTAGTGCCATGGTACCAAGTGGTACTGTTAGAAAGAAAGTTCTGCGAATACATATGAAAATACTAAAATTGCTATCTGCCAGCTGCATGGATGCCAAACATGCACCAATATAAAGCCAGTTCAGACCTAAATTGACCGGCCGTAACAGTGGTGCCAGAAATGAGATATAATAAGGATTTACGATTAGTACTCACGCCTATTCCCTGTAGGGAGTTAATTAAGATGTTATCTTTGTGGGAAAAATATTTATTAAAGGTATGGTAACACTTCGATTATCCGAACAATCGGTACCTAAACGATAACGCGCGACTGAAAGTCATTATCAAGACGTAAATAATGTTAGAGAAACTGTAAGCATTCTCAAAGACCATTGCCATGACCGCCAGGCAGGACACCAAATCCAGTACAATGAAGTCAGTGATCTGGCTGCTCGTCGACGCATTACCTTTTTGCCCCTCTTTGACGCTCTAGATCTTCACATATTTAATTAAGCAGTGAATATACTTAATTATTTTAACTTTTGTATTGATTCCGTTGTTAATACTACCGTCTAAAGAAAGTCCTGAATACATTTTTTATATTTGTTCGTATAAGCGTTTTTCGAATAGTAGTATAATTAAAATAAAACGCAAATCTTACGTGTGACAAATTTTTTCTTTCAATACATTGCGATCATGTGTCTGTAATTATACACAATAGAAATATTCACCATAGTGTCGAGATTACTATTTAACCAAAGATTTCTGAGCATTACAGTAGCGAATCTTCAAGGCCCATAAAGGATGAATAAGTAATGAAAAGAATCAGCAACCTGAAGTGGCAAGGGGCCAGACATATAATTACAAAATAGCCAACGCCTTTCTTAAAGGCCGGCAACGCAACCGCTATTTCTCTGGTATTGCTGATGAGCATGAGGTTATTCAGGCCGCGGTGATTCCATTACGATCAGGTGGGCCGCTTGCTCGTTTGTCCCCTTCTAAAAAAAATTCACTTGTCATTTAAATTTTGTTATCAAATGGTATTTGTTTTGATCTTGAATTTAACAAAAAGATTCTTTGCGGTGGATTGTTTAATCTTTTTTTTTATTGGTTAAAGTGATGAAACGAGCAAAACAATCATCTAATGGTAAGTGTAACGTCTGCCCATAACAGTTGCTGTGTCACCCAGAAAATTTCTGTGTGACATCACACTGTGTCCATCACCTGAGACGTAAGTTCTTAAGTCTCATATGCCCAGTGATTACGCCAGCTCACAGTGCCCCTCAAACCGAAACACAGTAACGTTTGCACACTACTGCTTCACGGAAGAATAACTGGCCCTGGGGTGGTACTTACCTAGACGGATTCCTGCATAGGAATCCTACCACCACTAAAAATCATTTTATTAAAATTAACCAACCAATCGGCCAGTTGTTCTGGAATCACTGGGCATATGAGACTAAAAAATCATTTTATTATAATTATTAAAATTAACCAACCAATCGGCCAGTTGTTCTGCAATCACTGGGCAAATGAGACTTAAGAGCTGATGTCTCAGGGTGACGAACGTAGATTGGTGCCACACAGAAATGTTATGGGTGACAGCATTTGTTATGGGCAAAGGTTGCACTTGCCATCTAGTGCACGTTTTTGTCGTCTCGCCACTTCATCCCATAAAAACAAAGAAAAAAAGAATAGTGTATATAGGATTGCGTGGAAGCGAGTCAGCGTTGGTATTTGCCATTATTTACAAACTGCAATCAATTTCCTCTTATATATGGTCATTTTATTAATTTTGGGGAATAGGTGGTCAAGCAATCCAAATATCAAACTTCCTCTTGAAGCTGTCAATTAAAATTAAATTCGCACGATGCAATTATGTAAAGCAAAGTCCCAATTTGTCCACATAGAGTCAAAGAACGCAGTTTTTTTCAGTAGAAAAATAATATATCCAAATGAAAACTGGTTTTAGAAAAGTTCGAAACATACTTAACAGAAAGATAACCTACTTATAGATAACCTTTAGTTTTTTTGTTGTATAAAGGTCAAGGTCTTATTATTCCATGTTTATTGTATTGATCAGTAAAAAAATGTTTTTCCAAGTAATAATATACATACGAACCTACGTCATCGCGATTCAAAGGCCACGCGGCACAGTCAAATTTAACTTCATCATCATCATCATTTCAGACTATCACAAGTCCACTGCTGAACATAGGCCTTCCCCATATACAGCCACAAAAGTATGTAGCTCTTATTTTGGAGGAAGTTTGCCATAGTTGCCACGCTTGACAAGCGGGATGGCAAACGAAGTTGATTTATTCAGATGTTCCAGGAAGATGCTGCTGCCTATCTACTGGTTTTCATTTTCCCTCTGTCGACTTTTTCGACAACCACGGGTTGAGATGGGGTGGTAGATTATCTTAGACCGCCAATACACGGCAAATCAAGATCCTATTTCAGCTTATATCTCAACAAAACCTCTTTTTTTTAAATAAAACTACTTTTTACTTTTTATTCATCGCGTTTAATTTACAACTATTTATAACCCTAATAAATAAAATTAAATCAAAAAACAAGCATACTACTGCAAGGCTTCAAGACACAGTAAGCTCTTTCTGCGTAGATCGGACTAAAAATAATAATTAAAAGCTGAAGGTACTCCGGGTTAACTATGACATCAGGATAACTGTCACCTCAGCAATCACTAACACCATTTCATCCCGCGCTTGTTCTAGAAGGTGAACGGATGAATTGACCAAGTTATGAAATTGATTCTTTTGAGCTCGGGATGTCTCGCTTTCATTGCCATCACTGTAAAGCGTTGAAACCTTGGCATTGGATACATACGGAAGGCTTGTTTTAACAATTGACTGCTGCTACGTTGTAATGGTTATGATAAAATACATACATACATACAGTCACGCCTCTTTCCCATAGGGGTAGGCAGAGACCACTTCTTTCCACTTGCTACGATCCTGACTATGATAACGATGATGATAATGGTTCAAAAGTTTACGAATGTAAGAATAAACAAAAAACAGACAAACAAATCAAACTTGTAAACATAATTAATCGACACGACAATGTATCAAAATGTTTCACTAAAATGTTGTCAAGTAATGTCGATATAATAAAACTTAATGCGTATGTCAACTAGAGTTGACAGCCGTCCTATTTTCCCTGGACATGTCCTGTTTTTGGATGATTTTAAATAGCGTCCTGGGATTTGTAATTCAATCTGTACTGCTACGAGAAGTATTCAAGGATACTAATATTTTGACACTTTATTCGTTGTATATATATGAAAATATAATGTACCTTCGTACGTGAATTTATTTAATAAAAAAGTGACTGTATCCTGTAGAATGGGCCGAGAGGAAACGCTATAGGTACCTGTCTTTGGGTTGGCCAAAACTAGAAAATCTTTTCTTAGTTTTAATCATTAAACTTTATAACAAAATTGCTAAAAGTGTGACTCAAAAATCTGATAAAGAATTCAATAAACTTGTCAAGAAGACATTATTAGAAAAAGCGTATTATAAAATAAATAAATACATAAATACATAGAGGACAGAGATGTGTGGAAATAACTCGTACTCTATATTAAATGCATGACACTATGTTATACGGCATTGAAAAAAAAGAAAGACTTCTCGGTCTTATTTTTTAACCGGTGTAGATTTTGACATTCATAGGAGCTTTATACAAGCCTAAACGGAGTAAAGAAAATTTGACTTTGACTTCATCAGAAATTTAATGATTCAATCATTAAATTTCTGATTTATTTGAGGACACTTTCATGAAAATTATAATTGCTAGAGGTGGAGTCAGACACTGTTTTCAGTCAGTGCTTCAGTCAGTAGGTGAAACAGCATTTGCTATGGGCAGTTGCACTTAAAGTTAGGTGAACGTTTTGCTCGTTTCTTCATCCAGTCCAGTCCAGTCTCTTTATCCAGTTAAATTCCTGGTAGTAATAATATTATAATTACTCTATTTTGTTTGCACATCACGAAGGAACAATTACTGATGTAATTGTTTCGCACAGATTGTTAATAGAATCGCATCTTTTTTTTAGTGGAAAATAGACGAGACGAGTAAAACGTTCACCTGATGGTAAGTGCAACGTTTGCCCATAACAAATGCTGCGTCACCTAGAACATTTGTGTGTGACACCACACTGCGCTCGAGACCCTGAGATATCAGTTCTTAAGTCTCATATGCCCAGTGATTACGCTAGCTCTCAGTGCCCTTCAGACCGAAACACAGTTATGTTTGCACACTACTGCTTCGCGGCAGAATAACTGGCCCCGGGGTGGTACCTACCTAAACGGATTCCTGCATAGGAATCCTACCAGCAGTAAATTTACAATTTGTGTTAAAATGGGTTTCATTTCAATAACATTACGGTGGGTCTCAATGTTAAGTCCATAATCCGAGATAGTATTCTGCATAACTTAAATTGACTTTGTGTTCATTAGAGGTAGACTTTCGACGACAGATTGGATTGAAACCGACTGTTAGTCGTTTATATATAAGTTTGAGGAGATAGGGAACGATATATTTAAGAGCTTTTTTTAGTTCATCGTAATTATTATCACATCCCGTCCTCCGCTGAACATAGACCGCCTTACAGATTACCACAAAACACGGTCCTGCGCACCATCGACTTCTGCAAAACCGTGCAGGTCGCTCCATCTAGTGAGGGTCACCCTCGACCAACGAAGTGCGTTTAGCAGACATAAATTTTACATGCACAATGCAACCAGACCCGAAACCAACGATGGTTCCGGCTGGTATTCGATCGATCAGAAGGTTAAGCGGTCTTGGTCGTCGTAGCCCCAAAAAATTAATGATGGTTAGACATAATGCTATCGACAGGTGGGGGAATGACCTATTATAGTCCACTGTTGAATACAGGCCTCTCCCATAGACTGCCACAAACAGGTCGTCGATCCATTTTGTAAAAGTCGCCCCACACTGCGTTTGCCGGCACGAGGTTGCCACTCCACCGTTCCTCCCCAACGGTTTCGGTTCCACGAACTATATGGCCGGCCCATTGCCAATTCAGCTCCTTCAGCTAATCCTTAGGGCTTTGTCGGTTACTCTAGTTCTGCTGCGGATATCATCATTACGGATTTTATCCCGCTGTATAAGTATTTTTAAATACTGCGAAAATGATTAAAAAAAACTGTTTAAAAGACAAAGTGATAAAGATAATTTATCTGTAAAACATTTATAATGCATGTAAAAAGTACCGTGTACATTTATGAAACGAGCACGCTGGTGTATTTGAAATACATAAACTCCCACATTTTCTTAGCGTAGAATTACAAAGCGTTTGTATGCTTTGTAATTGTTGTTTAAGACAAAAAATTAAAGAAAAGTTAATAATCATAGTTGCAGAATAAATAACCACCTTCTCTTATTTTAATTAATAATTTTTAACAATTAATAATTTAATGTTAATCACAACTTATAATTTTTCAATAGGAACATGTTATGAATTTAGGATTCTAGGGTAGCATACTAGACGCGAAACCGTGCAGGTCGTTTTCCGGTACTCCCAGACACCCAGAACATTTCTGATTGATGGCAGAATAACTGTTGCATAGTTTTAAGATTAGTATCGTTTAGTTAAGAAACAAATTGTTTACATCTAACCTTTAATTAAATAATAATAGATAAGCTTGACCAAGTCGTGGATCCTATAACACGTCATTTGCGGTTCACGATACTTCGTCTAGGGTTACATTAACAGGTGTGTTTTGCTTGTTAAACATCAGTTCCATACTTGTTTAGTTTACTATCATACATATATAGAGTCACGCCTCTTTCCCATTGGGATAGGCAGTGACCACACATCTTTCCAATTGCTTCGATCTTGACACACATATTTCGCTTCTTCTACTTTCATTTGCGTTGTCATACCAGCTCGTCGGTTGCGGGTACTTTTCACGTGGCCTTTCCTTAAAACGACTTCGATCTGATCGTGATACGTTCGCCTACGTCGACCTTTACCAGCTTGACCAGTCACACTCCTCCCTCCACCTGTTTATGTTTATAGTTAACGTTCTCCCTACAAGGCGGACCTGTTCCGAATTGTTTCAACGTTCAGTTGTTCTTTCTTAGTAACGCAGAAGACTGCATGAGGTGTCAAAAAGTTTCATTATTTGAAATAAAAGGTGTGTAAAAGCAGGTACAACATATTGTAACCCCGTGGTATTCCAAAATTAGGAATATTTATTAAATATTATGAAGCAACCTGCACAAAAATGTTCGGGCAACTTTTATTTCATATCCTTTTATTCGACAACTGCTTAACCTAGTAGTTGGAGTCATCATCATCATAATTTCAGTCTATAACTTGCCCACTGCAAAAATAGGCCTCCACCATAGATTTCCACAAAAGTTTGTAGCTACCGTTTTAGGGGGGGGGGGGGGGGCGTTGCCCGGCAGGCTGGCTGGTAACCGCAGTTTATTTTTTATTCAAATAGTCCAGGAAGATGTTGCAGCCCATATCCTGGTTTTAATTTTCGTTCTACTTTTATAACAGCCACCGCCACCACCGCCACCACCGCCACCTTACGGCCAAGGGTAACTGACTTCTAACGCACGGGTCCTGGGCTCGCATCCCAGCCGGAGCCAAATTGTTTCCAAAAACACAAATGATATTTTTTCGGGTTTGGTCGCGTTAAATCGGGCGCGGATATGTTAAGACGAATAAATGCTTCTGTGTTTTTACACTTGTGGCACTAAAATATATACTGCGGAGTTGATAGCTTCCATGCTTACATGCTTACAGTTTACTTATATACATATGAACATGCTTTGGTTTTCCTTGACATATTCTTTGTAATTTCATATTTTTTTATTATAACGTATGTGAATTAAACCAGATCGGCCCGCTGACGGTAAACTTAACGATCGCTTGGCTCAGTGATACTGACCACTGTGTTCAGACTCCCGGGCGGGAGTTCCTTTCCTACCAAATCCTTTTTAATTACTCTCCGCAAAACCAGTGGTTGCCGTGCCGTTAGCCGCATGGCTAAAGGCAAGCCTACTCCTTTGCGTGGAAAACATCTTCCCTAGATCCTTGTGGGAACGAAATATAAAGCAAGAATTTTGACTCGTACCAAAATGGCGGCTTTGTGGATCACCACCCGTTACGTCTCGTTTCCCGTGAGGGTGAAAAGTGGACTACGGATGGGGTCTCAATAATATTACCTAACCCAATGGAAAAGAGGCGTGAATGTATGTATGAATATATGATTTATTTATTTAAAAACTTAATTGATAACCTTAAAATAAAGGTAACAATGGGCGGACTTAATGCCTATGGGCATTCTCTGCCATTCAACCCATGGCGTGGTGAAAAATCGGTGGCAGGTGTATTATTTAATAAATAAGAAATAAAAGTTAAATGAAGTAAATGAATAATATTAATACATACACATCAATATTTACTTATACACATACATATATATTTATTTATATATATATATATATATATATATACATACATCCATACGCTTTTACATACAATACACCTAAAATACATATAATGGGAGTTGTGTTTGTGCTAATAAAGCACAACAATAAATCCTATGCAGGTGACATCCCACACTACGTTTACCTAAACGCGGCCATTACGTTAGGCATGTAGCGACATCTATGTAACATCTATCTAACGGCCACTTTATGGAATTTGCTGAGCTCTGCGGTTTTTTGCACCGATACGATTACGAGACCTTCAAGAAAGAATAACTGGCTCTGGGGTGGTACCTACCTAGACGGATTCCTGCATAGGAATCCTACCACCAGTACTACCACAGTACTCATTTGTCAAAGGCCGGTAAGCACCCGCAATTTCTCTGGGTTTGTAGATGCTCATGGGAGGCGGTTATCACTTACGAGTGCCATCAGGTAAGTCCCCTTTTCTTTAAAAAAAACAATTGTGAGGACACTTGTATGCAAGAGAAAGAAATAGAAATGTTTCGAGGACATTCGAACTCCGACAACCTGCACTAAAGAAGCGCGCCGCGATTCTTGACCTTAGAGGCCCTGTGCAGTGAGACGAGCAGACTTCTACACTTACTTAGGGTATCAAGCATAAGGCTTGCTCAACGCAGCGTTAACGTATTAGGGTTCCGCAGTAATGTTAAAATGTGGTCATTAAACATACGAGTCACCTTGAATTATTCTGTACGTAACCAATAGCACTTGACTGACTTTATACGCGAGTAAGAAAAAAACGATGTTTACAAAGTAATTTGAAGCGGTTGCCGCTACAATTTCCACGGTCACATATTGCAGCTAATTGATTCGTGCTCAGCTTGTTATAACATAAGTTTCAAGAAGAAAAACTAACAAACAACATTGAATAGGATAAGAAGTATGCAAAGTAACCCGGTTACAAAATGTAGTCATAAAAACTTATCAGTAAATAACATCATTATTTTGTAACCAATGCCAATGTCCGAGGAAATTTAGTCAGTATTAGAATCGTAGCCCTCGTACACTAATAAAAGAGTTGTTTGTTTCTAAACTTTTATCAGCAAAATAAACAGTATCTGGTGGTAGGATTGGGCATATCAGAATTAAGAACTGATATCTCAGTATGACGGGCACTGTGTAATGCCACACAAAAAAATTCTGGGTGACACAGCATTTGTCATGGGCGGGAGTTGCACAAAACATCAGGTGAACGGTTTGCCTTCCCCGTCACGCAACCCAATTAAAAAAAAAGTAATTTGAAATGTTACCAGTATGAAAATATTTTTAATTTTCGACTCCTCGGTTAATTTGACATTTCCATAATGGTCCTTTCACAGAGCGGTCGTTAAAACAAATTACTGTAGCCAGGATAAATGAAGATATTCTTTAGTTATAATCATTATGATAGCCCATAACAGTTTCACTGCTCGATTTACGTATAATTTGAACAAATTCCATTGGTTTTGTTTAAAGACTTACGCCTAATGAAGTTTCCGAAATTCAATAATATAGGAAACGTAGAATAAGAGTAAACGGAATACATAAACGTTTGTTTGTGAATATATCTAAAACTAATCGATTAACTGAGACGAATGGGCGCCATGTATGCATCATACTTGTGAACAGGTCCTGTTGGTGGAAGCTGGTCTGCTCGAGTTGTTATGCATTTATTCATTTGTTATTGAATGTTGTCTGACATTTTGTCATGAAGCGTGCTTTGGTTTTCTATAAGACTGTTCTTTGTAAATTTATTTATAATGTACATTTGCCCAAAATTAAAAAAATAACAGAAAAGAGAATTCCTACGGTGTTTCTTTCGCTTGTTTCTTCGCCGCCAGAGGAACCTCATTTAGAAACGGTGGTAGATTATAAAAAAAATGACTTTCGACAAACGAAATTTATTTTTCTTTCGTTGAAGAATTAATAAAAAAACTTGGCAGCATTTCCTTAAATAATTATAGTTTTAAAAACGAAAAAGCACGCACTCATTGCTGTATTGGCCGATCATCCTGGTGAGCATACTGGATCGTAGTCATTATGTTATTGTATTGTCGTCAATTCATAATACGTGTGGGAAAATCAAATTTTTGGACGTCTGGAGGTGGGTGAAAATTGGAAGATTCCATTACATTCATACAATAATTCATTCATACAGGTCAAGCTAATAAAAGCGTGTTAATATACGGTGTTCATATATAAGACGCGATATGAATTCAAAGTAGTAGTGAAAAAATGGTAGTGAAGACACCAATGGGCTAAAATGACCAATTTCGTATTTAAGTTTCTGCTGCAGCCATAAGTTGTGTTTGATGTTCACGAGCGATAATTTGTTCTCGTTGGGTTACATACACAAGATCACGACTGTATCCCATAAGGGGTAGTCAGTGACTGGGCACTTACTGCAAAAGCAGATGACTGTCACAATCCACGTTGCACCAAAACAATATAATGCACTTGGTGTGATAGATGGTGAGCCCATGGCCACCATGCGCTGTTGGGTGCACAGTGCAGTTGTATTCGTTGGGTTACAATAAATCTATACGTAGTTTACTTATCAACATAACCAATACAAGTGTATGAAACTTAGTTACTGGTGGTAGGACTCTTATGTAGGATATTCGTCTAGGTAGGTACTACCGCAGTGCCATCAGCTGATAGGTGCAATATGTGACCCTTTCATAAATGAGAGGAGACCTGTGCTCAGCAGTGGCATCTTTACATACTGTTAATTTACTTTATTTAACAAAGCTCCATTATAGAGTATGGGAGAATAAACATCTCCCTGCTAAAACCAAAATACTTGTATACCAAGCGTGCGTTCTCGTAAGGAGCGTCATTCACATGCGCTGACTGTTTTTTTTTATTGGACAAAGTGACGAAAGAAGTAAAATTTCACCTGATGGTAAGTGCAACGTCTGCCCATAAGGAACGCTGTGTCACGCAGAACATTTCTGTGTGACACCACACTGCGCCCGTCACTCTGAGACATCAGTTCTTTAGTCTCATATGCCCAGTGATTACCCTAGCCCACAGTGCACCTCAAACCGAAGCACAGTAATGTTTGCACACTACTACTTCACGGCAGAATAACTGGCCCTGGGGTGGTGCCTACCTAGATGGATTCCTGCATAGAAATTCTACCACCAGTAAAATGTACCATCTTCTGCAAATGAATGTATCTTTATCTTAAGGCATTTCATAGAATGACGTAGCGGCTTTAGGGAATCTACCACCCCATCTCATCCCGTGGTTGTCGTAAAAGTCGATAGAGGGAAAATGAAAACCAGGGGATGGACAGCAGCATCTTCTTGGAACTTCTGAATAAACAAACTGCGGTTGCCAACCCGCCTGCCAAGCTCGGCAACTATGGCAAAATCCTCCCAAATGAGAGCTGCAAACTTACGGGTTTTGTGGCTATCTATTGGGGTGGTCTATGTTCAGCAGTAGACTAGTGATAGGCTGAAATGATGATGATGATAAATGAGGTATAGGGAGACCTTTGCTGCGCTATAAGGACTGCCGCAAGCGAGACATGACCTCATTTAAAATCGCGCACGATAACTGGGACTAAGTTGCTCATGATAGAGATCGGTGGAGGCAGTGCATGTCTGAAGGTTGTACTATCCATGACGACGCATGGCTCCAGAACCTTGTGGAAAAAGAGTTAAATGTCAATTCCAATCGGTCACCGCCACCCAGCGCTTTACACCACTGCGCTTTTCCTGGGCGTGTGTGCCGTTCACGCATAGTCTTTGCAAAAGAAATCATTCATCGAAAGGTGTGCAGGCCTGACTAAATTTCAAATATCGATATAGACTTTACTTTCAACGTCGGTCAAGACAGCAAAGCCAATAAAATGACATTATCAATGAAAAATTTCTATGATTAAAATTCAACACGTTTAACGTGTCTTAAGGTTTAACTTGGTTTGAACAAACTGGCATGGTTGGTTGACTCTATAGTGGTGGCGTAAGCAGATCTGAGACCAATTCTCGACGTCGTGCGACTCCAGTCGACTGACGAAAATTACAGGGAAACCTTATGGCTTCCGACAGGTGGAAGAATTACGGAATACGTCATTCATCCCGTGGCTATCGTAAATACCATCTCGAACATGCCAGACCGAAAAACACGGACTGGTGACGGGCGGCGTCTAAGGTACGAAGCCTCTGTTACTGGGATCACCAGTCCGTCTGCCAAGCGTGGTGATTACGGCACATCCTCTCTTCTTTGGAGATCCCTAAGTCTGTGCTGTGGAATATTAACAGGCTGGTGAAGATACTTCATGATATAAGATTTAAAATCAAAATCATATTCGATACATAGACAGTTTTCCTTCTGTATTGGAAAGCCTCCTCTGATTGTAACACGAGTTCATACAATCATGCCTTTCCCGTATACGGGGTAGGTATCTGTGTATGTATCAGGATATGGATCCGTATCCCACTTTTCGCCCCCGCAGTAAATGAGTCTTGACGGATATCGAACCACGTCGCCGCCATTTTGGTACAATTTAAAATAAAGTTAAAGTTGACCCATGAGTTACTAGCCATCGGCATAGCAACCACTGGCTTAGCGGAGAGAAAGTGAAAAGGATTAGGCAGGAAATGGGCTTGGGGTAGGGAATGGAAAGTTGGGAAAGGAACTCTGTGGTGAAGGATAGTACTATCTCGGAAGGAGCAGGAAGAGTCAGCAGTAGCTAGGGAGGCTGGGTCGCTTAACTCCACCGTATTTGCCGGACAAGGTAACTAGGTCAAGTATACCTGGCATAAGAGAAGTTCAGAGACAAAAAGCACGCCATGCAACTCCAATGCTGCTGACAACCCGTCAGCCTTCATAGAAAGCCGTCATAGAAATATTTTTTATTTCTCTGACATTAGTCGTCTCTTCTTTAGCTTGGGAATGTTACCTCTCTTCGAAATACTACCACCAGAAAATTTAGAATAAAAATAAATAATGCAAGATAGATGTAACTGTTACGAAATGAGACGGTACAGAATTGTCGACACACTTCATCGTCTCATACCTGCGATATTTTCCGCTGAATAATTTACGACACTAAGACACCGAATGGTGGCCGAGTTCTATTGTTTATAACATTTGCCCGTGACTTCGTTGCCGTTGTATTCAGTATTAAGCAAAATCTAGAACATTTTTCGACTTTTTGGTGTAACACTGGCTACGGCTAGCACAGTAGCTATCAATACTTATATTGTAAATGCGAAAGTAAGTCTCTCTATCCACCTTTCTGTTTGTTACTTTTTCATGGCTCAATCGTTTAACCGATCTTGACGAAGATGAACATAAGATATTTATTTCAAGAAATCTATGAGTTCTCACAGAATTTAAAAAAAAAAACTAAATTTTATATAATCTATATAAATCTCGGCACATTACACGCAAGTATTTTTAGTACTTTTAATTTACTAGGGGTCTCCCTGTGGTCGAAATTCGACCGTAATTTATATTTTTTATTTTAAGTTTGAACGTTACTGATGTTTTAGTAATTATTTGTTGGCAACATTTTAAAATTCATTGTCAACTCTGTTTTCTACTCTGTGCGACTATTTGACTATATTTGACCATAGACTTTTAAGGGTTTAGGCATTGCCATTAGGAACCCAAACAAACGAGAGACTTTATGTTTGACATTGTTATTATGAACGTAAATAATGTTTTATTTTATTCAATTTAATGTATTTGTGACTCATATTATATATAAATTTTAGATTTCTCGCTTTTTCTACATACAAACTTTTACTGTGCCAGATCTCACACCCCTTCGTGGGCGCAATATGCTTATAAAGGGATACAAACTTTTCTCTTCACGTATTAATATTTATACATCTTTTCTAACGAACAGGTTGAAAAGAAACGTTTATTTTATATATTTGTAATAATATAACGATTATGTTTATTTATTTACTTAAACTTTATTTGCACAAAAAGACGGACTTAATGCCTAGAGGCATTAAGTTAGGTTATGTTCTTCGAATAAGCTACGTACAAATTTGTATTGATTTAATGATTCATTAAGTCACCTCGTACGATATTCTCAGGGACGAGGTGGGTGATGGAGTCGCTTTGTAAGCTACAGATAATTATAGTTACTATAATCTAGATTCACGTATAGTAGTAGGATTGCTATGTACGAATCTGAGTAGGTAGGTATCACTGCATTGTCAGTTAAACTACCTTCAAGCAGTAGTGTGCAAACATTACAGTGTTTCGGTTCGAAGGGCACTGAGAGCTAGCGTAATCACTGGACTTAAGAACTGAAGTCTCTGGGTGACAAGCGCAGTGTGGTGTCAGGCAGAAATGTTTTGGATTACACAGCATTTGTTATGGGTAGACGTTGCACTTACCATCATGTGAACGTTTTGCTCGTTTCGTCACATTATTAAATAAATAAAAAAAAGTCAGGTGAGCAAACGCTGTTTCGGTATAAAGCGCTGCAGGGAATACAACTCTGTACTTAAAGAGCAATGCTTCATGGAGAACCTCCCAAATGCAGAACTTTCCAATAATTTCTTCTTCTTTCTTTATTTCTGGATCACACCGGGTTTTATTATGAGCTTATTTATTACTTGCCCGTTGCGGCATTTACTTCCATTAAAAAGAACATCCCTTGATATCGTAACAGTGGTCTGTTTCCGTTACGATATCAAAGGATGTTTATAATGACTTCTGATATTTACGCGAATATTAATCGTTTATTGTAATTTCAAACTATATATAGACCGACGTTTCTAGCGCTTTACAGAACATTTCTGCAGAATATGCAGAATTACTAATTGCCTCGTCGTCGTCGTTACAGCCTATCAAAAGTCCACTGCTGAACATAGGCCTCCCCTATAGACAGTCACAAAAGTTTGTAGCTCTCATATTGGAGGTATTTTGCCATAGTTGCCTCGCTTGGCAAGCTGGTTGGCAACCGCAGTTTATTTATTCAGATGTTCCTCGAAGATGCTGCTGCCCATCCCCTGGTTTTAATTTTCCTCTGTCGCCTTTTACGACACCCACGGAATGGGATGGGGTGGTATATTCTCTTAGGCCGCTACCACACGACGGTCTTAGGCCGCTCCACATTGCTTATCATCTGGCTATCTATTGTGGAAGGATCAATACTACAAGCAAGTATGGTGTGGCGATGGGCTCCTCGGTAGCTCCCATTGTTGCCGACATGTTCATGGCAGACTTCGATTAGAAAGCCTTCCTTACTTCTCCTGTAAATCTAAAATTCTACAATAATTAATAAAGGTATGTAAATTACACTTTCACAATTTTATCGTCTGTTAAAATAATTGCATTTTTGACCGCCTTAACTCCATTAATTCTAAAATATAGTTCACAATGGAGTTAGAGAAAAATAACTCTATATCTTATCATGATGTTTTAATAATTAGGAATCCTAATAACACCTTGAGTCACACTGTATATAGAAAAAAGACCGATTCTAAAAAGTATTTAAACGGTGACTTTCACCACCATCCATCACAGTTAGCTACCGTGTAAAAATCTTTGTTTCAGAGAGCACACGCAAATCTGTAACAGGAAACAAGTTGTGGACGACAACAAGCTTCGGGTTTTGCGCCTATGTCGCAGTGACCGAGTGAAACCGGCCACGTTCGAGCGTGTAGGGTACCTGCTGTTCTACCTTATGTTAGACGAGTCACGCACAAGATTGGCTATATCTTGAATCGGGCTTCCATAAAAACATTTTTCAAGCCGCCGAAAAAGATAAATCAGTTTTTACTATCCGTCAAGTGTAACATCCCTCTATAAAATGCAGGAAGAGAAGATCTCTTACATAGGGCAAACAACAAGATCAATGAAAACCCGCGTCAAAGAACATATAGCTGATGTGAAGCATCGTCGCTCTAGGAAGTCTTCAGTCTGTGACCATGTTCTGAATCATCCCAACCATTACATCAGATTTGATAAACCCCAAATACTTGCAAAACAACACGTATTCCTACCAAAGACGATTCGCCAGTCTATTAAAATAAAAAAAAACATCCTAATTTCAATAGAGAAGATGGTTGGGTACTACCATCGGCATGGGATCCTATAATTAATAAAATTAAACTGCAAGACAATGTTTATTAAAAGTGGAGCGTACGCGATGCGTCACGATCTAGCGTGCACCATACAATAGTGCAAGGGCAAAAACAACACATACGTAAAGCAGCGAGACTAACTGCATGCTTATACTTCATAGTTATCGATAACAATGACATATTAACAGCTAACACGTTCTTTACATTTTTCTTTTGTTTACGATGCTCCACACTAGGATTTCACCTGTATTATGTTCGCATTAAAGACATAAATTTTCCATGCACAATGCAACCAGACCCGAAACCAACGATGGTTCCGGCTTGGATTCGATCGATCAGAAAGTTACGCGATCTTGGTCGTCGTAGCCCCAAAAAAAAATTAGTGATTGTTTGATATAATGCTATCGACGGTGGGGGAATGACTATATCAATACATACTAGACGGAAAATACGCAGACCTGTTGCGGACAGAAGCATCTAAGGTATGAGGAGTCTGGTACTGCAACCACCAATCCTTCTGCCAAGTGTGCTGATTACTTTTTTTTAAGAGGCCTGCATAAACAGACTGATGAAGATAATACTACCTGAACCTTCCAAACCTTACCTTAACTAAAACAGTCAAGTTATTGACTGTTAGTTTTAACCTATTTTGTTGGAAGTAAGAGTTAATAAATGTTTTACTGCAGCGCTGCAGAAAGGTACACTACGCCGAACTTCTCCAATGCGGGTTGGCGGAATTCGCATGTCGTTGAAATGTTCATTTATTTCCTTAACAAGTAGTTGTCCTCACAATGTTTTCCAGCAAATGGTAAATCAGAATCTAAAATTACAATGAACAATTTTAGTCGTGCCGGCACCGGCAATGAAACACTTGCGTACATAAACTTATATTTAATCGTAAATCTAAAAGCATATTGCTGTATCTTCATCATCATCATGTCAGCCTATCATTTGTCCACTGCTAAACTTAGGCCTCCCCCATAGATAGCCACCTAAGTTTGTAACTCTCATTTTCGGGGCTTTGCCATAGCTGCCACGCTTGGTTGGCGAGTTGGCAACCGCAGTTTATTTATTCAGATGTTCCAGGAAGATGCTGCTTCCCATCTAGTAGTTTTCATTTGGCCTCTGTCGACTTTTACGACTAGATGGGGTGGTATATTCAATAGTTGTTTTGTTAAGTTTACGACACGACGTTTTTCGAGAAATTTTCTGCCACGCAAGGCCGGTTTTTCCGGACCTGTACGACTTAGGGACCTTGAAGAACGGAGCCAATTCATTTCTTAAAGGACGGCAACGCACCCGTAATTTCTCTGGTATTGCGGATGCTCATCAGCGACAATGATCAATTACCACCAGGTGAGCCGTTTGCACGCGTTCCTCCCATTCTATACAAAAAAATCATCATCATCATACAAAAAAGAAACAACACTACTTACTAACTAAATCATGCCGATTTATTGACGATTTGCTGTGTTCGTCGTTTCAGCTTATCACAAGTCAACACACAAGGGTTGGCAACCGCAATTTATTTATTCAGATGTTCCAGGAATATGCTGCTCCCCATCTCCTGGATTTAATTTCCCTCTGTCGACTTTTACGACACCCACGGGATGGGATGGGGTGGTAGATTCTCTTAGGCCGCTACCACACAAAAGTTCAAAGTAGTCAAATAGACTATAAGAAGGAACTCCAAACCAAAATGAGAACAACAAAACATAAATAAGAAATAAACTTTTTCAGTTACATGGTTGTATTGTACAATTACTGATGATTCCCAAAAGCTAGCGAATAATACTCGTAATGGCATCAAGGCTTATTTAGAATACTAAGTACTAAATTTATAGAGAATAGTATTCAAATGTACTTGTATCGTATACTATATTATAATTATTTTGGGGTACTGCTAAAAATGCAGAACCATAATTAAAACAATTTTATTTTATGGGTAATGGAAAAACAACATGACCAATTTTTTTTTTTAAACTTTTCTCGAACCGTGACAAAATTATTTCTTGATTACCTTCGAATGCACCTTACGGTATTTTCCCGCGCATTATGAAAAAAATACTTCTGCAGTTAAATAAAATACATAAAAATACTACTCCTCTTGCTTCTCTGTTAACTCAATATTAGAAAATTATCCACGGTGTTAAGATAATTTAATGATCAACTTTCCGATAAACTATCGAAAATAAAAGAGGTACAATCTATAGTCACATGCTTAGAGCTTGCTTTATAATCTGTGCGCTGGCTAGTAAATTTCAAACATAAAACATGGCTAGGATTCAAATATCCGTGATAAGTCTTCGTACACGGGAATGTATGTTACAACAGACCTAAGATTACAAGAATTTTAATCTGAGTCATGGACTTAATAATACTCGTATTATTCGGAATGTAAATAATACACAAACGTTGATAAATTATGCGTAACGTCTTTTCTTCCTTACTTCGAGTTATTTGTGGCAATACGAATAAATGTTAAAATAAATGATATAAGTGCATTCATTTCTTGTGCATTTCTGTTGTTAATATTAACTAATATCGCCATTCAGGTCACAGGAAATGTATAATTTTAGTGCAGTCGCGTTACCTACATTAACGTTCATTAGCCCTTACAACAGCCGTTAGCA
Source organism: Luehdorfia chinensis (assembly GCA_019845155.1). Classification (NCBI taxonomy): domain Eukaryota; kingdom Metazoa; phylum Arthropoda; class Insecta; order Lepidoptera; family Papilionidae; genus Luehdorfia; species Luehdorfia chinensis. Next base: position 3,054,517 of record JAHVAK010000480.1, on the reverse strand, counting down.
AATAACACAACAATTAAGCAATTGTTTGTTAAACGTATAAATAACTTATAATGTGTTTTGAAATATTAGCTAATTATAAAAATAATTAGCTAATATTTAGATTATATTTAAAAAAAAAACATTAGTAATTTGTTGTGGAACAAGTGACGAGGCGGGGAAATCGTTCAGCTGATGGTAAGTGCAACATCTGCTCATAACAAATGCTGTCACCCAGAACATTGTTATGTCGCACCAACATTGCACAGTGTGGTGACCATTGATATATAATCAATGGCTACCACACTGCGCTCGTCACCCTGAGACACCAATTCTTAAGTCACATATGCCAAGTTATTACATTAGCTATAAGTGCCCTTCCAATTGAAACGCAGTAATGTTTGTATACTAGTGCTTCCCTGCAGAGAAACTGATACTATGGAGGTACCTCTAGACGGATTCCTGCACCGGAATACCACCGCCAGTAAAACATGTTTTTGTTTATAACTGATATTTTTTGTATATTTTTTTTATGGAATGAAGTGATGAAACAAGCAAAATATTCACCTGATGGTAAGTGCAACGTCTGCCCATAACAAATGCTGTGTCCCCCTGAACATTTCTCTGTGACACCACACTGTGTCCATCACCCTGAGACATCAGTTCTAAAGTCCCATATGCCCTGTGATTACGCTAGCTCACAGTGCCCTTCAAACCGAAACACAGTGATGCTGGTACACTACTGCTTCACGGCAGAATAACTGGCCCTGGGGTGGTACCTACCTAGATGGATTCCTGCATAGGAATCCTACCACCAGTAATTAAGTTGTATTGAGCACACTATTTTCAACGCATTTGCTATTCCTCTGGTATTGTAGATGTTCATGGGCGGCGGTGATCACTTACCATCAGGTGAGCCGCTATTCCATAAAAAAAACTATGATTTTTATTTTGAGTGTCGCAATAAATCGCTGCAGAGTATTGAGTCAATGGCCTCTGCCTACCCCTTTCATGGGAAAAATGCGTGAGTATATGTATGTAGACAAAAGTCAGAAAAATGTCGCGTCTTCTGGCAATGGGCGAAATGGTTACATTTTCCTGAACATTTTATACACTTTTTAAGTTTATGCACTTATTGAATTAATCAGAAAAGCCTTTGTTTCATTACCTTTTCTGATAACGTTAGATAAATGAAACGATAGTTCCTAGAAAACTCATTATAACGAAGGCCAAGAGCCTCGTATCTTGAATTAAATTCCGTTTGATTGAAATGGAAGTTTATGGTGCATATATAGGATGACGTTGCCAATAAGGTTGACGAACGTTTCTTTTTCCGTGACGTTCTCCGTGTGACGTTTTGAAGCATAATTACTGCAACGTACGCGGGGTGTAATACAAGTTTCTGGAACTGGCCACTTTCATTAAATTAAATCTCATTTTGAAAACAGAAGTATCTGTAGAATAATACATTTTTAATAATATTCTACAGATAATTCTGTTTTATAAATGAGATTTGTTACGACGACATATTATTTTTGTTTTTTTTTCGTTGTGGAATTATTGAAAATTGCACCTTTTTTATCAGAAACAAATCAATAATAAAATCAATAAAATTTACGCTGTATAATTATTAAAGATTTTCGATGCTTTAAGTTGACAGGAATGTTGCAAGGGACTTCAGTTAGCGTTTAGCGACGAAATCTTTCACCATGATCTATTTATTTTTGGTACAGTTAATTTAGACGTGGAACTGGCGCTACTGAGTAACTCTGGTTGGTTTCATGATCGATTTCATTTTATCCCACTAACCAATTAATGATCTTTATTTTGGCGTATGAAGCTCATTTATTGGTATCGGCCGAGGGAAGCTTCAGACGAGTGCCTTTGTGTTTACGCGTACACCTGTGGCACTATAATATCTCATGCGCAGTTGATAGCTCCTGACAAAATTTGGTAGTAGACATGAATGATTATAGAATGATCGCTACCAAGCCTGTTTCTTAATTTCAAGGAAAAATTAAATGTGGGCCACCCAATTTGCCCCGTGCGGGAAACGAAACCCCATCCGTAGTCAATCTACTACTGACGACGACTGAGTCAAGCTACTGAATTAGCTAAATTGACAGTGAATATATAGGCATCTTACTTACGGCACAGTTTGGAAGATGACTAAAACTTATTAACTCAGAGCATGCGTTATTAAATTTTAAAGGTAACGCATTTAGCTGATTTAGTTTTATAAACCATTGGTGTATATCTATACATTAATACGTGAAGATAAAACTTTGTACCCTTTTTTTAACATATTGCGCGTATGAAGTGTGTTCGATTTAGTATAGTTAAAGTTTGTATGTAATTTTTGTAACAAATGGATTAAATTGAATAAAAAAAAACATTTCTTATTTCCGTTCAAACTTACAATGTCGAACACGTCTCTCGTAGTCTGTGGTGCAACGGTAAGTAGCACGGAGTAGAGATTGCCGCGGTAGAATTTTAAAATGTTGCCAACAAATAATTACTGAAACGTCAACAAAGTTCGCATTGAACTTTTTATGAATTACGGAATTTCGTCCACAGAGCGACCACTAGTATTTATAAATGTATTATTGTAATAACTGCTGGTGATTCTAAATAAGTAAATACCTCTGCCCTCGTAAATTCAAAGTCAAAACAATAAAGTTACTTAACGCGAATATATTTTAACACGTTGAATAGTCCCACTCCTTGTACGGCCAAAGATTTTTTGATAAACTGTTTAATTACATACTAGCTTTCTCCGCCCATTTCGCTCGGTGTTATTTAAAATGTAGAAATTATTGATTTTTATGATATAAAAAAAATGTTATGAAAAGTATCGTAAAACAGTTTCCATGACATTATTTACCTCAACGCTAAATTTTATAATTATCCTTTCAGCCGTTTCAGCGTGATTGAATGTCAAAAACTTTCACATTTCTAATATTACTAGATGAGGCCGCAACTACGTACCGCTTGGATATAGGTTGTTTAAAAATACCATAGGAACTCTTTGGTTTTTCAGAACAAAAGTATTCTATCTCCGTCTCTATGATGCAAGCATCTCAGTGCCGAATTTCGTTAATGTCAGTTAGACGGTTGACTCTTGAAAATGTAACAAACAGGCAGAGGCACAGAGAGTTACTTTTGCATTTATAATATCTATGGATAAGGACTAAGAATTAGGATTTATATGAAGGGGGAAGGTGAAACACTACGAAATTGTATTTGAGGGTGAATTTCAGAATGCATTATTCATACGTAATGTATGGACGTCACAGGTGCATACTTCTTAGAGGAAGGATTCCTGGATTCCTATGCAGGAATCCGTCTAGGTAGGTAAAAAAATTTTTGCGGAAATCCATTATAATGAAGGAAAGAAAGTTAATTTGCTGAGATCCGCATGGAAAATATAAAATGGTGTACCTAGTTGTGAAGAGCACTGCCCGCCCTCCCACAGTAGCGTGCACGAGCAAACACACCGCCACCGGGAACCGCCACCCAGATACCCTCCACCATTAAAAGTAGGTTCACGACACTTGTTTCAAAACGAGGCATTATCAAGGGATGTTGACTCTACGACAGTCTCGACGGCAGTTACGTGAAATAAGAGTGTTAAGCTCTTCTGCAACTTAGAACTCTTCTTTACAGAATACCTCAACTAGTTATTTAATGTGATATTTCACCAAAATAAATGAATTAGCACTTTTGTCGCTCATTAGCCGATAGGAGTCCGACGTTAGTCTAATAGAACCTACCTTATTCTAACCGAGTTGTCGTAAGAGGCTACTAAGGTATTGTACGGACAGCCTTTTTTGTGCAGAATAATACCATATGCAAGGCTTTCACTATACTGCTCGTGGGAACGCAATGGGGAGTAAGACTTTTTTGACCCGTACCAAAAATGCGGCGACGTGGTTCGCCTCTCGTACCGTCTGGTTTCCCGCTGGGTCGAAAAGTGGACTACGTGAGTGGCCTCTGGGAAAAAGACGTGAATGTATGTATGTTGTCGTTCCTTCAGAAACTGGACTGCACTGTAAAATAATTTCGTCTAAAAACGATGTAGCTGACATTCAAGTATATTTTATAATCTCTATACTGTTTTGACGACCACGTGACTTGGTCATTAGAGTACCTGAGTCCTACACCGTGGGTTGGGTTCAAATCCCAGCCGGAGCCAACACTTACTAAAAACAAATTGTGTGTTTCGTGTGTGTGGGTGTGTTGTGATGATTCCCTTGTCGCTGTCAGTGAATATTAACCTGCCCCTGACTTTATCGCACGAAATTTACATCGGGCATGGATGGGTAAGAACGAGTGAGTGTTTCTGTGATTGCTTTTTTTATGTTTACTGGTTGTACCCCGCGGTTACACTCGTGTAAAATAATCCCACCACATGATTTCACCGTACGGCATGGTACCTCGCTAATGAGCAATTAACAGTTCGGCCCTCTTCGGTAATGTTCGGTTCGCAGCGTGCTGTTAATTTTTTGCGCGGAACCCTAATTATTTTTCTAAAATAAAAGTATATCCGTGTGGTAAGCCGCCTTAAGAGTATCTGCCACCACATCTCATCCCGTGGGTGTCGTAAAAGTCGAAAGAGTAAAAATGAAAACCAGGAGATGGGCAGCAGCATCTTTCTGTTACATCTGAATAAATACGAGGGTGGATTGAAAAGTACTCGGCCTAACCAAGAAAATAAACACATACTAAATCAGTTATATTTTTATTTTTCTACATAATCACCATCAAGTTCAATACACTTTTGCCACCTCCCCTTCCAAGCATTTAGACCGTTAAAAAAAATGATTCTTCCTTAGAGTCAAAATATGCGTCTACAGCTGCTTTGACCTCGTCGTTTGTCGAAAATCTTTGACCTCCCAAGTGCTTTTTTAGGTTAGGGAACAGAAAGAAGTCTGATGGTGCCAGATCAGGTGAATACGGCGGATGCGGTAACAGTTCAAAGCCACAGTTGTGAATTCCAGCCATTGACTGTACTGACGTGTGAACACGGGCGTTATCTTGATGAAACAGGACTTTTCTTCTGAGCATTCCTCGACGTTTTTCTTTTATTTCCTCTCGTAAACGACGTAGACGTAGAGGTGCAGTAGTAATCAGAGTTTATAGTCTGACCCCTTTCATGATAATCAATCATAATCACACCTTTCGAGTCCCATAATACTGAAGCCATCACCTTATTTGCCGACAAAATCGACTTAGCCTTTTTAGGGGGTGGTGAACCAGGTCTTCTCCACTGTTTTGATTGTTGTTTTGTTTCCGGTGTACAGTAATGAACCCATGTTTCGTCCATAGTAACAAAACGATTCAAAAAATCATCTGCATCGGCTTCAAATAACTCCAAACAGTCGTGTGAAATAGTCAATCGCGTCCTTTTTTGTTCAACTGAAAGCAGTCGCGGAACCCACCTCGCAGACACCTTGTGGAAACCCAACTCGTTGACAATGATGTTTTGAGTTCGTTCATAAGAGATGCCTATAATCTCGGCTATCTCTCTAATTTTTAATCTGCGGTCTCCCATTATTAAATCAAGTACTTTTTTAATATTTTCGTCAGTAGTTGACGTCGAAGGCCTTCCAGAGCGGGGTTCATCTTTCACACTCTCTCTACCACGCTTAAATTCTGCTATCCATTTTTTGACGGATGAATATGACAGAGCACAATCGCCTAATGTACTGACCATGTCATCATGGATGGCTTTTGATGATAGCCCCTTCTTATGGAGGTACTTAATGACGGCACGCTGCTCGATTTGCTCCATTCGCGGAAATTATGACCGATTACTTTGTTAATAAATTTATAAAATCACAACTAATTATCGCACACGTTTCGAACTTCACACAATGAACTAGTCTGAACTGAACTAAATAATGTGGGTAGATTTGATTTTTAGAATTGAATGGATCTGTGTACGAGTACTTTTCAATCCACCCTCGTAAACTGCGGTTTCCAACCCGCCTGCCAAGCGTGGCAACTATTATAGCAAAATTCCCCCAAAATGAGTGCTACAAACTTTTGTGGCAATCTATGGAGGAGACCTATATGCAGCATTGGACTAGTGATAGGCTGAAACGATGATTATGACGAAAAGTGATCTACGTTACTCCTTATAACTATCTGCCAGTGAAAATCCAGTCAAAATCGGACCAGCCGTTTCGGAGATTAGCCGGAACAAACTGACAGACAAACAGACAAACATTTTAACAATTATTTTTCTTATATGTACAGTATATACTTTCATTTGCGTTCAGTAAAAAGCTGTTATTTTAACATTACAAAGAGACACTTCAATTTTATTTATTTATATAACTATAGATAGGAGATCGTGTGTACTGGGCTTTAAGACGTCTCTGTTACTAACACGACCGCAGTGCATCCCTACACGCAATGTATACGATCCGTGCAGGATGCAGTTATGATATTATCGTAAATATACGATTACAGATGTCACGCGAGCGCTTAAATGATGTACGTGACAAACAACGTGACATATTTGTAGTACGAGTACATATAATTGAACATAGAATGTTACAATAGTATGTATATTACTGTGTTGCGGTCTGAAGGGCACTGAGAGCTTGCGTAATCAATGGGCATATGAGACTTGAGAACAGATTGTCTCATGAGGACGGGCGCAGTTCGGTGCCACACATAAATGTTCTCTTGGTGTATCACCAGAGCATTTGTTGCAGGCAGACGTTACATTTACCATCAGGTAAACATTCGCTCGTTTTAATTTTTATATTATTGTGTCATTAATTGCAATCAGTCCCTAGAATATCAAAGGTCTATATTAGACATTCAGAAAATTCGCAGTAAAAATTGATTAAGTGTCGTGGTAGCTCAGGAGCTGGACGCTCACCTCAATATTTTTTTTATCGTATATAGTGATGAAACGAGCAAAACGTTCACCTGACGGTAAGTGCAACGTCTGCCAATAACAAATGCTGTGTCACACAGAATTTTTCAGGGTGACACTGCACTGTGCCCATCACCCTGAGCCATAAGTTCTTAAGTCTCATATGCCCAGTGATTACGCTAGCTCACAGTGCCCTTCAAACCAAAACACAGTAATGTTTGCACACTACTTGAATTACTGGCCCTGGGGTGATACCTACCTAGACGGATTCCTGCACAGGAATCCTACCACCAGTGAGTTTATTTTTAAAATATTTATAACCCGACGCTTCGAGCGCTTTACAGCACCCATGGACACCGGAGGACCATCTGGGGTGGTACCTACCTAGACGTATTCCTGCATAATCCTGCTACCAGTGGAGATAGTACGCGAGTGACCTGAATTCTGAATGAAAATGGTTCTGCAATTTTAAGTGCTGATTTACTGCGTGCTCACCGGGTAAGGGAAACATCGTGAGAAAACTTGCATGTCTGAGGAATAAGAATATTTCGACATGTGAAGTCGACCAACTCTTCCCACCTCAATATATAACGTTATTCATAATTGGTATAAAAGTCCCGGCACCTACGCATGCTACTTTGATCTAATAAACATAACAGTGAAGCTTTAATGACAAAATTGAATACTAAAAATGTCCATAGAAAACTATTAAAATTATTTGTTTTGTGAAACTTTACAGCGACATTAACTTAGGAAGTCGTTGCCCCGAACCAGACAAATTCAAAATACGTTTTCTTCTCCATTACATTATGCTAATGCTTATACTAACAGATTTACTTCGCAACAGATTTCGTTAAGCTTCGTGTTATCCTAGGACTCGCGAGTTCTTTCAAATGGAAAAACGCATAATTAAATTTATGAGTTCATTGCCTCGATCAGCTGTATAACAGGATAGACCTATGAGTTTTAAGCAAATTCCTTGAGTCTACATATTTCCTACAGGTATCACGCTACGAAGCTCATTATATTTTTTGGGGCATATACACATCGTCCCTAAGCCCAGCCTGCCGGGATGTGTAGGACATTACAAATGACCCTGTATAATGCACAGATGTGTCAGTACAGTTGCGATCTGTCCATTTTCATTTACGCCCGCTGCATGAACTTCCCGCAATTACTGTAATTATTGGTGCCGGCTGTATTACCAACGTCATCCGAATTTCGAAAGACCTCGAATTACTTCGTTTCAAATATAGCATTAACGCATCGTGAAGTGAATTTATTTTGTTAAACGGGAACTTTGACGAGTGTCATTCGAAACAATCAGCTTAATGCAAAACGCGCCAGCAAATGACATAGTTTAAATACATTTATGTATACTTTGGCTTTATTTTGGTTTGTTATTCAAACGAATACATGAGTAATGCTTGTTCTTTACGTTTTGACTGTAAAAACGGATTATTTAAAAAAAATTGCCACAGTACGACTTTTCCTGTATCGTGGGTCTATTATAATACCTAGACCCGGGACAGTCCATCTGTACGCCATAAAAATATTCGTCCCGTGTGTCGCAGCGCAGAAGCCCTAGCGCTTAGCTGCTTCGCCAATGAACCGAAAAATTTAAAAAGTATTGAAGCAATTGATTACTGTTTTATTTTGATATCTGAGTCTAAGAAAAATAAAGTCGTTTTTGTAATTTAAATCAGATAAGCTTTATGACTTTTTAATGGAATTTCGAAACGCAGTTTCACTTCGGAAGCAGCACCTACTTCTAAATGACGACTTGTACCTTTTTGCAACAAAATCGAGATGACACTATTAAATTGTATGGGAAACCGTCTGGCTACAAAACATGTGAAATTGTAATTAAATATTGTATTTTCTACATGTCATAATGTAATATGACGTTAAAGAAATGACTCCAGACTCCGGTTCTTCTCTGAGAACGAACGTCTTATTTTTGAACCGGTGTAGATTTTACATTCATAAGAGCTTTAAACAATGCCTTAACTGTTAGTCGCGTAGTGGGAGCGCGTTTCGCAAGAATTAATTAAAATACAATACGTAATCAATTCTAAAAGAGGCACACACGATATTTAATTTAAATTAATTTTATTTTAATCAGTAAAAAAATAACATTTCAAAATCTTGCTGGCCATATTTTATTGGCGCGTATAATAATCGTTATTTCGTCTTTATCGCGTTAGCAATCGATAGATATTTTTAGGTATCAGAATTTTATCTTAGTTTAGATCAGTAGTATTCTAGATATATTGAGAAATGTAAAGCATTAAAAGTACGCGTATGTAATAAAACATTCATACGGTTTTAAATCATAGGTGCCCATTTTTTTGTAAAATTGTGTAAATAGTACAGACGTTACAAAATTGTCAATTCTCTGCGCTGCTTGTATCGTTTCAACAACTTTCTGCCAATAAAAACCAAGGTTATGCTAGTTCAAACCATGGTTTTGCCTGTGCTAGATTATGCGGACGTGTGCTACACTGGCGCCTCTCAAGAACTTCAAAACAAATTGGATCGTCTCCTCAACAACCGTATACGATTCATCTATGGCTTACGTAAATACGACCATATTCCCTCTTTTCGTTCTCAGCTAAAATGGCTTCCTATTACTTCTCGTAGGTCCTACTTTATACCTTCCTTCCTTTCTACACTTTGTACCTTCTTTCCATCTTACACGATCCATTTGTCCCTACATATCTGAAATGTAAATTTCAGTGTGAATCTCATGACCGCCGTCTCCGTTCTGCGGATTATTCGCTTTACTTCCACTTCTCAACCCTTTTTCCGTACTGGCTATCTTTATATTCCTTTTACTTCCCACGCTGTAAATCTCTGGAATCAGTCACCAACCAACATACGGTTGGCTAAATCCAAGGCTTGTTTCAAATGCATACTCAAGGAGCATTACTTAACAATTCATTAGTAATTTCTCATATTTTTGCGTACTACTCCTTCCATTTCTTTTTATATTACTTATTTTATATTTGTTGCTTATACATAGTTTTAGTTCAAAACCTTTCAATATATATGTATGTATGTACGTCTATATACATAAATCTTTATATAGATATGTAAGTATTCAGCACCGCCGTGTGGTGGCGGCTCGTTAAAAGAATACTACCACTCCATATCATCTAATGGATCTCGTAAAAGACGCATGGTGGCGATGGGCTCACCACCTATCACACCAAGTGCATTATATTGTTTTGGTGAAACGTGGATTGTGGCAGTCATCTGCTTTTGCAGCGAGTGCCCAGTCTCTGACTACCTCTTATGGGATACAATCGTAATCTTATGTATGTTTGTATGTAAGTATTCAGTGATAGTGCAATTTGAAATCAGATTGTTGTCTTGTTTCTTTCGCTAATTTGTTTTTTTTTTAAATTAGTCATAACTTCGCACTAAGCTCCCTTAGCATGTTCTCTGCTCAACCTAGAAGTAGACTGGTAGATATTGCACTTAGGCATTAAGTACGCGTTTTTGTACAATTTTGAGCAAATAAAGTTTAAAAAAAAATACGTAAGCCAAAATACGTTCATGGTAATAAAAACAAATGAAGCACGTTTTCATTATCACGGATTATCACCGAGTATAACATGCGTGGAGCTCGTGTCAATCACATCAATTTTTCGGTTCACTTGAAATGAAGCTAATTTTGATAAAATCGGTAAGAAATACATGTTTGTCACATTATAACAGCAGTCTCTAAGTTTACTAAGTGGAATGTCACCAAGGCGCGTTCTGAAACCGGATCATTCTCGCAAATATTTTTATTAGAACGCCTAGAGTTTGTTAGCACAATTTAATACGGCGCTGCGCGAAGATATCATGCTTTTCGCCTGTGTACATTGCGAATTAGTGTATTAGCAAACCAATACGATACTTTTAGTGTGTTAATATATGAGAGTTTGAAAATGCATCCTGTATCCTTCTTTGCCGATAAGTTGCGGTGGTGGTAAGAGAATCCAGTATACAATTGCGACCCATAGGTGACCCTAAGTAAAATGATAGAAAACGACTGAACAACAAAATAAAAAACCTGAAAATACATGTTGGTGATACCAATTTCCGGTTATTTTGATGGGGTTTTTTTATTGCCAGGCTTGGCAGGTGGGTTCGCAAACGCAGTTTATCTATTCAGATGTTCCAGGAAGATGCCGGTGCCCATCTTCTGGTTTTAATTTCCCCTCTGTCGACTTTCACGACACCCACGGGATGATATGGGGTGGTAGATTCTCTTACGCCGCCACACGGTATCCGCGTCGTATAGTAAAAGTTTAACATGGGTCGATTACATTATTTAATAGGAACCGAATTAAAAAGTTCATCGTTAGTTATCTGAGGCTATACTTTTAACCTTAATTGTGTTCAAGTTTCAGCTTACGTTTCGAGAACAATTAAAAAAATATTAGATATTGTTTTTGTACTTAAATTGTCGCAAAAAGACAGAGACAGTGCCGTGTGGTGGCGGCGGCTCGTTAAAAGAATACTACCACTCCATCTCATCCAATGGATCTCGTAAAAGGCGAGTAAGGAATTAAACTGCACTGTGCACCCAACAGCGCATGGTGGCGATGGGCTCACCACCTATCACACCAAGTGCATTATATTGTTTTGGTGAAACGTGGATTGTGGCTGTCATCTGTTTTTGCAGTGAGTGCCCAGTCTCTGACTACTCCTTATGGGATACAGTCGTGATCTTATGTATGTAAAAAGACAGAGCTTCGTGCTTAGATGAGAAAACAGGTAAGGTTATAATAAGGGAAGGGTTAACAATAATTAAACAAAAACTAAATTAACTAGTGAATACATATATACATACATACAGTATCGCCTCATTCCCATATAAGGGGTAGGCAGACACCACACCCGTAATCCGTATTTCGTCTCCGCGGGAAACGAAACGTGACGGGTGGCGAACCACGTCGATGCCATTTTGGTACTATAAATTTATGACGGTATTGTTCTCCATCCGTAGAATACCTAAGTCGCCTCTTACGACACCACGGTAGGAAAGAGGTAGGTGCTATTCTACTCAGCCTTATTAGGCTATTGCTATCGGCATGATAAATGTATGCAAAAATTACGCACAAGCAACAATGCTAATGTTAAGTTGTTAGATAGCAAGTGAAATGCTGTCTTAATCTATTATTTGCTACAGAGATCAATTATTTACAGTAAAGCTTTATACACTGCCAAAAAACAAAATCCATTTTTTGCCATTTTCAAAACCAATCTTTAAATCGACATTTTCTTTTATTTAATTCTGTAATAAAAGTCAATTTATATGTAATCGCTTTACAACTCATCACAATACCTCCGAAACTGCAAGACATATTGACTTGAAATTCGGTATACATATTCCTTTCCCGCCATAGACTCCCACTTAGAACGCATTTGCGAATGGGCGTCTGTATAGACTTTAACAATAACATAGCAATAATTTTGCGTACGTAGCCGGGGCGAGGTCAGCTAGTCAGTATATTCTAAGTGTATTGAAAACTAAAGCAGGATCTGTACAAGTATGACGCATGTGTCAGCCACCACCTTCTTCGACCATAGTATGTAATTTTTTTATTGAATAAAGAGACGAGACGAGCAAAACATTCATCTGACGGTAAGGGCAGGGGTCTGCTGAATGTTTCAGCATGCGTGGCACCACACTGCGCCCGTCACCCTGAGACATCAGTTCTTAAGTCTCATATGACCAGTGATTACAGTAGCCCTCAGTGCCCTTCTGACCGACACAGTAATGATTGCTACTGTTTCACGGCAGAATAAGCCTACGGTGGCACCTAGCTAGACGGATTCCTGCATAAGAATCCTACCACCAGTAGAGATTTTAACATATGTGAAAATAGATAAGTAATGTATGTTATTATTACTTTATAATAACATATACTCGTATTATCTATTTTCAGTTCACGTTGTGTCTGCAATGCTCTATGACTATGTTTACAAATATTTCGCGATGTCGTACTTTAGTAACCTCATAGAATTTTTAATATTAGACATTTTATAGATAGAACTTCTAGAGTGACATGCGTCATACTTGTGAACAGGTGCTGTTGCTGGAGGCTGGTCTACTCGAGCTTATAATTTACTTAAAATTGATTGAATCAATCTTGCCTAAGATTTGAACATGGAGCGTGCCGTGGTTTTCCTTGAGACTATTCTTTTTAAATTTAACTATAATGTATTTTATGACTGAGATAAAAAATGATTTACAAAAAAGAGAATACCTTTCGCCCGTTTCTTCTCCGTCAGAGGAACCTTATTACGAAACGGCGGTAGATTGTAAAGAAATGACGTTTGTCAAACGAAATTTATATTTCTTACATAGAATAATATATACATTGGACTTCACCCATTCCTAAGCTATCGTGGCTCAATGAACTGACGAATTCAGACGTCTCCGCGTGCGAATTGATAAGAAGTATTGTTTATGTTATCAACACGTGCAGTGTGCGTGTTTCTACTTAGTACTAATACAAGGTCCTATTTGGTTATAAGCAGATCAGTGTTTCGATTATTCAACAGGACAGCGTGCTATTGACCTCTCGACGCAACTCCGTTATCGGTAATATCGCCAAGCAATTGTAAAGAACAATAAGGACAATACAGTCTTTTGTTTTTTTTTTCTAAATTAAATTAAAAAAGATGTTCATTAATTCTTCAAAGATCAGATTAACTTAGAAAAGTCAAGCTCCTTATGTAATAAAAATATCTCTCTTCTCGCGCTTCCTGAAATAGAAAAAAAATTCGCGAGAAGAGAGATAACAGAATTTTGTAAATACATATGGCAGGTATGCATCAACAAGGTTTAAAAAAACATTTAATTCACGTAAGTATAATAAACTAAATATAAAGTACGTTGTACTGGACACGGAGTAACTATTTTTGTAACGCCTTTCGAGATGGGCAGAATCTGCCACGCTGCTGATGAAGATAATGTTTTGTTTTTTTATTGTTCCTAATTAGGATTTTTCCTGTATCATGGGTGACCAGACCCAAAAACCAACGAAGTGCTGAATTATATTTTTGGTTAAAAGTAACCCAATGTAGCCTATGGGCTAAGGCCTCCTCTGCTTTGAGGAGGAGTTCGGAGTTAATAAAAGCACGCCATGCTACTCCAGTGCGGGTTGTCAGCCTTCATATGTCTTAGAAATATTTATTATTAGCTTGAATGTCAATAATATTCTACTTATATGAAACTAGCTCATTCCGGCGACTTCGTCCGGGTGAATGAAGGTTTTTTAAATATCCCGTAGGAACTATTCGGTTTTCCGGAATAAAAGGTATCCTACGTCCGTCTCCACGATGCAAGCTCTCTCCGTGCCGGATTTCGTCAAGATCGGTTCAACGGTTGAGCCGTGAAAAGGTAACAAACAGACAGAGGTACAGAGATAGTTACTTTCGCATTTATAATATTAGTAGGGATTAGTATGGAAAGTTGTTGAGTTTCCTAATAAATAAACATGCGGGCTTTCTCAAGATGTTTTTCTTAATCGCTGAAGACGTGGTACATCAGCTATTTAAATAGTATTTGACGATTTCAGTGATGCCCGCACTATGTATGGAGTTTAGGATGCTCGCGTATTAGGATCTTTCATCAAAAAGGAAAGGTCAAGTTAAAAGTACCCGCAACCGACGAGAGTGTGTGAAAACGCTAATGAAAGTAGAAGAAGCTAAAGATGTGTGTCAGGATCGTAGCAAGTGGAAAGATGTAGTCTCTGCCTACCCCTATGGGAAAGAGGCGTGACTGTATGTATGTATGTATGTATTAGGATGCTTATGATCTATGTGTATGTCATAAATTTAGTTTTTACATAATAACAGTGACTATTCTAGATGATAAATAATATACCCGCTGTTTATTGTTTAACGAACGCGTGGCCTAGTGGTTCCTGACATCTAGGTCGCGGGCCCTGCGTTCGAATTCCAGTCGGAGTTAACATTTGTGCATAAACCAATTGTTGGTTTTCGGGTGTGGTTGTGAAATGTATGTTTGTAAAACGCACCCACGATACAGCACTTAATCAATGTTGTTTTTTTAATTATATTAAACGAAATTAAGTTTAGTTTTTTTGCTTCTTAAAAGTGGCCTATTATTTGATAATGGGAAGCCGGACGACGTAGGCGAACGTATCACGATCAGATAAAAGTCGTTTTATGGAAAGCCCACGGCAACCGACGAGCTTGTATGAAAACACTAATGAAAGTAGAGGAAGCGAAAGATGTGGTCTCGGCCTACCCCAGTGGGATAGAGGCGTGTATGTATTATTAGATAAGGTATAACATAAACAGTCAAATTAAAATGAACGCATGAGTTACACCTGAAAAGCTAAAAAAATAAATCTAAATAAAAACCCGACACCTGGTAACCCTAGCTATCACGCGTCTGGCACGTTCCGGGGAATTTTCCTCATACTCACGAATCTTTACTATCGTGCGATTTTCTGCTGTCGACTCGAACAAATATTATCTCAAAACATTTACACTGTAACTATGCGTCTAGTAGCGTACATAACTAGGTATGTACGCTACCAGACAGTCATTCAATTCCGCCCTATACACCGTACATAATATCTCTATTATTTACTACCGGTGACGAGACGAGCAAAACGTACACCTGGTGGTAAGTGCAACGTCTGCTCATTAAAAACTGCCCAGAACATTTCTGTGTGGCACCGCACTGCGCTTGTCCCTGTGATATCGGATTTAGTCTCTTCTTATTGTATGTGTAGTAGCTGTTAGCCCGTCGGCTTTCACAGCATCGTCGGAAGAGACTCGCGAGCAGAGGGCTCCCGACTAAGGTCTTAAGTCTCATATACCCAGTGATTACACTAGCTTTAGATCGAATCTCTGTAATAATTGCACACTACTGCTTCACGGCCAAATAACTGGCCTTGTAATGGCACCTACCTAGACGGATTCCTGCATAGACATTACTGTTTCATGACAGAATAACTGCGCATTTGCCTAAAAAACACAAGGCATATATTCAATTGTTCGTATTTTTGCAATGTTACCAGTTATTTCCAGTCATATCTTACTAATGACTGATATAATATTGATATAATATTATATAAGTGTATTACAGCACATTGTACTAAAACATATAGCTTAATCGTTTTTTTAATTAAATGTATGTACACGCCTTTTAAACAAATTTATGCGACAAAATAAATACTGACAGTATATTAGTTTACTGCTATTCTACTGATACTGACCCTCAGACAGCCACGATATGGACGAACGGTAAATAAACGACTTATATAAAATAATAAGACGAGCTATCTCACGAGACACGCGTTATGCCCAAGAGTGGCATGACTGTACGATGATGATATTAAGTTGACATACATACAGTCACGCCTTTTTCCCATATAAGGGTTAGGCAGAGGACACTCACGTAGGCCACATTTCCCTTTTCAGGAAAACGAGACGCGACGGGATGGCGAACCACGCTGCCATTTTGGTACGAGTTAAGAAAATCCTACTCCCCATTGCGTTCCCACGAGCAGTATAGTGGCAGCATTGCATATTACGGTATCATTCTCTACGAATAAAGGCTGTAACGACACATCGGTAGGAAAGAAGTGGGTGCTATTCTACTCTGCCGAACACCTATCTTAGATTACATGTAAATAATTACACGTAGTTCCCCTCAAAACATAAGACTCAAAAGCAATTGTTTCGTATTCACAATAACGAAAAAAAGAAAAATAAGGGGAGCGTTTTAGTGTCTATCGAAGACATTCTTTTGTCATGTTTCGAATGTTGCCAGTCATGGTACATCGCTACTATGTAATCATTTTCGCACTTGACGATCGATATTATTTTTAATCTATCCGATGCCTATTTATAAAAAATATATATACACTGTATATATAATGTATCTACCTAACCTGTGATTAGGTAAAATATTAATGATGTATCATTAAGGGCACACAACTTTCACAACTTTACTCTTAATTTTTATTTTATTTGTTAAAGCGTCACCATCAGGTGAACGTTTTGCTCTTCTTATCACTTTCTACTATACAAAATTAATACTAAAGCAGGACGTCGCTCCTTCTATTAGAGGTCGGCCGCTGCTTTTAACCCTTTTTTTCCCCTACAAGGTTGCCACTCGAGAACCTCACTGCCAGAATAGGTTATCGGTACAGTAAATATGCGGCAAACAAGTAGGCCGGCCCTACTGGGCAAGAACTTGAAGGCCTTATGGTGATAATGTGTTATAAGCCAATTAGACCACGGCGGCAACTCCCAAGTAATGTTGGAAGCTAACAACTGCGCAAGAGATATAATCAAATACAAGTGTACGTGCAAACACGAAGGCACTCACATGTCCTAACCTACTTGCGCGCGATGTAACGCACTTGCGATAAGATCTGAGGAAGGCTACGTTGCAGCGTAAACACAGCCAGACCCGAAAACCAACAATTTGTGTTTTTTCACAAATGTTGACTCCCCAGCTGGGAATTGAACCCTGGACTCCCGGCGGTGGAAGTAAGGTGCACTACGCCATGCGTTCAGGTCTAAGTTAAAGATACATATTCATTATTTAGAATAGTATTCGTTTGACTGCATCAATCAATCAATCTTTCAACAATTATTAAGGCGCAAAATCCGAGACAAAAAAAAATTGACCTATAGAAATATTAATTATATACGTTTTTATTATTATTTCCGTCTTCAAACCACGTGTAAAATTATTTTTTGAATGACCTTGACACTTGCATTTTATTGATGGCTCACAGTTTTTACGATCACTATTAGCATAAATCAGAAAATGTTCCGTAATTCCGTTTAAGTTTACTTTGGGCGCAGTTATTTGTGTAGGTATATGGTGGAGGCTGGTCTGCTCGAGTTTGCAATATATTTGTATATTTATTAATTGAAACTTGTCTAAAATTCTAACATGGAGCGTGTTTTTTTATTCTTTGAGAATATTCTTAGTAAATTTTGTTTTATTGTGTTAAATGTTATTTTTGACTAAGATA
The DNA here is from genome assembly GCA_019845155.1 of Luehdorfia chinensis. Lineage (NCBI taxonomy): Eukaryota > Metazoa > Arthropoda > Insecta > Lepidoptera > Papilionidae > Luehdorfia > Luehdorfia chinensis. The sequence goes on along the minus strand of JAHVAK010000480.1, from coordinate 3,036,616 downwards.
AAGAAAAGAATTTACAAAACGAAATAGTTTACAAAGAAAATATTTATACCTACGGAGTTTCTTCCGTCTGCTTCTCCTCCGTCACGACCACCTCATTACGAAACGGTGGTAGAAAGTATAGGTATAAAAGGTGTTCCTTTATTTTATGATGGCACAATTATTTAAGAAATACTAGAGCTTTCGTTGTAAGCCGTACATTCATTTACTAAAAGGAGCTCAACACGTTTAGGTGTACAGACCTCGTCACATATAAGCAAATTTTAAGTTATTTATTACACTATGCAATAAACAACAATTCTATAACAGAAAACTTTTTGAAAATAATACGAAATAAAACAAAAGTCGGTACAGGGGTCATCGCTTCGTGCGTCACTACTGACAGCTCGATACGATTAATTACCGCGTAAACAAACAACAGATAAAAATATTGTAAATTACTTTTTTATTCCATCTGGCGTTGGTTTCTGGTAACGACCGCATGCTCGACCTTAGTGATTAAAATTAATCTCTACTAATGTTATAAAGAGTTTGTATTTGTAGGACGTTTATTAAAATTCATATAAATTATATGTATAAATACTTGGATGATGCACCCATAGACTTATAAGTCTTTGGATGCACCACATAAATCATTCTATGAATAGTCTGTTATTAAGCTACCCGGTTATTAATTTAATTATCTTTGAACTGGTAAAGATGTGCTTGATTGCGTGAATGCTTAAACATTTTTGAACTTCGAAGAAAAATATATAAAACCCATTAGTAATATATATAAAATTTATAAGGTATCACCTTAATATTAAGGGTATGTTCGTTCGGAACGTAAAAAGGCAGGCATATCGAAGATATTGGTTTATAATTAAGGCTACTCAACTTTATTGGTCAGTATTGCTATTCAAAAGTTCAATGACCTAAAGGAATCCGTCATTTACGATATATATGCCTGTAGGTGTTTTAAGTTACGACTAAGAACAATGTCAATCTTTAAATCGGATGAGTATATCCTGAAATTAGCGCGTAATGAACTCCCCAGCTTTAATGTATTTGTAACACATATTATACATAACTTTCTGCAGTCCTTCTCCGCATAAACTTCAGCTATTCCAAATCTCACACTACTCCTTGCGCGCGATTTTATGCGATTTTAATCCACTCATTCCACATAATACAGCAACAACCATATTCCATCTGACGGAAAGTGAATCTGTGGCCCATGAACACTAACGCCCATTTCTGTTAAAGAATCAGAGTTATGAAGAGTCACGCTCAAGTCGAATATTGGGTACACCTGAAAAGCCCACACACCACATCTCCACTTGCTACTATCCTGGCACATCTTTCGCTTCCGCTTTCATGAGCGTATTCATACAAGTTCGTGTAAAAATATGAAGCACTTACGGAATACCAGCTCAAAGTATATGTATGTAAAGTATGTATTTATATAATTTCCCTTTGACTGTAACTTAACTTTCATAACGATCTGCTAGGTTCTCCTGGCCACGGTGGCAACTTTTGAACACTGCAGAAGCTATCAACTACGCGGGACATATTATAGTGCTTAATAAGTCGTTATTTATACTTATAGCGTACTGTTATTTTATTATTTATCGACTGACTAACGCCATCCGCCATCCGCCAAGTCTCGTTACTCATGGGGGCGAAAAGTGGGCTACGGGTGTGTTCTTTGCCTACTTATTTTATGGGAAAAAGAGGTGATTGTATGTATGTATGTGTATTCAATGACTTTTATAACACACTATTGAAGCTGAATAAGATATAGATGGAGATTGAAATATCTAAAATTTAAAAGACTGTAATATTGACGAAGATGACGGGGATCCGGGCCGATTTTAGATCACTTTTTAGATTTTAGATTTCAGACCAGAAATTTCAAATCCCATCAAAAACAATAAAATATAAAAAAATATGCCAAGCTTCGCACTGCAACCTATAAACAGTAAAAAGTTATGAGATCCCATGTAGGGCCAAATATGTAATTTTATTATCATTAAATTGCCAACTTACCAGTTTTGTTACCAATTAAGTAGGTACATATTTAATACCGATTGATTGATAATTCATTGTATACTGAACAGTCCCCCCAAAACGAGAGCTACAAACTTTTGTGGCAATCTATGAGGGAGGCCTATGTTCAGCAGTGGACTATTGATAGGCTGAAACGACGACGACGACGATATTGAACAGTTATTTTACAGTGAGTAATATTTTTGTTATTTCATGTTAATTTTTATAACTTTCGCTTAGGTCACATGTGCCGTCTGGCACGTTCTCTTTTTTTTATATTTTTTTAACATTATATTACACATTTGAGTTTTCCTGAACGCATACAGTTTCTTTCTAAATGATTCTAGAAAGTTTCTGGCATATTAAAGAATGTACTAGAACTTTTACCACTCAGCTTATAATCGAGCGGTGGCGGTTGCAGTTTTCGTTTCGTTCGAAATGGAAAAGCGACTTCTTCGAGCGGTATGCTTGTATGGACATAAGAAGTCCGACCGTTGATTTCGCGTAGATACTTCGCGGAAACTGGTTTCGGCGATTCGAAGAAAGCTGACAAAACAATTGATGGCTTTGACAATCGCTGGTGGTAGGATTCCTACGCAGGAATCCATCTAGGCAGGTACCACCTCTGGGCCAGTTATTCTGCCGTGAAGCAGTAGTGTGCAAACAAAAGAAAGAATTTCTCATTTCTACAAAAATATTTTTTTTTTTAATTTAACTGATAGTTCCAGAGATAAGTTCTCCGCAAATCCGCGTTCGTACAAAAAAAAAACAAAAATTAGTATAGATAGAACTTTCAACGTTCGGTATGAGTTACCGCGTTCTGTTCAGAGCTGTGGTTGGTTTGCTTTAAATTTCACACTGCGAGTGACTCTGAAAATCGGCCTTGCTATTTTATATGCTGATAAACTAAGTGCGGTGAAGAAAAACATCGTAAAACCTATATGTTCGAGCAAGTCTGCCAACCGGCATTGGAGTAGCGGACCGAACTTTTTTCGGTATAAATTATGATACAAGTGTACGCGCAAACACAGAGGCACTCACTCGTCCCAACCTTCCCGCGCCCGATGTAACGCTGATGCGATAAGATCGGAGGTAGGCTCGGATGCAGTGTCAGAAACACGGGGACAATCACAACACAACCAGACCCGAAAACCAACAATTTATGTTTTAGTACAAATGTTGGCTTCGGCTGGGATTCGAACCCAGGACCCGCGGCTTAGAAGTCAGGTACTCTGACCACTAGGCCACGCGGTCGTCAGAGATCGAGATCGAATAAAAAAAAACACGTGACGACGTGACGGGTGGCAAACCACGTAAAACGGTATTTTGGTACGAGTCAAAAAATTCTTACTCCCCATTGCGTTCCCACGAGCAGTATAGTCACTATACTGCTCGTGGGAACGCATTAATGCATATTATGGTGATAGATTGCACGAATAAAGTAATAATAGGAAAGAGGCAGGTGCTATTCTACTCTGCCGGAAACCTATCGGTACAAAATATATAAATAAAATATAGACTGAATTGTGCCATCGTCCTTTATCGTAAAGCTACTTAATAATTAAATTATTCAACGAGATGATGATATTTATTGAAAAAATACTTTCAGAAAATTGTGTGAAGCTGGACATGTCTACGGCTAAATGCTGTTAGTGTTATTTATTTATTTATTTATAGAAACAGTATTAAACTATTTTCCAGTGTCAAGTAACAAGAACCGATACGACTTAGGGACCTTGAAGAAAAGAGCCTATTCCTTCCTCAAACGCCGGCAACGCACCCGCGATTCGTCTGGTATTGCGTATGTTCATGGGCGGTGGTGATCACTTACCATCAGGTGAGCCACTTGCTAGTTTACCCCCTTTACTATAAAAAAAAACATTGCAGGCATACAATCTTCAAGCAACAATTCTACAAAATTTCTATTGACAGTAAAATGATAAGTGATTTTTACTAAAAAGATTTGCTGGACTGATGGAATCAAAACAAACAAATTTTGGTCTTGAATTGGATTTTCCAATCACTGTACACTTACACGGGCTCCTGCTGCACTTTTTGAGTTGGCGCCAAAAGTCGCTGTAAGTGTTGCCCGCGCTTGATACTACTGCGGCGGCGATGCGTTTCAAAATGCTAAAAGGTATTTATTTTGTATAAGCACAAGATATGGGTAGGATTCACTTAACCACAGAGCATCATACTGCCATGTGTGGCGATTATGGCAACAGAGGGGCAATGTCCAGCAGTGAACTCAACGGAAAGACAGTGATAATGACTATATAAACTGAATACTCGTACAATAAAAGATCCGATTATTCGTGACGCTGCCTTCAAGCCTGCGGATCTAGTCGATTGGAGTAAAAAATAAAATAGAACAAAATATTATCGTATTTAGTTATATTATATTTTTATTTATTTATAAATAATATAGAAACACATGTATTTTTGAAGTTAAAACTTCTTTAGAACAGTTGTGATTTAAAACTCGATGAAACAAAAAAGCGACACTAAAAAGAGTCTACGAGACAATGAAATAGAATACAGTATACAGTATTTACCATTTATATTTCAAAAACGTGAACTATAATAGAGGAGTGTACTCGACGAAGACAATACTTGGATTCAATATCTTCTCTGTCTATTTTGTCGGTTTCTTTATTTTACTGGTGGTAGGATTCCTATGCAGGAATCCATCTAGGCAGGTACAACCTCAGGGCCAGTTATTCTGCCGTGAAGCAGTAGTGTGAAGTCTCATTTAATATAAACTGATGTGATGACTTTCATGTGAAACGTCGGGTTATAAATAGTTTAAATTAAACGCGATAAAATTCGTAAAAATAGTTTTGTTTAAATGATGTGATGACATAAAGTTTACATGGTTACCAAATATACTTGAAATTGATAACATTATTTAGTTTGTAAACATGAAGATGTCACCAAGGCCGGCGAGTCTTGATTATTGTAGATCTTTGATTACTTACGCAATTGTATTTATATACAGGTTTTTTCTGATATGAAGTTTTTTATACCTTTTTTTTTAAATAAAGTAACGTTAGTGCAACGTCTATCCATAAGAAATACTGTCTCCCTGAACATTTCAGTGTGGCATCACACTGCGCTTGCCACTCTGAGACTTACGAGTAAGTTCTTAACTTTGCCCAGTAATTACTCTAGCTATCAGTGCCATTCAGACCGAAACACAGTGGTGTTTGCACACTACTGCTTGAATAGTAATGGACATGGTATCATACCACCCGTAGAGTACCATTAGACTAGACCAGCACAAAGTTTCGATGCAGTTCGGATGCAGACTGAAGATAGTAGCGTGGTGGTAAGAAATATATATTATAAAAATGTTCCTTCTAAAGCTACTATCAAGTCATAGTCTCTTTCATTTTCGTAAATATTTTTTTGATAATCTTTTGAATACTTTAGATTAATTGTTAAGGTTTTTTAATTTTTTTCACCATTGTTCAAGTTTTCATTTTTCTCATTCTCAAATCTGCTAACCATATAATAATTTTCTTTTTCCCATATTAAATAAATGTGTTCGCCTCTAAAACCTAATAAATAAATTGTAAAACGTGGATTGTTGTAATTGAACAATGAAATTAACAGAATTGTATTTAAGGATGTTGTAATGTATAAATTTTTTTGCTGTAACTGTCGTAAGTAATAAATAAATAATATCTTTCATCCATCTTGCCTCGTTGCTTTCATAAGTTTCAATAGTGAGTAAAGCTTAGAAAATTTGGTGGCTTCCGATAAATCTCCGAGTAGCCGTCTCGAAGAGACCAAACCGGGCCCTTGCCCGGTGACATGCGTTCAGCAATGTCTATGATGCGAGATGCGATCAGCAAACTGACTGCCAAGCGTGGCGATTTGACACGTACTTCTTTATTATGAGCAGCTTAATTTAAAAAAAAACGCGTGCTACTCTATGCACGTTACAGAAGCTAAACTTGTATAGTATTATTAATTTGATGAAATTAAAAATAGTACTCATAATCATCATCATCGTTTCAGCCTATCACTAGTCCACTGCCGAACATAGCCCTCTTCCATAGATTTCCACAAAAGTTTGTAGCTCTCATCTTGGGGAGGATTTCGCCATAGTTGCCACGCTTGCTTGGCAGGCGGATTGGCAACGGCAGTTTATTTATTCAGATGTTCCAGAAAGATGATGCTGCCCATCTTCTGGTTTAAATTTTCCCATTGTTAACTTTTACGACACCCACGGGATGAAATGGTGGGGTAGATTCTCTTAAGCCGCAAAAAAAAGTGCAAAAAAATTAAAAAATAAGTTGCTAACGTAAATATATGAATGCATAGCCTACCTCTTTCCTTCCGAGGTATCTTAAGAGGCGACTAAGGTATTGTACGGACAGCCTTTACTTTTGCAGTCACTATACTGTCACTATACTGCTCGTGGGAACGCAATAGGGAGTAAGATTTTTTTACTCGTACCAAAATGTTACGTCTCGTTTCCCGCGATGGCGAAAAGTGGGCTACGTGTGTGGCCCCTGCCTACTCTTTGTTTGGGAAAAAGGCATGACTTTATTAATTTATTTATCTTTATATAAATACATATATGTACGTATGTACTAAATTATCTATCTGTTTTGTTCAATTGTTTATAAGTACTTGTACTATGTATCTCTTTGTTTGTCGCGTATTACGTCATTTAAGCGCTCGCGTGACATCTGTAATCATATATTTACTGTTAAATCACAATTGCATTCTGCACGTATCGTATACATTCCGTGTAGGGATGCACTACGGGCTGGTTAGTAATAGAGACGTGTTAAAGCGACACGAAAAATATCGTCATATAATATGAATAGAATAAAACCCCGACTTACGATACCCCGTCTTACGCGAATCCGGAGTAACGCGATTTTTTAATCTGCATTTTGTTTCTTCTGCATATTAATGATATATTGCAAATCATTTATTATTCGTTGCTGTGCAGACGACGCGCGCTGGGGATGCCTTACACACCGGCAGTGCAAATATTTCTTGGGAATTCTGAAATCGATTCGATCGATCTTGTAAGACAAAATCTTCTACAATTTTTTATCGAATTCAACCATAAAAAGCCAGCAACAGCGGGCCAGTTGTTCAAGCCAACCCAACTTTGCATCGCTTGCAACTTTACGAGTCGGTCTTATGGAGTATTGTTCTCATTGCTGGACCAAGGCTCTCTAGCGCCAGCTTCTTGCGTAGAGACTGCGTCTTTTTGCATTTTGTGTCGCGTTTACCGCGTGCTCCGAGGAATTTGGATTAATTCACTATCCTACATTACGTCATAACACGAAATTCCATCTACACCACCTTGGTAGTTGTGGCATACCACCACTGTTCGCTTTTCTAAGAATTTTCTGTTATCACGACCACTTTTGATACGCCTTAAAGAAAAAAGTCTACTACTATCTCAACGCACCTATTATTAATTTAATAAAATGAATTTTATGGATTATATCGAGTTTTTTTTTTTGGAAAAAGTGATGAAACGAGCAAAACGTTCACCTGATGGTAAGCCCATAACAAATGCAGTGCCACTCAGGACATTTCTGTGTGACAACTCTTGAGACATCAGTTCTCAAGTCTCATATGCCCAGTGATTACGCTAGCTCGCAGTGCCCTTCAAACCGAAACACAGTAATGCTTGCACACTAATGCTCCACGGCAGAACAACTGCCCCTGGGGTGGTACCTACCTAGACGGATTCCTGAATAGGAATCCTACCACCGGTGAGTTCATCACATTAAAATATCTATAACCCGACGTTTCGAGCGCATTACAGCACCCATGGACACCGGAGGACCAAGTGTCCTATGTGTGTAGATTTCGTTTTATTAAATGTGTAATATTCGCGTAATTAGTAATCATTAGCACCTAATTCAATTGCTAACAGGGGTCGGAGTGCAGCGGACGGCGAGGGCCGAGTCATCGCCAGCGGCGTCGTTGTGTACCTTACAGCTCCTCTGCTCGCGAGTCACTTCCGATGAAGCTATCAAAGCCCGCTAACTACATCAACAAAAAAAGATCTCACAGCACCTGATATTCCTGTAGATTTGTTATGATTTGATGTCTTCGACGAGCCGCTTACCCGTTTTCCTCGTCTTCTATATAAAAAAAAAACAATAGATCACTAAATAACGTATGTCAGGTGCATAATGTATATGGCGCCTCCTCGTGGGTGTCGTAAAAGTCGACAAAGGGAAAATTAAAAACCAAGCGATGAGCGGCAGCATCTTCCTGGAACATCCGAATAAATAAACTGCGGTCGCCAACCCGCCTGCCAAGAGAAGCCTGTCAACTATGGCAAAATCTCCCCAAAATGAGAGCTACTAACTTTTGTGGCAATCTACGGCCTCCCCATATGTTCAGCAGTGGATTAGTGATGGCGGCTCCGTCGGTGGTGCCGTGTGGTGGCGGCTCGTTAAAAGAATACTACCACTCCATCTCATCCAATGGATCTCGTAAAAGGCGAGTAAGGAATTAAACTGTACAGTGCACTCAACAGCGCATGGTGGCGATGGGCTCACCACCTATCACGCCAAGTGCATTATATTGTTTTGGTGAAACGTGGATTGTGACAGTCATCTGTTTTTGCAGTGAGTGCCCAGTCTCTGACTACCCCTTATGGGATACAGTCCTGATCTTATGTGTGTATATAACATAGAAGAACATAGAAACGACAACGACGACGCTATAAATGCGTTAAATCTTATGATGGGAGAGTGAACGACCCTCCTCGCTGTGACATTGTGCACAATAACAAGCGCGATTATCCGATCAACCGTTACTATTTGCTTGAGGGGAAAGAAACTCAAGAACGATTTACATTTAATACGCCGTTGATAACAAATAAACGGTTGACACTAACAGCTCCACTGAACGTGTTTTTTTTTATTTTATAAAGTGACGAAACGAGCACACGTTCACCTGATGGTGAGTGCAACGTCTACCCATAACAAATGCTGTGTCATCTAGATTATTTCTATGTCACCACAACACTGCGCTCGTCACCCAGACATATAAGTTCTTAAGTCTCATTTGCCCAGTGATTACGCTATTCTGTCTGTCTGTCTGGTTGTTCCGGCTAATCCCCGTAACGGCTGGACCGATTTCGACAAGACTTTCATCGACTGGTAGCTGATATTATACCGAGTAACTTAGGCTATTTTAATTTAAAATAAATTAGAGTTCCGCGTAATACACAGCTAGTAAAATATGAAATCAATTCATATTTGTTAATTCCTTTCCTTCGCAGTATTGTAATTGTTGATTATTTGACTTTCAGGCTTAGCCTAGTAGATTAGTATGGACGCCTGGAATTGCAATCTATCTCTTATTGTAGGTACCTATTATGGTACAGTATAGGTGCCGACAAGTAGAAGGTATTCTGCATAGTAGAATAGTACCAACGATTTCCTTGCGAGGTGTCGTAAGAGGCGACTAAGCCGCTGAACGGACAGCCTTTATTCGTTCTGAATAATTTTAATTCATATGCAGGAATCCGTCTAGGTAGGTACCACCCCAGGACCAGTAATTGTGCCGTGAAGCAGTAGAGTGCAAATATTACTGTGTTTCGGTTAGAAGGGCACTGAGAGCTTGCGTAATCGCCGGGCATATGAGACCCATGTCTCAGGGTGACGGGTGCAGTGTTATGTCACACAGAAACGTTCTGGGGGACACAGCATTTGTTATGGGCAGACGTTGCACTTACCATCAGATAAACGTTTTGCTCGTTTCGTCACTTTATCGAATAAAAAAAAACAATAAAGCATTGTAACGCAGGATAAATGAATAAAAAATCAGTCAATACTTTATACTTGTTTCATTGATGCCTTGATAATAATAGTTTTACATGGCGCAGACGGTAGGATACTGGAAATAACTATAAAACTTTTTTTTCTAAATTTAAAGCAGAAAAACTAAAAATTGTAGTACTTTAAGTCTGTTTCGTAAATAGATTTTTAATCGTTGTTGTAAAAAAACATTTATCTTAGCATTCACTTCTAGGAAGAGATTGCTTGAAAATATTATAATACATAGTTTTCTTTTTTTTGGGTTTGTTAAAAGAAAGGGATTGTCAGGTGTAATCATTGGAACGGAGGGTAAAGAAATAAAAAATCAGTTAATACTTTATACTTGTTTTATTGATGTCTGTTCCTTCATAATAATAGTTTTACACACTATACTGTGACCACGCTTGGCAGGCAGATTCTTGATCAGACAGGACAGACTCCATGCAATTAGACGCTCCTGCACATTTAGGGTATGAAGTTTTTTTTTTATTATTGGATAAACGAAACGTGAAAAACGTCTACCTGATGGTAAGTGCAACGCTTGCCCGTAACAAATGCTGTCACCTAGAACATTTCTGTGACGCCACACTGCGTCCGTCACCCTGAGACATCAGTTGTTAAGTCTCATATGCCCAGTGATTACGCTAGCGATCAGTGCTCTTCACGCCGAAACACAGTAATGTTTCCACACTACTGCTATACGGTATAATAACTGGCCCTAGGGGAGGACCTATCTAGACGGATTCCTGCATAGGAATCCTACCACCAGTAAAATGTATAATGTAGTTATTCCGCCAACTGTCCCTGCAGCGTACGCGCCAGAAACCCATGAGATTCTCCAGGCAGTTCCTCTATCGAGTTTTACGACACTCACGTAGTGAGAAGGAGACTTTCTTAAGCCGCCACTTCACGGCAATAATTATATTATCTTTTTAAATCACAATGTTTAAATATAACATATGGCAATATTTTGTAAAAATAGATTCTTTTTCAGTAAGAACAGATTCACAATTTCTGTAAAGGCAAGCCATTTGCAAAAGAATTATTCAAAACAGGAAAATCTGTAAAGTATGTCAAAGACGACATCAGCATGCCAACAGGAATAAATTAAATGTACAATAAAAGACAGACATAACTCAAGAATACGATGCGAGTTTATATGTTATTATTCATTTCTTTATATATTTTTGAAACGACTTAAACGAGACTGCGAGAAATTCCAGCGTGTGGGCACAGACTAGGATTTCTCCCTGTATAGTAGGTGCAGTTACATACAAATATCACATGCACAACGCAACCAGACCCGAAAATAATTGGTTTTTGTGCACAAATGTCGGCTTCGATTAGGACTCGAACCCAAGATCTACGGCGTTGAAATCTGGTATTCTGACCACCGGTCCCCGTGGACGTGAAAAGAAGTGTCTAAGTTATTTCTGAAAAATGCTATCATCATGATTGTAAACAAATAAAAGATCGGGGGTCAATGAATTAGTCAGAAACACTTACGCTGGACCCTAATTCGATAATTGGAACATAATCTGGAACGAAGTTATTGGTTAGTGTTATAAATTAGATACTTACTGGTGGTAGGATTCCTATGCAAGAATCCGTCTAGGTGGGCACCACCTCAGTGCCAGTTATTCATTCGTCAAGCAGTAGTGTGCTAACATTACTGTTTCGGTTTGAAGGCTTAAGAAGAAGACTTAAGAACTAATGTCTCAGGGTGAAGGGCGGATGCCCTGTATGGTGCCACACAGAAATGTTCTTGGTGACACATTTGTTGAGGGTAGACGTTGCACTTACCATCAGGTGAACGATATGCTCATCCCGTCACAAAATTAAATAGTTAAGAGACACCGTTTTATATAGACAGCATAAAAACACCGAAAGACCATTTACCTTTAGTGGTCCAAATATGACGTGACTATATTGAGACAGCGTTTTATATAGACAGCATAAAAACACTAAAAGACCAATAACCTTTAGTGGTCCAAATATGAGGTGACCATATTTATTAATTACGCGCTGCAATTTTATTTAAAGCAACTCGATAACGGTCATTAACGTCAATCCGTCGCATATCGGTCATGGCCGTAGTTTAAGGATAAACAATTTTCCTTTAAAGTGAATGTTACAAAGCAACAATTACTTGGAAATGATAAGAATATTATTTCAGACTACTATTATACGACGATCGCGAGGCGTAGGTATGAAGTACTTGACCGATGAAAGAAATTTAAAAGTAGTCAAAAGTTCCGATTAATTCCAGCCGCTGAAGTTAGCCATCGCAGATTGCGGGACAACTCCAAATTACATCGTCACCTTGATGGTTGCCATTCTACCATAGCGCGTTTTAATTTTCTGCCTCGCTCAACCACTTTATGGAATCTGCGGCCGCCGGCGGTTTTCCAGACCGTGACGACTAAGGGACCTTCAATAAAAGAGCCTATTCCTTTCCCAAAAGGCCGGCAACGCATATGCTATTCCTGTGGTATTGTGGATATTCATGGGCGGCGGTGATCACTAACCATCACGTGAGCCACCTGCTCGTTTGCACCTTATGCTATATAAAAAAAAGCTAAGTTAAAGATACAGGCACGTTTCAATCGTGCTTTCTGTGTAATGCAATGCAGTTGTAAATATTACAAAAAAATATGTAATTTTCCCAAGTATCCGCTGTGTTCGTAAAATATTTTTCAATGTACATTAAAAAAAATCATCTTATTTAAGTGCCGATAGGCCGGCAGTCAAATAAAGATGGATTCATTCACAAACTTCATACCCGATAGGTGTCCGGCAGAGTAGAATAGTAACTGCCTCTTTCCTAGCGAGGTGTCATAAGAGGCGACTATGGTGTTGTACGGACAGCCTCAATTCGTGCAGAATAACACCATAATAAAAGGGGAAAAATAAAGGGAGTAAGATTTTTTTTTAATCTTACCAAAATGACAGCGACGTGCTTGGTAGAATAGAATCGAAAATTTTCGACAGACTGACGACTTTGGCGACGTAGTTCGCCACGCGTCACGTCTCATTTCTCATGGGGTCAAAAGTGGGCTACGTGTGGCCTCTGCCTACCCTACCTTATCGGAAAGGCGTGACCGTATTTATGTATTTTATTTAACTGCAAAGTAGCTTAAACCACAGTTTTGCATGCAAGATGTAAATAAACCGGTCTAAGCATAAAACCCAGCACGGAGCGCAACTGGTACTCCTTATGCATTACACGTCTTGTATTTTAATTACTGTGCTCTTTAGGAGCGGATTATTTCGCCGAAGGTAAACAAAAAAGGTTTTATATGTATGTACAAATTGTCGTACAAACGTAAAACGTTTAAATATCGTTCATAAATCTCTTTTTCAGAGCCTATAGAAGCTTCGGTTCGGTTTGCTTCTAGTTTACGGATTGTGCCGGTCTGGGTGTTCATGCATTTGAAGTTTACGCCTGTAATTAGCACCCACGATACAGGATAAATGCTCGTGAAGGAGGACGTGTAGTTTTTAAAAATCAATACTGTATTTCGTCTTTCAATCTTTTCCTACTAATATTTGTAATGAGGCGAATAATGCCGCTTAGCGGGGTCACCCTCATGCCTTTTAGAATCTACTAATTCTTAGTTTTCCACGTCGCTCATAGTGTTAATACGTTCACCGATGTGCAATGCAATGTAATGTAAATTTGTTCGCTATGTTTCTACTTTCTGCTTTCAATTCTACGCTGTTATCTTTGTTTTGTGTTATTCTTCTGTCTGTGTGTTGTGGACAATAAACAGACACAGTGTGTTACAGACCGGACTATTCTTCATAGAATTATATACATAAATTATCGCACCACTAGCACGACATACCGATTAGATGAAACTGTTCGTTATGAAAAACTATTAACTTTTCTTTATAAAATCGATCTCACGATATTCACTTCCGAAGCCATTCATCTTGACCCATTTCACCATTTTTACGATTAGAGAACGCGCCTTTAAACGTTCGCGGAGCATATCAGTATCAGGTGATGATCGCGTTGCCGAACCTGTGAGTACCTGTGATGCTCCTTTTTGTGCTAATATTTACACATAAAAAAACTACAGTGATTAAAATCATCAGTATCTTTCATTAGGCCAAAAAGAAAAAACATACAAGAAAATGTATGAATGTACATACATACAGTCACGCTTTTCTCCCATAAGAGGTAGGCAAAGTGGGCTACGGGTGTGGTACCCGTAGCCCGCAGGAAACGAGATGGCGAACCACGTCGCCGCCATTTTGGTACGAGTCAAGAAATTCTTTCTTCCCAGTGTATATATATATATATATATATTTATTTAGTGAAGAATATATAAAATTGTGATATCATCCACTTCCATTAGGCCGTGCAGACATCTTGACATGTAATACGGAACATTTTCGAAGCAGTTTCTGACATAAATCATAAATGTAAGCAAAAAAAACGTTTTAGAAATATAATTCTTATAAATGAATTGTATGTAAGTAGGACTTGTTTTGATGAAATGTCACACTGACGATTAACATGGTCGATTAAATAAATAAATAATTTGAGTACAACTAGAAGCGATTTAGCATTGACCCATCACAACATCTATTTTTTTTATAGGAAAGGGGGTAACCGAGCAAGCAGCTCGCCTGATGATATGTGATTACGGCCGCCTGCAGGGGTTTAAGAAAGAAATAGGCTCTTTATACCATATCTCCGAAACTACGGGACCTACCGACTTTAAATTCGGCATACATATTACTTTCCCGACTTAGACACCCACTAACGGATTTTACGATCATCGTCATTATCATCATTTCAGCTTGTCATAGTCCACTGTTGAACACAGGCTTTCCCCATAGATTGCCAATAAACACGGTCCTGATCCACCTGCATCCATCAACTTCCCGTGAAACCGAGCAGGTCGTCGTTCCACCTAGTGGGGGTTCATATACTGAGTTTGCCGGTACGAGGTTGCCACTCAACAACCTTTCTTCTCCAACGGTTATCGGTTCTACGAGCTGTATGGGCGGCCCATTGCCACTTCACTTGCTAATCCTTAGAGCTATGTCGGTAACTCTAGTTCTGTGATTTTATCTCGCAGTGAAACTCCGAGCATAGCCCTTTCCATAGCTCGCTGAACAACACTGAGCTTGCTCATGCGGCCTGCAATGAAGTACCACGTCTCGGTTCCGTATGTCATCTCTGGCAACACGCACAGTCTGTATACTTGTGTTTAAAGGCGTACTGATTTTGCGATGCTCCTAAATGTGTAAATGAGCTGTTGCTTTTTTACTGTATACAGACTTCACCATAACAATAACTCCCGTGCAAGCCGGGGCGAGTCAGCTAGTAATTTATAAATAAAATTATGTAAATTATGTAAAAAACCAACAAGTGACAACAATCGGAATTTGATAAATTTTTGTATTCGTGGCAAGTACGTGATGTTCGATGCGTGTTGTGGCAGTTTGTGATAGACCATGTAAAATACCATTACATACATAACTCACTGATATTGAAGAGAACTTGATCAAATATATAACAGCTTCGTGTAGTGGATCTGTATCATGGCGGATGGATTCAATTGAGTCCCCCTCGATCAAAAAAGTTGATAAAGAGCACGGGTATTTTTAATAAAACTAGATTTACGGATTTTGATGCGTTTTATTTAACTATTTAGTACCCATGGTCACGGGAGGACTGAGATGTTTGACGTCCTGAAGTTATTTGATTAAATAATAATTTTCCTCGCCTACGTTAGGCGTTTTGCCATTGAATTATAAATATATAGACATTTCCTTGACATAGCTCTTGTTTTTGACATAAATCGCACAACGTTGTATCATACATGCATGCCAAGCTTATAAAAATTCTGTCCTACTCTCACAGAGATATTGTGTTCTTACACTAATATTTTAAATGCGAAAGTAACTTTCTCAGTCCCTCTATCCGTTTGTTACCTTTTCACGGTTCAACCGATGTTCAAACCAAACCTGGCACAAACGGTGAGCACAGTATCCGATGCAGCTGTAAAAGTCAAACAGGCTAACAACAATTACATCACCGAAGTTATATATATATATCAACCGCTGGACCGATCAACTCGTTCTCGTGGGATTTTTAAAAATCACGCGGACGAAGTCGCGGACATCATCTAGTCACTAATACGTAAAGAAAGACAGCAAACAAGTTACGACGAAAACCCATTGCCACATTTACATTACACTAATGCTGAAACAATATCAACCTTCTTGGAACTCAATTACTAACAACTACTGAAACTACTACTAGAGGTATGATTTCTAAGTTCCACTAATATACACTTGTTGGAAACTAAACTTTCTGAAAAAAACTAAACTATACTTGCTGGCGTATGGGTACCGTGTCTGTTCTGCGTACTGTACCGTAATGCTTTTAGAGCTATTGCTTGTTTACGGCCGCCATGCGCGACTCATGATGCTCGTACAAACAAGCCTTTGTGATTGCTGATATGCAATTTCAATTACGGACTAAAAGTACTTTGCTGTAATTAAAGTGTGTTGTTTGTATTTACGGAAGGGAATTTATTCTATGACAACCTTCTATGAGTGTAATTCTGTTAGTAAAATTACGCGTAAAGCCGGATTTACATAACGTAACGAATGGGTTGAAATTAATTTCATGACATTAATTGCACGTTGAAACTAACATAGTTTGCACCATGAAACTAAAATAGTTTCGTACTCTGTGCGATTTTTCGGCGAAAGTAGTATCATGCAACTAATTTATCACGCTGAGACATCAGTTCTTATAGTCTCATTTACCCAGGGATTAAACTAGTTCCCAGTGCCCTTCGGACCGAAACACAGTAAAGTTTGCACACTACTGATTTACAGCAGAATAACCGGCCCTGGGTAAAACCTACCTAGACGGATTTCTGATTACACTAGTTCTCAGTGCCCTTCAGACCGAAACACTAATGTTTGCACACTACTGCTTCACGGCAGAATAACTGGCGCTGCGGTGGTACCTATCTAGAAGGATTCCTGCATGGGAATCCCAACACCAGCTCCCACAGCGGCTTCTAAAGTTTAAGTTTAATTCTTTAGAAATTGCGAATATGATAAAGAATAATATATTCATGTACCAGACGCGGACGTATTACATTGACTGTCTTTTATCGAATAATACTTTCCTATATCAATTTTTAGATGACGACTTCAAGGTTACCTTGGTTCGTAATGGGTACGCGATAGAGTTTTTGTACGTTAAGCGTGACGAGGTATAAAAAAGTCAATCTGATGACTAAAACATATAAATATATGTTCCCTAAATTTTTTTCAGTTTTCAAAATAAAAAAACGTGTACAAGAATGTTAAAGAATGAAATTATGTCGAAGGGTGAATATTAGATGATGATGATATATTTTTCGACCCGTAAGTTTCTGAGAAAAAAAATATTAATCTACAAATTTATGAATAAGACAATTAAATCGAAATAAACAAACTAAAGAATAGCTTAACATTCAACTATGGATAATCATCATCATCATTATCATTTCAGCCTATCACTAGTCCACTGCTAAACATAAGCCTACAGACAACCACAAAAGTTTGTAGCTGCATTTTGGGGGGATTTTGCCATAGTTGCCACGGTTGGCAGGCGGATTGGAAAGCGTAATTTATTTATTCAGATGTTCCAGGAAGGCGCTGCTGCCCATCTCCTGGTTTTTAGTTTTTCCCTGTTGACTTAGATTACACCCACGGGATGAGATGGGGGTGGTAGATCTAAGGCTAATGATCCCAGTTAATTAAATATCCAAGCCAAGTAAACCTATTCTTATTACTCCATACTTAATCGCAATAACAAAACATACCCCAAATACATAATAGAATACCAATGCTCATGCATTCAGAAACATATTACTAGATTGAACAACCTGAAATATTCCTATATACAGAAATATTTAACATTTTGAACGTTTTTCACCTCAATCACAACTGACTTCAAAAATTTCCATATCGTATGCATGCTAATAAACCTAAGGGACGCGGGACCGCCTACCCAACATAAATACATTAATAAATTTTATCTTCATGTGCCACTCTCGCGCGTCACGTGTTTCGTGAGATAGTCTTATTATACTTTCGAATATAAATCATGTATTGATCAAATCATCTATTATCAAAAACTTAAATGAAATGTTACTGAAATCAGCGTAACGAACTAAAATTAGGAGAAGAGCCTTTCTTATTTTATCGCTAGTTATTTTCCGAATTCACATTTGACACTCTCTCACGGCTTATGAGAATCTATCGCCCCATCCTCGCACAGCCGCAGATATAACCGAGTGACACGTCGTGGGAGAGGCCATGTGTTGTGATGGATAGCGGCAAGCAGATAATGATTATGCAATGTGATTTAACAGACTAAGAACCGATTTCACCGTTCGCTTTGGAAACCAAGTTTAATAGAACCACGTTTTACTTAACTGAGTCCAAATGTATAGTTTTATCTCGGTTTTCGTCTGACCGATTTCACCAGCTTCATTTTGATCGCGTTTAGGATAACGAAGTTTACATGATGTATCGTCACAATCTGAAACAAATACTCGATATATTTCGTATTTTGACACATCAAACAGCCGGTTTTTATACATAGGTGACGAACAAAAAACAGTACGAAATAAAAATAAGTTTTGGTTATACATAGTCGTGCAATTGTGTTGTGAGAGAACTGTCACGTGTTCTCTAAACGCGTTTAATCGAGCTAAACGTCGAAAATTGAGCGGTCAGAATTTGAACAGCGTTTAGCTTTAACTGCGTTCATTTGATGTTGATGAAATACAAGTTGCAACACTAAACTCAGTTAAACGTTTAAACTTCGTTTATCTAAAACTGATCGCGTTTATTTTCAACGGTGAAAACCGCCCTCAGTCACTAATCTCTGCCTCCCATGAATTGTGTCTAATATTTAGGAAATAAACAGTAGCCTTTGAGTTTATTTATCGCAGTTTCGATTCATCATCATCACAGCCCATCACAAGTCCACAACTGAGTATAGGCATCTGCTGATCCAACTGTGCTGCCTGCACCAATTTTGACTACAAACTGAAATAATTGAAATTTAATTAAAAAAAACTTTTACTGAAATTAATTTTCTGGTGGTAGTCTTTCTATGCAGGAATCCGTCTAGGTAGGGACCACCTCAGGGCCAGTTACTCTGCTTTGAAACAGTAATCAGGTCTAAGATAATTTATTTCTCAAAAGAATTTGACATTCACTTACATGAGAAAATTAAACATAATGAAATTTAAACATAAATGATGGCGGTGAAACAGTGGTAAATATCATAGTAAGTAGTTTAGAATACATATATCAATAATACAACATTTTAGTGATTTAACATAACACGCAAGGTTTTTAAATAGAAGTAATATTTATAAATAGTAATACACTCAGCGTCACAAAAATCGCACCTCTCTGAGTTTGCGCGAAAAATGGCTGTAATGGCTAGAAACGAATTATATTTATATAAATATTGGTATGTTTGAAATGGGTAATTGAATAGCTTTACATTATTAATAAAAAAATCATGAAATCATTAAAACATTTATCATTATAGAGCGTCAAAAATAAACAATGTCAAATGCTCGTTAGTAAGGACGCTAGTTACACCACCTAAAAAGGGTATAAAAAGGGCCGATATAATGGATGAAATATATGCCCGTCGTAATTTAGACTTTGCAGTGAACACACGTGAACAAGTAATCCAAGTAAGAACAAGTAAAGATGGACACCAGCTCTGAAGAAGCCGCTCAAGTGATTGCCCTATTGCAGTCGGGGATGCGGCAGTGTGACGTTGCTCGACAGTTGAACCCTTCCCGTTTTTCAGTTCGACGGGTGTTCCAACGTTTTCAGCAGACTGGTGGTTATGTTAGAAAACCGGGATCTGGAAGAAAACGGTGCACATCAGAAAGAGATGACCGTTTCATCGTTACGACATCTTTACGAAACCGTTTTACAAATTCTGTTGAGTTGCAACAACAGCTTCAATCAACTCGGAGAACATCTGTGAGTGTTTCTACGATAAGAAGAAGGTTACACGAAAAGAGTTTAACAGCCCATAGACCTGCTAAAGGTCCAAAACTTACTGCACAGCATCGCAGAGATCGCCTAGAGTTTGCTCGCAATCATTGCGAGTGGACTCTAGAACAGTGGCGGACCGTACTCTTCTCTGATGAGACGAGGGTCTGTCTCTTCTGCAATGACAAACGTAAAAGGGTCTACAGAAGACAGGGGGAGAGGTTCACACAACCCTGCTTCGAAGAATCCGTCGAATACGGGGGTGGCTCGTGTATGTTTTGGGGCGGCATTTCCGTCGACGGGAAAACGGAACTTGTGTGCGTTTCCCGGACTCGGGGTGGCCGTGGGCAAGGGTCATTAAATGCTGGTCGGTACATTACTGAAATCCTGGAGGAACATGTGGTCCCGTATGCTGGTTATGTCGGTGATGGATTCATGTTAATGCATGATAATGCTCGTTGCCACACCGTGGCTATTGTACGGGATTATTTACAGGAGGTCGATATCCCTGTTATGCATTGGCCAGCACGAAGTCCAGACCTTAACCCAATAGAACATCTCTGGGATGACCTAAAACGGCGCGTGCGAGCTCGAGATCCAGCTCCAGCTACTCTTCAAGAGCTCCAAGATGCGGTACTTGAAGAGTGGGAACAAATACCCCAAGAGGCTGTTGCGATCCTTGTAAGGTTCATGAAAGATCGCATGGAAGCCGTTATCAAGGCAAGGGGGGGTAACACTAGATTTTAAGAACTTTTTTTGTATTTATTAAGTTTTTTTTTAAATTATTAATTTGCAAATTTGTACATACCCTGTCTTTTTCTTTGATTTCTCTTTCGTCTCGCTATAAAAGTAAAATTCAATTAAAATTCCTGAAAGCTAATGAAATTACCTTTCGAATGATACCCTCAAACCACAACATTGCCATTGGCCTGTTGTGTTAAAATAGTATTTAAATTATTTTTTTCGGATGTGCGATTTTTTTGACGGCGAGTGTAGTAGGTAGTTTCAACTATTTTTTATATAGATTTGACTCAACAGAAGGACAGTGGTTATCGCTCAACGCAAAGTAACACAGAATAAGCATACCTAGATGTGACATTGATCTTTGTCAATAGTTCTCATTTCAGAATATATATATAGTTCGCATTTCAGAAACTTTCATAGCGCGTTTAAGGAATGTATGAGATATTTCTTGAGCTTCTCATGTGGCGACATAGGTGTTGCTACAAAAGTTGGTATGTAAGTTTGCATTTTGGAAGTTAAAGATATGAATTTAGACTTCTGTTTATAAATAAAAGTCAATTGAGTTTTTTAAAAGAGCGTTGTCGGTAATTTAAAATAATTGAAGAAAGCTTGTAAGCGATGTGCATAATTTTAAAATAAAAGGTATGAAAGTTTCTATGGAAAGTGTGTCATTTTAGAAGTTATAAATATGAAAACTTGTACTTAGGCTTTTGTTTGTAAATAAAATTCGAATATTTTTAAATCCATATCTTAAGACATAAGTTAACTATCCCACTTATATCCTATGCTATCCTACTAATTATAAACGCGAGATTACGTTCAGCTATGTATTCGTGTGAATTCTGTTTATCATAACAGGATAATAACTCTTTTTGATGCCCTGGCTTCTAGCAAAAATTTGCGGGAAACATAATGTTGCATTAGCTGTGGCTTCCGCTGAAACCTTGCGATCGAAATAATCTGGCGACCGAAGAAACCCCAACGTGGCCAGCACCCACGGCGCCCTGCCGCAACAGTGCAAGCTGATCGTGTGGGACGCACTATGTCACACAAACGCATCATCGAGGCGCTTGATCGCTGTCTGTAAGATATACACAGCAGTCGAATGTTGAGGGGTGGTTTGGTGTTATTGGCAGGGCACTGCAGCAGGCACTGCAGCAGACGAAATTAACGCATGACCGACAGCGTCATATGTTGAAAAGCTGCATCTCATCACTATCGTGCGAGTCCAAGTATTCAGCGATGTAGAGTTGGGTGCGTATCAAGGTCAACAAAACAGACGAAGAAGGTATGGTTCTGTTCACCAAACGACTTTGTCATGATGTGGATTCGGAAGAAGAGCTTATTGCACGTTTCCACTAACGACTATATGTCGTTAGTGGAAAAGATCATCGGTTCTATTCAAACAGAGAATATCATCGGCGCGGTTCGAGCCTAACAGTTGCGCTTAAGATCGCGGATTCGATTCCCGTACGGGATAAATATTTTTATGGCGGAGAGATAGTTGAACTGAACACAGATTACGGATAAGCGCGTTAATTTTTTTTTATTTTCATGTCGTTTCGAGCACTTTTCAGCAGCCATGGTCATAGAGAGATTACAGTCCCCTTGATGCCATGGGTGTAATGAATAGTACTCTGTTTAATTTTTATTGCGTAAGTGACGAAACGAGCAAAAAGTTCACCTGATGGTAGGTGCAATGTCTGCCCTTAACAAATGCTGTGTCACCCAGAACATTTCTGTGTGACACCACACTGCGTCCGTCACCCTGAGACATCAGTTGATAAGTCTCATTTACTCAGTGATTACGCTACCTCTCAGTGCCCATTAAACCGAAACATAATAGTGTTTGCACACTACTGCTTCACGGCAGAATAACTGGTCCTGGGGTGCTACCTACCTAGACGGATTCCTGCATAGGAATCCTTCCAACAGTAATCTGGCAAATAAAAGAAATCAATACAGATAGTGTTTGTGAATGTGCAATTTGTCTGTAAAACGCATCCACAACTTATGACTCAATGCCCACGATACAGGGAAAAACCTAGTGTGTGGTGTCGTTTTTTTTTAAATGTAAACATCAGATACACCTTTTTGTGTGTTTGAATTCGTGATGATAAATAGTAATGATTATTTATTTGATGTGACGTATAAAAAAAGATCGTAAAAAGTATTAGAAGAACAAAAACGTAACACCATTGCAAGAAAATTAATCAGTCCCAAGACAACGCTGACGAACCACACAGTTTAATAAATAATAGATCGACACCTCGTTCATCAAAATCGGATGAGTAGTTTAGGTGCAACATGCATAGACTGCTAAAAACGTAACCCTTCTTTTTGGCTTCGCCGTAGTCGGGTAAAATCACACCTTCGGTGGACACGAGGCATTGTTTACTAACAATGTGTAAGTATTAGCTATATATAGTCGTCCCTTTACCATGAGGCACGTGGGCGATTCGCCTCCTGCATGTTAAACATCAATCTGTGACTACTTTGGACAAATTTATTATTATGGGTATCGCGACGCACAGTTCATATAAATCAGTGGTAACGCCTTGAGAAGGACATCCGATTAACGATGTATATCGCCGCTTGAATTTTGTTTGCGTCTGTTGCATTGGAAAATAATATCAGAGGTCAATGTTCTGCGGACATACATTTTTTAGCCTAAGAACCAACAACATAAAAAAATCGTTCTGTTTTCTAAACGACCGCTAAGTTAGACTGAAATTAAATAAAAGTAACTGATCCTTGATAGCGGAGACGCGGTAGCTCATGGGCCGCACGCTTGCCTTAAAAGTTCATAGTACGCAAGTGACCGTAGTTCGATACCTGATGCCGGCACCTCTAAAATTGTCCTGCGATTTAAAGTACCGATTTACCATATGCTGAACGGCGACGGAATACATCGAGAGGAAACTAATTCGAGGACCTGCGAAGAATAGCGTGTGGCAGATATTTCCCAGCCTGAAAAACCCCATGGATTGCCAAAAAAGTTCTCATTTTTGCCACAGTTACCACGCTTTGCAGGCGGGTTAGCAACCGCAGTTTATTTATTCTTGCATCTCCTGCTTTTCATTTTCCTTCTGTCGACTTTTACGACACCCACGGGACGAGTCGGGGTGGCCCTGCCATATTAAACTTTTTACGTATTATTACGGATATTTCAGCAAATACGAGGGGTGATCCAAAAGTAATGATAATCAGTTATTTCTAGTGCACACAAAAATACAAAAAAATTTCAGTCACTTACTCAGTTAACCACTAGTTCAGGGAAAAAAAATCATATAAATAGGCCACGATTCCCGGGAGCTACATTCATTTGAATACGGACTGTCAAGGAGTGAACATCAAAATGGAAAAACACGAAATCAGAGCTGTCATTAAATACCTCTGCTTGAAAAAAATGTCTACCAAAGACATACACAGCGACTTGGTGGAAACATTAGGGGACTCTTCTCCTCCATATTCCACAGTTGCACGCTGGGCTAAGGAGTTTAAGTTGGGAAGAACATCGACGGAAGACGAACACCGCGAAGGACGCCCATCGACGTCCCTCACTGAAGAAAATGTGAAAAAAGTTGAAGAAGTTGTATTGGAAGATCGAAGAGTGACTATCAGGCATGTAGCTGAGGTCACAGGGATCTCATATGGCAGCATTCAAAGAATCCTTGCGAACGAATTGCATATGAGAAAGGTCTCCGCGCGTTGGGTACCGAAAATGTTAAACGACGAGCAAAAGAAGAAACGAGTCGACATGTCAAGAGCAAATCTCGAAAAGTTCCAGGCAGACAAGGATAATTTTTTGTCACGTTTTGTGACCATGGACGAGACCTGGATCCACCATTTTGATCCTGAAACAAAACAACAATCGATGACATGGAAACGATCCGATGAACCGACGCCGAAGAAATTCAAAGTGTCAAGCTCAGCAGGGAAGGTTATGGCGTCTGTTTTTTGGGACGCTGAAGGAATAATCATGGTGGACTACTTGGAAAAGGGGGCCACTATTACAGGCTCCTACTATGCAGAACAAATAAGAAGATTGCGGGAGGCTATTAAGGAGAAAAGGCGAGGCAAACTGCGGGCTGGAGTGCTGTTCCATCAAGACAACGCACCGGTTCACAAAGCTGCAATTGCCATGGCTGCCATTCAGGAAGCGGGCTTTGAGCTGGTGGAACACCCCCCCTATTCACCAGATCTAGCCCCCAGCGACTTCTATCTCTTTCCACGACTCAAGGAACACCTCCGAGGCAAGAAATTTGACGATGATAGCGACGTGATGGCCGCGGTTGAGGACTTTTTTGAGAGTCAAGATAAAGATTTTTTTTCTAAGGGAATTTTAGGATTAGAAAAGAGATGGACTAAATGTATAGACTTGCTAGGAGACTATGTTGAGAAATAAATTTATTTATTTATTTTATTCATTGTGTTTATTATTGATTATCATTACTTTTGGATCACCCCTCGTATATAGCCAAAATACATTCCGATTTGAGGTTATATCTAATTAGGCAAAGATAATCAGTATAGAGGAGTGTAGTCCCATTAAAATATAGCACTTAACATTACTGCTGTAATTGTATTTTATTAATATTATTGTATAAAAGTAAAGTAAAAGTAAAGTTTCAGCCTCTAAATGTCCCACTGCTGAGCACAGGCCTCCTCTCATTTCTGAGAGGGTTTTGGAGCTAGGAAGAATCCGTCACGCTGCTCCAATGCGGGTTGGCAGACTGCACATGTCCTCGAAATATTTTTTATTTCTCAGACATGCAGGTTTCCTCACGATGTTTTCCTTCACCGCTAAGCACGTGGTAAATGATTATTGTATATTACTTTTAAAACACTGAAAAAAAAATTCGCTGAGTGTCTTACTGGTTCTTCCCAGGACAGAGGCATTTCTTTGCGAACCAGTGTAACTTAAAAAAGTTACGTTCAATGAGTATTATCTAAATGATCTACATTAATTAAAATATTCTATTCTATTCTATTAAAACTTAATCTAGGACGGAAATTAAGGAATTGGCCTACATGATATAGTACTAGTTTTTCTTTAACTATTTATGTGACTGGGCTTACTGCAAAGTACTTAGGTCCCTAGAGTATACGGACAGTATCTTACTGTAATCGAGCAATTTATGCAATATCTACACTATCTACTTCTTTCTTTTTTACATAATAAATATATATATGTCTTGTGATTTTAGTATATCTGGTTTTTGGAGCCAAGTTTTTGAAATGAACCCACATTTGGGATCGGGACTTGACTAAGAAAAAGTGAAATGTCACAAACGGATGGTCGAACGGAAGTTGCAAAGCTCCTCATTGGCTAGGCCAGGGGTGCGATCGCGATCGACCGTTTATCATATTGTATTATAAACGGTCGAACATAAATGTAATGTCTCTGTCACGAATTGTGCAGGAATCCGTCTAGGTAGGTACCACCCCAGGGCCAGTTATTCTGCCGTGAAGCAGTAGTGTTCAAACATTACTGTGTTTCGGTTTGAAGGGCACTGTGAGTTAGCGTAATCACTGGGCATTTGAGACTTAAGAACTGATGTCTCTGGGTGACGGGTGCAGTGTGGTGTCACACAGAAATATTCTGGGTGACACAGCATTTGTTGTGGGCAGACGTTGCACTTACCATCAGGTGAACGTTTTGCTCGTTTCGTCACTTTATACAATAAAAAAAAAACCTAGACGACAATCTCACATACTTGCAGTTTCTCAGAGTCGATCGATCATAGTCTAACAATATTGAGGTAGACCAAAAGCATTTCAAGTTTGAGCACCCCTGGGCTAGCCTGTGCGGATTGTACCTCATCCATTATGTACGTGTCCGTCTGAGCGAGTGCGAAAGAGTAATTTGTTCACTTACTTAGCAATATATGTATTTAATTAATGTATAATCTTTATTTATAATTATTTTAATTTTGAAATATATAGAATGAAATGATTAAGGAAAGAAAGTTAATTTGCTGAGACTTGCATGCAAAATTTAAAATGGTGTGTATTATCCAGTTTAACTTCTAAACGATAGGTCCGATTCGAATAATTTAAAGATGAATTTACATGTACATGATCAACCTTGACTATAAAACTATTTAGTAGGATAAGGATTAATATTATGATACGAATGTCATCATCTTTTGATTCTACCCGTGTTTTGATTGACTTATTTGAACAAAAAGTGGTTATTGTGACTTAACTATAATAGTTAGACATATAGCCTCGCGGACTTTTTTGTGAATAATGATGAGTACTATGAAAATGTAGTACATTATTTTCTTTATCATTAATCGTTTTTACAGCGCACGCCAAATAATGACTTTTATCAGTAAATTTTTGATACCTTGAGTTACATCATAGCAATTTTCGTAGGAATCTCGTTTTTTTTTAATTAAATACAACTCATGTTAGTCGGTTATAATCTAGTTGTATATAGGTGAAAAATATTTTGAGTTAAATCATTACAACCAAACATACAAAACATCAAATCCTTCCTCTTTATAATATTAGTTCAGATAGTTTAGATGTTAGAAGTCGACCGCGTGGCGTAGTGGTTAGCGTACCTGACTCCTGCGCCACCGGTCCTGGGTTCGATTCCCAGCCGGATGTAATATTTGTGCAAAAATACAAATAGTTGCTTTTCGGGTCTGGTTGCGTTGTGCATGTGAAATTTATGTTTGTAAAACGCACCCACGATACAGGAGAAAATCCTACTATAGGGTTTCTTTAAAAAAAAAAGAAAAAAAAAGATGTTAATAGTTGATTAAAATCTTACGGATACTTGTATACATGATGAGAATCACTTCAGAAGAAGAATTTAAAGAGTGTAACAACGATTTTCAGTTGTTACTTCCCCATATAGCGCTTGATATACTCGTATTGCGTTTTTTTTATAGGCTCTCCTATAGTAAGTCGTCTACTGATGTAATTACTGGGCATATGAGATATAAGAACTGATGTCACTGTGCGCAGTGTGGTGCCACACAGAAATGTTCTGGATGACACTTCATTTCTTATGGGCACTAATACTTACCATCAGGTGAATTTTTTGCTAGTCTCGTCCCTTTCTCCAATAAAAAAGAAGACATGTTGTTTTATCTGAACAGGCCAAGTAAGATATCGTCATCAAAAAATAACAGAATATATTATTCAGTACATGTTAATCCCACATCAGCATTAAAGTGACATCACTACTTAACATGCATCAAAGGGCAAAGTAATATAGTGGCAATGGAATGTATGTTGAGTAATGCTCTTGCATACATTATTTAGTAAATATTGCTATTAGATTTATTTCTTACTAGCTGTGCCCCGCGGTCTCACCCGCGTAAAAAACCTGACCCCGATCGATGATATACATACATACTTCCCTATTTGAATCGAATTTTGGGGTTTTAATTTTTTTGCGCGGAACCCTAACTATTTTTCTTAAATTCTAGTAGCGTAAGTTACCCGCTATAATATCAGCTATCTATTTATACTAGCTAAATTTTTTAAAATGGCTAGTTTCTTTTAAGTGCCGTATATTTTCATAAGGAATTATTGTATGTCTGTTTGTTCCAGCTAATCGCCGAAACGGCTGGACTGGTTTTCACGGGACTTTCACCGATAGATAGCCTATATTATAGAGGGTAACTTACGCTAATTGAATTTTTTATTTATTTTTTAATTAAATTGAGTAAAAAGCTGTTATTTTGTTATTCCAATCAGACACTTAAATTGTATTTATTTGTATAGATATGTTGGTCACATAGACCATAGTCGTTTTTAAAAATAAGAAAGTCAAATGTATTAATTAAAACCGTTTAAATTCCATACTCTTCAATTACTTACATTTACTCCTAAATCGGTAAACGGGCTGGATACGTTACGCCCAGCGAAACGGCTTATAACAGTTAGTAATATAATAAATGTAAACGTTTGTTTGTATGTCATTCAACCACGCTCAAACGGCTGAAAAGGCTTTTAATTTTTTTTCATATAGAATACATTATATGTATTTTTTTTGTCGCCGATACGCAGAGTAGAATAGCACTTCCTCCTCTTTCCTACCGAAGTGTCGCAAGAGACGACGAAAGTATTCTGCAGAGAACCTTTATTCGTGAAGATAAACATAATATGCAATGCTGTCACTATACTGCTCGTGGGAACGCAATGGGGAGTAAGAATTTTATGACTCGTACCAAAATTACTGTGTTTCGGTCTGAAGGGTACTTCGAGCTAGCGTAATCACTGGGCATATGAGACTTAACAGCTCACCATGTCCCAGGGTGACGGGCGCAGTGTGGTGCTACACAGAAATATTCTGAGTAACAGCATGTGCTGTCATCACGTAACATGAAAAGGAGTATTTTTTGTTCAGTGGCTGTCACTATACTGCTCGTGGGAACGCAACGGAGAGTCAGTATTTGTTTCGACTCATACCAAAATGGCGGCGGCGTGGTTCACCACCCGTCACGTCTCGCGCAAACTAAGCTTCCTGTGTAGCCTCTGTCTACCCCTTGTATGGGAAAAAGGCGTGACTACATATATGTATGTATGCATTTTTTTATTATTAAATAACACTCAATTAAACAATAAATTTTAATTTACGCCGAGCGAAGTGAGCGGTGAACAGATAGTGAATAATGAATATCACTGCCTAAACGAAACACGTTATGCCAGCGGTTTGTGTAAACTGAATGTACTTTTAAATTTTAATAAGTCAAAGGCATTCATAATGCCCTATGATGTCGTGTGTGCCTTTAACATTAATGAAATGGATTCCGTTATCTATAGTTAAAATGACATTATATCAAGTACTGGTGGTAGGATTCCTATGCAGGAATCCGTCTAGGTAGGTACCACCCCAGGGCCAGTTATTCTGCCGTGAAGCAGTAGTGTGCAAACATTACTGTGTTTCGGTTTGAAGGGCACTGGGAGCTAGCGTGATCACTGGGCATATGAGACTTAAGACCTTATGTCTCAGGGTGATGGGCACAGTGTGGTGTTACACAGACATTTCCTGGGTAATATTGCATTTGTTATGGGCAGACGTTGCACTTACCATCAGGTGAACGTTTTGCTCGTTTCATCACTTTATCCAATAAAAAAAAAAGTCTGCCTGCAATCTATTTTACAAATATATGACATTCTTAACACCAGCACACCAGAATATAGAGTATTTAAACACGTACAGTGGCGCCTTATTCCCATATGAGGTAGGCACAGATAACACCCGTAGTTCACTTTTCGCCATCGCGGCAAACGATACGTGACATGTGCAGAACCACGTTGCCGTTGGTTTTCGGTTCTGGATCGGTTCATCACCATCGTTTCAGCCTTTTACTAGTCCACTAATGAACAGTTTGGGGCGATTTTTCTGGATCGGTTGTACATGTAAAATTTTTGGCTGTAAAACCTACCCACGATACAGGAAAAATCCTGTAGGGATTGTAGGGACTCACGATAAAACTTTAAAAAAAATGGACGGCGCTGACGCAGCAAACGTTGTCTCTTATCCAACCTGATATAGAAAAAAAATTGTTTTCGCTTCTGTTTTTGCATATAAAAATCTGTCACCTGGCTCATACCGCGGGAATCGTGAGAACCTGCAAAGATACTTGTCTGGAAAATCTCATAACGAGACGGTTATGTCTAGAAGTGAAATAATAACGATGAACGAAGATGTTGATCATAATTAAATATAAGGTTAGACCACGAAAATCTTTTAATCAAAATAAATGTCAAAGCTACATAACTTATAAAGGCGACATTATTACATAAAACATCATTGTATAGGTAAATGATATCCTCGACAAAGATGTGTGGAAATAACTCTTACTGTGCATTTGTCACTGCAGGGGGCCTCCCTGGCTATGTATATGTTATTGTAATATAGCATTGGAAAAAAGAATTTCTAACCGGTGCTTCTCTAAGGTCTTATTTTTTCGAATCAGTGTAGATACGGTGCTCAAAGGAAACTTGATTAAAACTACTACTTTTGTCCAATCTACACAAAAAATATAATTAAAAGCTAGAGATCGCCTAGATTAACAACGACATAAGAACGTTTTATACCTCAGTCAGTGGGTGTCGTAAACGCAACGACGGGATTATGAAAAAACAAACGCAATAATATTCGCGAAAATAAGAAATCTTACAAATGTACTTTAAACAAGCCCGTATTGAATAACAATACGTATCACAATTAGATCGGTGAACTTTTGAGGAAAGG
This sequence comes from Luehdorfia chinensis, assembly GCA_019845155.1. Classification (NCBI taxonomy): domain Eukaryota; kingdom Metazoa; phylum Arthropoda; class Insecta; order Lepidoptera; family Papilionidae; genus Luehdorfia; species Luehdorfia chinensis. The sequence goes on along the minus strand of JAHVAK010000480.1, from coordinate 3,005,749 downwards.
TCACGTTAAAAGTACCCGCAACCGACGAGCGTGTGTGAAAACACTAATGAAAGTAGAAGAAGCTAAAGATGTGTGTCAGGATCGTAGCACGTGGAAAGATGTGGTCTCTGCCTACCCCTATGGGAAAGAGGCGTGACTGTATGTATGTATGTATGTATTGAATAAATAATTTTTGACTTTGAATACGTTTGTGATTATTAAAAATGTCAGAAATATTGGTAAACATTTTTTTCCAGTTACATTAACAATTTGTACACCATTTATCATATAAAACGGAGACCTGTAATACAAAATGAATGATTGAAACAAGTCAGTGGACCCTCGTCAGCGGATGCAATCGCCCCTTACCACTTATAGGCAAATGTCAACCCCGAGGTCACCTGGCGGCCCCCCTGCCTTCAATTATCCATTAACAGCAGTTGTCTGCGTTCCCAGCGCGTTCCAGGATAAACCTATTACAATAGTGTATACTGTCATTGATTCGATGTTATAATAGGATACATTTATGCAATTTACAGCAAATATACAACTGCGTAAAGAAAGGAAATTCAAGAAAGACAGCATTTAAGCCTAACATTATTTTTTAATATGTAAAAAGTATATAAGTAAGTACTATTATAGTTTTTCCATTTGGTCAGTATTACCTAGCCATTTCGTAATAGTTATGATTTGCACGTTTTCGTTGTAAGTTTCGGTGTTACGTTCGTCGGTTTCTCCTTTGTGTTCATATGTCTGGTTCCGTTAATATGGTAGGATTATATATACTCGTATTACCATCCTACTGGTGGTGGGATTCCTAGTGCAGGAACCCGTTTAGGTAAGTACCACCCCAGGGCCAGTTATTCTGCCGTGAAGCAGTAATGTGCAAACATTACTGTGTTTCGGTTTGAAGGGCACTGTGAGCTAGCGTAATTAATCATTGGGCACATTCGAATTAAGAACCCATGTCTCAGGATGATGGGCACAGTGTGGTGGCACACTGAAATTTTCTGGGTGACACAGTTTGATTATGTAGCAGCAGTTTTGTTATGGGCAGATGCTACACTTACCATCGGGTTCACATTCCAAACGTTCACGATTTGCTCGTTTCATCACTTTTTGCAAAAAGAAAAAAAAAGTCAATTAATGTTGTGTGGTACAAAAAATTAAAAATTTTCCATTTTTTCGGGGATTGGTATCATTTGTCACCGTGTATACATGCAATTGTCACATACTTTTAATTGTGAAATTATGCACTTTCAAACTGGGCATGTTCTTTTTGTAGTAGCCGTATATGCTATAAGAGGAGTGTATAGTCTAATATAGCTCTTATTATATGTCTTATTATAACCATACCTTGACGATTACTACTTTTTACTGTTTAGGCGAGTTAGGGGTTTTTAGGGGAGGAGTTAGGGGTTACTGTTCGGCTCTAGAGCAGTAAATTTGGCCTCTAAAAGTTGATGAGCTCAGCAAACAATGGCAAACCCCGCGGCTCCTTTCTGACTTCCATGTATGTCGTCACGGGAACAATTAATTTTATCAGATTTCAGAATTAAGAATAAGCACTAAAATCGGATCCCACGTCGAGGTGTTAATAGCGTGTACTGTTTGGAGTCTATGATCATGGACTCGTTTTAATTCGAAGGCAAAATGTTTGCGCACTTTCGGCTGAATCTTAAATTTTTCAATTTGATTTGGAAAAAGTAACTGTATGTGGTTGTATCTATGAGTTAATATTTCCCAGCAAGTGTCATAATTTTCAGAGTAAGTATTTAGTACGTAGGTGCTGCATTTTTGAGTCTTCGATAGGTCTAAGTTGTTATGATTTGCCTCGGAGGAGAGACTCATGAACGCAGACCACTGTTCTTATATTTTCTGTTAATGTGATCTTGATCTCTCTCTTATAGCTTTCGGTTATGATTTCGTTTTGTAAAAAAGTATGTAGCTTTATCTTGAGACTTGTCTACTTCGTAATCGATGTCGGAACCGTTGAGTAACTTGTCAACCTGAGTGAAGGTCATCAATTGTACTCTACCGCTACTGTAACGTTTGTAAGTGGTCTTGAATGTCGAATTTTATGTTAATGCCCCTTACGACTCTTGAAAAGGCACGAGTATCTTCGCTGTTGACTAATTAGTTCATCAGTCCTTACAGTAACCAAGTGCCTCGACGGTGGGAAGACGTTGTTTTAAGTCGAGCAATAAGTCACGAGTGCCGTCATAAAGAGCCTCGACTTGCTCGTAGACCTTCGAAATGAAGTAGTCGCCGGATTCATCCAAATTGACACATAACGTCATGTGGTTGTTTTCAAATTCATCCTGGTGGTAGGATTCCTATGCAGGAATCCGTCTAGGTAGGTACCACCCCCGGGCCTGTTATTTTGCCGTGAAACAGTAGTGTGAAGACATTACTGTGTCACGGTTTGAAAGGCACTGTGAGCTAGCGTAATCACAGGGCATATGAGACTTAAGAACTGATGTCTCAGGGTGATGGGCACAGTGAAGGTGTCACACAGAAATGTTCTGGGTGACACAGCATTTGTTATGGGCAGACGTTGCACTTACCATCAGGTGAACGTGCGAGCAAAACGTTCACCTGATCATCACTTTATACAATAAAAAAAACATGTGCTCAAGATTTTTTAAGTGTTTGTTGATGTACTCGGACGTCATCTAAAATGTAAACCGATGGTATTTTGTCGTTGTAGTGATTTATCCTTTGAAGTATCCGTTTTGTTATGTTATATGCAAATGTTTTCTGGTGCTGTCTGCTCCTGAATGTTCCGTAGATTAACTCGTTAATTATTTATGAGCGAGAATGTAAAAGGATCCGTTCGTCTCTACGATCTTCTCAACTTAACCGCTTGCGGGAGGCCGGTAAGCCGATTCACAACTGTAAAGAGAAACTTTAATAAGAACCGGCTCGAAGCAATGTTATGCCACTGTTCAACCTTAGCATAAAATGTAGTTTGTTGTTTGTAAGTGAAACCACACGACTGTACTGTTCCAGAGCGTTTATTAGAATCCGTTTCAAAGTTATATTATTTGATATATTAACATATATATGATGATCTCCTAGCCGATTTCGACCACGGCGACAACTGCCGACTACTGTCGAGAGCCATTAACTGCGCAGGAGATGTTATAGTGCCACAAGTGTACGCGCAAACACAGATGCACTCACTCGTCCCAACCTACCCGCGCCCGATGTAACGCTGATGCGATAAGATCGGAGGTAGGCTAGGATGCAGTGTCAGAAACACGGGGACAATCACAACACAACCAGACCCGAAAACCAACAATTTACGTTTCAGCACAAATGTTGGCTCCGGCTGGGATTCGAACCCAGGACCCGCGGCTTAGAAGTCAGGTACTCTGACCACTAGGCCACGCGGTTGTCAATATTAACATATATATATTACACAAAGTGCATCGTTGATATTATGTTGACGTAATGTCCGAGTGCATGCTCGTACACTTAGGATATGAGATGAGGAGGCAGATTTTTTACACCGCTACTACACTGCGTCTGATTATCATAAATTACATGATTTACATGAACTATAAAGTTCACAAAACAAACTCACAGGCGCAGTTTCTAGAAAACAATGCTTCTATGGGTGGAACTGATGAGACGAGCAAAGCGTTCACCCATAAGTGCCGTATCTGCCCATAACAGTTCTCTTTCTTTCAACCAGTTTAAGTTGGAGAGTCGTGTGTGACACCGCACTGCGCTCGTCTCACTGAATCATCCCGACTTCACTGGGGGAAGGATGGGTTAAAAAAAACCGCGAGGTGTTCCGCCTTCGCCGCATGTTAGCAGGGTCACGGGAACGCTCGCGCCCACATCCGCGACCTCACCGGCGCTTGCCGTCTACCATCGGCGGCCCCTCGTTGAGAGAGAACTGCTTCTCTCCTTCCTTGCAAGGCGCGCCGGAACACACGACCCGTCTTCCAGCTTGGCCCCTCTTTGTGCGCGCAACGAACCTCCCTGAGTCCGCGACGCGGCCAGGTGACTTGCACTCGAAAGCACCTGTCTTCCCGGCCCCGGCAGCGGATCTGGTCTGGGGCTCCGCTGCCGACCACATTTCGGCCGCGGAGTATAGGGAGAGAGGCAATGACACAACAATACTCCTCTCTTCCCGCGGCCCCCCATCGCCGCATCTACAGTGCGGCTCCGCCAAAGTCGCGTGGGACATGGAGAGAGGCAACGCAAAACCTACACTCCTCTACCCCGCAACTCCACCTCGGCTGCGAAGGGCAGAGTGAGCGATGCCGACACACTCCTCCCCCCAGCAGTCCTCCAGTTCACATCCAGAATGAGCTTAACAAGCCCAGTCGGAGCTACCCGGCCCGACGCCACAGGCCGACCATAAGGCAGGCAGTAAGATTCCTATGCTGGAATCCGTCTAGGTAGGTACAACACCAAAAGAGTCGCGGGTGCGTTGCCGGCCTTTGAGAAAGGAATGGCCCTTTCTTGAAGGTCCCTAAGTCATATCGGTCGAATAAAAAAAGCTATCAGTGCTCTTTCGTCCGAAACACAGTATTGTTAGCACACTATTGCTTGGCGACATAACTGCCACACGGAGATACCTACCTAGACGGATTCCTGCATAGGAGACTTAACATTAATACTTTTCTCATTCCAAAACATTACCGAAAAATACCTATTGGTATAGTTACGTAATAGTGCAAAACAATACCATACTATTTCCATTTCTTTATTTTCTCGATGACAGTTCTAATTTGATAGTTGTAGTGTTGTGACCAAATAAGTAATGATATCGATCACATATATTTATTATATTTTGAACGAAGACAAATACAACAGATTTTGATTAAAATAAATAAATAAATAAAGATGTCGTTATAATTATTTCGTTTCATCGTCGAGTACCTACCTATACCTACTTATTTTACAACAGCTTCGAAAATTTTAAAGAAGTTGGCATTATCAATCAAGAATTAATACGTCTAACATCTTGTAATGAAATATAATATAAGTTAATAAATTTGTACAAAAGTATCCGGCAGTAGTTTAGTTTCTTACATTTTGTAAAAAAATATCGGGTCTGTCATCGTGTGACGTTTATCGATATAGCTCCATTCCTATCAGTTTCTCCGACTCTGGTATAACCTTGTACGTGTGTAAACCTCATATTATTATAAAATAATGCATACAAAATGTAAAAAAGACGCTCGTTCAAGTTTTCACAGAGCTGTCATCGAGAAAATACATACATACATAAGATCACGACTGTATCCCATAAGGGGTAGTCAGAGACTGGGCACTCACTGCAAAAACAGATGACTGCCACAATCCACGTTTCACCAAAACAATATAATGCACTACGTGTGATAGGTGGTGAGCCCATCGCCACCATGCGCTGTTGGGTGCACAGTGCAGTTTAATTCCTTACTCGCCTTTTACGAGATCCATTGGATGAGATGGAGTGGTAGTATTCTTTTAACGAGCCGCCACCACACGTCCAATCGAGAAAATAAAGAAATGGAAATAGTTTATTGACTTATTTCAAGACGTGGACATTGCGTCAGTAACTCAAAAGATTGTTTAGTGAGGCTTTACATCAGGGGTGTTCAAACGGTCGATCGCGATCCACTGTTTATCGCAATATATATACAAATAAACATAAATGTAATATCTATGTCACGATACACCCTACCTAGACGACGATCCTGCATCACACATACTTGCAGCCTCTCGAAGTCGATCGATCGTAGTCTAACAATATTGAGGTAGATCGCCA